>OY740805.1:42822216-43138096 GCA_963514005.1 Raja brachyura | reverse complement strand
TGTGTCTACACTGTGGGCAGCTTGATGGTCATCATGTGTAGTATTTCTGCTGATTGGATAGCTGGCCACGGTAAAACCTGGCTGTAACTTGGTGGCCGTGATAACAATAAATTGCAGACATGGCGGCAGATGTCTGTCGTGGCCACTAGGCACCCTGCTCACGGCCCGGGCTCTGGCTCGTATGTATACATGTCGGATATTTCATAGCTGGAGAGGGTGGAGAGTGAAATGTTTCCTGGAGTTAGGTCTCATAAAAAGTGACAGGAATAGAATTAGGCCATTTGGCCCATCAAGTCTACTCTGCCATTCTATCTCTCCCTTCTAACCCCATTCTCCTGCCTTCTCCCCATAACCTCTTGACACCCGTACTAATCAAGAATCTATCTATCTCTTCCTTAAAAATATCCACTGACTTGGCCTCCACTGCCTTCTATGGCAAAGAATTACACAGATTCGCCACCCTCTGATTAAAGACATTTTTCCTCATCTCCTTCCGAAAAGAACGTCCTTTTAATTCCGAGGCTGTGACCTCTAGTCCTAGACTCTCCCACTCGACTAGAGAACTGGCATCCAGTGGGACTGGTGGGATCACGGATAGGCACGATGGGCTGAATGGCTTTTATTTGCGGCCCAGTTCAGTGTGAGTGACATGAGGCCGATGGGCAATGTTTGCCCGTCTTCATTCAGTCTAACTCCTCTTTCTTCCTTTTTCCTTTCCAGGAATTACAGAGAAGTTATTTGAAGAGGAGAAGAGTTGCCAGGAAGGGGAAGGGGAAGAAGCGCATCGTTGGTGCGGTGCTGGACGAGGGTCTGATCACAATCCATCACCTGAAGAAGCGAAGGTGAGAGAGGTGGGCGATAGGTAGTGCTTGCTGTGTCCCGTCTGTGGGAGTGTCTGCTGGTGCCTTTCCCACGTGATGACGCTGTGTGGTCCACTCCCCTGTGGCTAACCAAATGTTGACGTGAAATAAAGATGTGTCATGGTGGCGCAACTGCAGAGTTGCTGCCTTAAGTTCCTGGGATGTCGGGACTTCCATATGAAGAAAGACTGGATAGACTCGGCTTGTACTCACTGGAATTTAGAAGATTGAGGGGGGATCTTATAGAAACTTACAAAATTCTTAAGGGGTTGGACAAGCTAGATGCTGGAAGATTGTTCCCGATGTTGGGGGAGTCCAGAACAAGGGGTCACAGTCTAAGGATAAGGGGGAATTCCTTTAGGACCGAGATGAGGAAAACATTCTTTACACAGAGAGTGGTGAGTCTCCGGAATTCTCTGCCACAGAAGGTCGTTGAGGCCAGTTCATTGGCTATATTCAAGAGGGAGTTGGATGTGGCTCTTGTGGCTAAAGGGATCAGGGGGTGTGGAGAGAAGGCAGGTACAGGATACTGAGTTGGATGATCAGCCATGATCATATTGAATGGCTCGAATGGCAGGCTCGAAGGGCCGAATGGCCTACTCCTGCACCTATTTTTCTATGTTTCTAAGGGGAAGAGTGAACTGTTTCCTGTGTCGCGCAGATGGTGAGCGAAGATCCTGGGGCTCTGCGCGCGACCGCGTGACACTGCCTAGGTCGCCACGAACCATGCGGCGTAATCTGTACCGAGTTAAAGTTTCTGATACCGAGGAATGAAAGTGTTTGGGCAGAGGACACGGCTGCAGCAGTTCCTGGTCTAATGCCGGGATCTCCAAGCCGCCTACATCCCAATCCATTCTCACAGTTCACGGCCCAGAACTGGTGGTCATTCCCCCATCGGCCGAGCTCTAGACCGGCCTCACTAATCCTTCCACGTGGCAGCCTGGGTCTTACTGTACACCTGAGCTGCAGACAGAGGTTGAGCTGGCTGGGACTTTATTCCTTGGAGCGCAGGAGGATGGGGAGTGATCTTAGAGCTGTATAAAATCATGAGGGCGAAAAGTCGGGGAATCAAGACCAGAGGACATAGGTTTAAGGTGAGAGTGGAAACCTGCGGGCAATGGAGTGGTGGGTGTAGAATAGGGCCACCTTTGGTCGGAGAATTGTAAGTGATTGAATGAACCACAGGACACTGTGCAATCAAGTTCTGGTCACCGGTGAGTATTCTGTGTCAGAGCATAAGATATCACAGGTGTATGGAACGAGCTGCCAAAGGAAATAGAGACTTAAGGGCCTGCATATGTTGGAAAGTTGAGGAAAACACAAAGACACCTTTTTGGGTCGGGACCCTTCTTGAGGATGATTGTAGTTGTGGGAGAAAGCTGGAACAGAGAGGTGGGAGCGGGACAAAGCTTGGCGAGTGATAGGTAGATATAGGTGAGGAAGGAGTTGGGTCAGGTACTTGGACAGGTACATGGATCGGACAGTTTTTGAGGGATGTGGGCCAAACGCGGACACGTGTGTCTAGTGTAGATGGGGCCGTGCTGTGTTTCCGTGCTGTGCGTCTGTGTTTCTGCCTGATTGTATAAGGTTGTTGTATAAGATTTGCTCCCTCCTTGCTGGAGTGTGAGGCTGAGATTCACCGGCTGTGATGGTATTTATCGTTTGCAGTTCCAACCAGAGAGCGAATATCACACTGTCTGGGAAGAAGAAGAGGAAGTTACAGAAACAGCTACAGCACAGTCTGAGGGAACGATCGGCCATGGATGGTACTGTACCCACAGCCTGCCCCTGTCCCTGCCTGAACAATACAATACAATACCGTTTATTGTTATTTGAACCTCAAATGAAGTTGAAACAAAATTTTGTTTCTGCAGTCGTACAACAAGAAAATAACCAAGACACACACCAACACAATTTACACAAACATCCATCACAGTAAATCTCCTCATCACAGTGAAGGAAGGCAAAGTCCTGTCTCTCCCGTGTGTTCCATTCTTATCCCTATGTTAAAGCCCCAGCGGGTGCTGGCAAGTCCCACAGCCATTAAGGCCGTGCCGGGTGATGTACGGTCCTGTGCGGGTCTTGACGTTGGAGACCCCAGCGGGTGCTGGCAAGTCCCACAGCCATTAAGGCCGTGCCGGGCGATGTACGGCCCTGTGCGGGTCTTGACGTTGGAGACCCCAGCGGGTGCTAGCAAGTCCCACGGCCGTTAAAGCCGCGCCGGGCGATGTAAGGCCGCGCTCCAGGTTGCCTTCAACCCCGCAATTCAGGTGGGAGAAGTTGCCGTTGACATCGGGAGCTCCGAAAAGCAGTCTCCCACCAGGGACCCGTGAGCCCCCGATGTCACCGTCCTCCGGGCCCGCGGCCAGAGACTCCGAGCTGCGGAGTCGGATCGCAGCCGTGTGCCACCACAGCTCTCCACGCTCCGAAGCTGGCCAGCTCAGCGACGGTGAATCTGCAGGCTCCGCGACTGGAGCCCCCAGGTCGCTCCGGTTGAAGGTGGCTCCACGGTGCTAGGCCCCAATGACAACGGAGACCCGACAGGGAAAAGGTTGGTTCTCCCGTACAGGGAAAAGATTTAAAGGTTCCCCCGCCCCCCACGTATACACAGCCAAAAAATCAAAAAACCACTACAAACTACACTCAAAGGGACAAAAAATAAAAAAAAGACAGGCGGACTGCAGAGGCCACTGCAACACCAGTTCTGGGCTGTTCCATGTTTTGGCCGTGTTCTATGTTCCATGTTTTGCCCATGTTTCATGTTCCATATTTTGCCCGTGTTTCTGTCCTCATCCTTGCAGTTGCCTTGGGGCCTGGGCGAGCGGTTGCAGCGTCGGTGGTGAAGGACGGAGGGACAGAGCAGAACGTAGAGATGATGCAGTAGCCCACGTGAGAAAGCTGTAACAGGACGGGGGACAGGCTGCACCTCCCCCCGCCTCCCTGCCCCTCCCACCACCTCCCTGCCCTCCCCCCACCTCCCTGCCCTCCCCCACCTCCCTGCCCTCCCCCCACCTCCCTGCCCTGCCCCCACCTCCATGCCCCTCCCCCCATCTCCATGCCCCTCCCCCCATCTCCATGCCCCTCCCCCCACCTCCATGCCCCTCCCCCCACCTCCTTGCCCCTCCCCCCACCTCCATGCCCCTCCCCCGCCTCCCCCCACCTCCATGCCCCTCCTCCGCCTCCCTGCCCCTCCCCCCACCTCCATGCCCCTCCCCCACCTCCCCGCCCCTCCCCCACCTCCCTGCCCCTCCCCCCACTCCCTTCCCCGCCCCTCCCCCACCTCCCTGCCCCTCCCCCCACTCCCTTCCCCGCCCCTCCCCTCCCGAAACCTCTTTCCCCCCACCTCCCTGCCCCTCTCCCCCCCTCCCCATCCCTCCCCAAACGGACTCGACCAATGTTGTGGCCGCTCCCCGGTGCTGGCTGACTGGCTGACTGTACGCTGTAAATAAAGAGACTGTTATTGATGGTGAAGCAGTGGTGGTCTTTTACCCGCTGGCGTGACAAAACCGAGCAGCAGTACGGGCACCACTGACACGTCAGTCACACGCTACTCACACCCGCCACATGCCAGTCACACGCTACTCACACCCGCCACATGCCAGTCACACGCTACTCACATCTGCCACATACCAGTCATGCTGTCACACCTGCCACACGCCAGTCACACGCTACTCACGCCTGCCACACGGCAGTCATGCTACTCACCCACCACACGCCAGTCACGTGCCATTCACGCACCGGTCTTTCTGCAGGCACCCAGATCACCCCCACTCCCCCGCCGGTCTGAAACCCCCAACCCCCTCCCCTGCCTGTCTGACCCCCACCCAGATCTGTATATGAAATATGGCGCTGGATTGGCAAAACGTGGTCATAATAAACCAGAGAGGGGCCCAAATCCCCAAACGCACGGTGCTCGATGTTCTACAAACGTTGTGCAGTAACACCTTGCAGTGATGTTTCAGTGTGTGGTCAGTGAGTGAGCTGTTTGGGAAAGGCTGGACCCTATCTATATACACTGTACCCAGCAGAAAGATTACTGCCTTACACTGCTCAGAGATATAATGACTTATGGTGCAGGTGTGACCCAGACCAAACTCCACCGTGCTTTATATCTAGATCCAGAATGGATTGTATTTGTGGTCTCCAGAGCCTGGTGATTTATGACTAAGCTGTTTCTTGTACCAGGAGGTCATGGTTCCCAGGCTCCTGGTGGCAACAGCCAGTGAGAGCGTGGCCAGGGCGGTGTGAAATGTGAGCTTGCCACATCTTGACAAATGTTACATTGGTTATCGTTTCTCTGGACACATTCCTCCTATATTTCCTCCGAGCATTTCAGTATAGGAGTAAAGAGGTTCTTCTGCAAGTGTATAGGGCTCTGGTGAGACCACATCTGGAGTATTGTATACAGTTTTGGTCTCCTAATTTGAGGAAGGACATCCTTCTGATTGAGGCGTAGGTTCACGAGATTGATCCCAGGAATGGCGGGACTGTCATATGAGGAAAGATTGAAAACATAGAAACATAGAAAAATAGGTGCAGGAATAGGCCATTCGGCCCTTCGAGCCTGCACCGCCATTCAATGTGATCATGGCTGATCATCCAACTCAGTATCCCGTACCTGCCATCTCTCCACACCCCCTAATCCCTTTAGCCACAAGTGCCACATCTAACGCACTCTTAAATATAGCCAAATGAACTGGCCTCAACTACCTTCTGTGGCAAAGAATTCCAGAGACTCACCATTCTCTGTGTAAAGAATGTTTTCCTCATCTCGGTCCTAAAGGAATTCCCCCTTATCCTTAGACTGTGACCCCTTGTTCTGGACTCCCCCAACATCGGGAACAATCTTCCAGCATCTAGCTTGTCCAAGCCCTTAAGAATTTTCTAAGTTTCTATAAGATTCCCCCTCAATCTTCTAAAGTCCAGCGAGTACAAGCCGAGTCTATCCAGTCTTTCCTCATATGAAAGTCCTGACATCCCAGGAATCAGTCTGGTGAATCTTCTCTGTACCCCCTCTATGGCAAGAATGTCTTTCCTCAGATTTGGAGACAAAAACTGTACGCAATACTCCAGGTGTGGCCTCACCCAAACCCTGTACAACTGCAGTAGAACCTCCCTGCTCCTATACTCAAATCCTTTCGCTATGAATGCTAACATACCATTTGCTTTCTTCACTGCCTGCTGCACCTGCATGCCTACTTTCAATGACTGGTGTACCATGACACCCAGGTCTCGTTGCATCTCCCCTTTTCCTAATCTGCCACCATTCAGATAATAGTCTACCCTCATGTTTTTGCCACCAAAGTGGATAACTTCACATTTATCCACATTATACTGCATCTGCCATGCATCTGCCCATTCACTCAGCCTATCCAAATCACCCTGCAGCCTCCAAGCATCCTCCTCACACCTAACTATACCCCCCAGCTTGGTGTCATCTGCAAATTTGGAGATGTTGCATTGAATTCCCTCATCCAAATCATTAATATATTTTGTAAATAGCTGGGGTCCCAGTACTGAGCCTTGCGGTACCCCACTACTCACTGCCTGCCATTCTGAAAAGGACCCGTTTACTCCTACTCTTTGCTTCCTGTCTGCTAGCCAGTTCTCTATCCACATCAATACTGAACCCCCAATACCGTGTGCTTTAAGTTTGTATGCTAATCTCTTATGTGGGACCTTGTCGAAAGCCTTCTGAAAGTCTAGATATAACACATCCACTGGTTTTCCCTTATCCACTCTACTAGTTACATCCTCGAAAAATTCTATCAGATTTGTCAGACATGATTTACCTTTCGTAAATCCATGCTGACTTTGTCCAATGATTTCACCACTTTCCAAATGCGCTGCTATCCCATCTTTAATAACTGACACTAGCAGTTTCCCCACTACCGATGTTAGACTAACTGGAAAATTTGTATTCACTGGAGTTTAGAAGGATGAGGGGATATCTTATAGAAACATATAAAATTATAAAAGGACTGGACAAGCTAGATGCAGGAAACATGTTTCCAATGTTGGGCGAGTCCAGAACCAGGGGCCACAGTCTTAGAATATAGGGGAGGTCATTTAAGACTGAGGTGAGAAAAAACTTTTTCATCCAGAGAGTTGTGAATTTATAGAATTCCTTGCCACAGAGGGCAGTGGAGGCCAAGTCACTGGATGGATTTAAGAGGAAGTTAGATAGAGCTCTAGGGGCTAGTGGAGTCAAGAGATATGGGGAGAAGGCAGGCACGGGTTATTGATAGGGGACCATATAACCATATAACAATTACAGCACGGAAACAGGCCATCTCGGCCCTTCAAGTCCGTGCCGAACAACTTTTTTCCCTTAGTCCCACCTGCCTGCACTCATACCATAACCCTCCATACCCTTCTCATCCATATGCCTATCCAATTTATTTTTAAATGATACCAACGAACCTGCCGCCACCACTTCCACTGGAAGCTCATTCCACACCGCTACCACTCTCTGAGTAAAGAAGTTCCCCCTCATGTTACCCCTAAACCTCCGTCCCTTAATTCTAAAGTCATGTCCTCTTGTTTGAATCTTCCCTATTTTCAAAGGGAAAAGCTTGTCCACATTAACTCTGTCTATCCCTCTCATCATTTTAAAGACCTCTATCAAGTCCCCCCTTAACCTTCTGCGCTCCAGAGAATAAAGACCTAACTTATTCAACCTATCTCTGTAACTTAGCTGTTGAAACCCAGGCAACATTCTAGTAAATCTCCTCTGTACCCTCTCTATTTTGTTGACATCCTTCCTATAATTGGGCGACCAAAATTGTACACCATACTCCAGATTTGGTCTCACCAACGCCTTGTACAATTTTAACATTACATCCCAGCTTCTATACTCAATGCTCTGATTTATAAAGGCTAGCATACCAAAAGCTTTCTTTACCACCCTATCTATATGAGATTCCACCTTCAAGGAACTATGCACGGTTATTCCCAGATCCCTCTGTTCAACTGTATTCTTCAATTCCCTACCGTTTACCATGTACATCCTATTTTGATTTGTCCTGCCAAGGTGTAGCACCTCACATTTATCAGCATTAAACTCCATCTGCCATCTTTCAGCCCATTTTTCCATCAGGCCTAAATCACTCTGTAGACTTTGGAAATCCTCTTCATTATCCACAACACCCCCTATCTTGGTATCATCTGCATACTTACTAATCCAATTTACCACCCCTTCATCCAGATCATTGATGTACATGACAAACAACAAAGGACCCAACACAGATCCCTGAGGCACCCCACTAGTCACCTGCCTCCAACCCGACAAACAGCCATCCACCATTACCCTCTGGCTTCTCCCATTCAGCCACTGTTGAATCCATCTTGCTATTCCTGCATTTACACCTAACAGTTAACCAACCTTCTTAACCAACCTTCAATGAGGAACCTTGTCAAAGGCCTTACTGAAGTCCATATAGACAACATCCACTGCTTTACCCTCGTCAATTTCCCTAGTAACCTCTTCAAAAAATTCAAGAAGATTAGTCAAACATGACCTTCCAGGCATAAATCCATGTTGACTGTTCCTAATTAGACCCTCTTTATCCAGATACTTATATATATTATCTCTAAGTATCTTTTCCAATAATTTGCCCACCACTGAAGTCAAACTAACCGGTCTATAATTGCTAGGTTTACTTTTAGAACCCTTTTTAAACAATGGAACAACATGCGCAGTACGCCAATCCTCGGGGACTATTCCAGTTTCTAATGACATTTGAAATATTTCTGTCATAGCCCCGGCTATTTCTACACTAACTTCCCTCAGTGTCCTAGGGAATATCCTGTCAGGACCTGGAGACTTATCCACTTTTATATTTTTCAAAAGTGCCAGTACTTCTTTTACTTTGAAACTCATAGTATCCATAGCTACTCTACTAGTTTCCCTTACCTCACATAATTCAATATCCTTCTCCTTGGTGAATACCGAAGAAAATAAATTGTTCAATATCTCCCCCATCTCTTTTGGCTCTGCAGATAGCTGTCCACTCGGTCTCTCCAATGGACCAATTTTATCCCTTGTTATCCTTTTGCTATTAACATAGCTGTAGAAACCCTTTGGATTTACTTTCACCTTACTTGCCAAAGCAACCTCATATCTTCTTTTAGCTTTTCTAATTTCTTTCTTTAGATTCTTTTTACATTCCTTATACTCCTCCAGCACCTCACTTACTTCATGCTGCCTATAATCATTGTAGATCTCCCTCTTTTTCCGAACAAGATGTCCAATTTCCCTTGAAAACCAGGGCTCTTTCCAATTTTTACTGGTTCCTTTCAACCGAACAGGAACATAAAGATTTTGTACTCTTAAAATTTCCCCTTTAAATGTCCTCCATTTCTCCTCTACATCTTTCCCATAAAACAAAATGTCCCAGTTCACTCCTTTTAAATCATCTCGCATCTCGTCAAAGTTAGCCTTTCTCCAATCAAAAATCTCAACCCTAGGCCCAGTTCTGTCCTTCTCCATAATTATATTGAAACTAATGGTATTGTGATCACTGGACCCGAAGTGCTCCCCTACGCATACCTCCGCCACCTGTCCCGTCTCATTTCCTAACAGGAGGTCCAGCACTGCCCCTCCTCTAGTAGGCACCTCTATGTATTGCTGCAAAAAACTATCCTGCACACATTTTACAAACTCCAAACCATCCAGCCCATTTACAGAATGTGTTTCCCAGTCTATGTGTGGAAAGTTGAAATCTCCCACAATCACTACCTTGTGCTTACTACTAATATCTGCTATCTCTTTACATATTTGCTCTTCCAATTCTCGTTCCCCATTTGGCGGTCTATAATATACCCCTATAAGTGTTGCTACACCTTTCCCACTTCTAAGTTCCACCCAAATAGCCTCCCTAGATGAGCCCTCCAATCTATCCTGCCAAAGCACTGCTGTAATATCTTCCCTGACTAGCAATGCAACACCTCCACCTCTTGCCCCTCCAATTCTATCACACCTGAAGCAACAAAATCCTGGAATATTTAGTTTCCAATCACAGCCCTCCTGCAACCATGTTTCACTGATCGCCACAACATCATACTTCCAGGTGTCTATCCAGACTCTAAGCTCATCCACCTTTCTTACAATGCTCCTAGCATTAAAATATGCACATTTAAGAAACCCCCCATCTCTTATTCTCTGTTTATTTCCTTTTTTTTCTTTCTCCTCTTGTGTCCGAGTGCTTCCCTTTTCTGCTTCCTGCCTCCCATTCTGTCTACTAGCTTTTGCTATTTGCATCCCTCGCCCCAACCATTCTAGTTTAAAGTCTCCCCAGTGGCCTTTGCAAATTTCCCCGCCAGGATATTGGTCCCCCTCGGGTTCAAGTGCAACCCATCCTTTCTGTACAGGTCCCACCTACCCCAAAAGAAGTCCCAATGATCCAGAAACTTGAATCCCTGCCCTCTGCACCAGTCTTTCAGCCAAGCATTTATCCTCCACCTTGCTCCATTTCTACTCTCACTGTCACGTGGCACAGGCAGTAATCCTGAGATTGTTACCTTTTTGGTCCTTTTCCTCAACTCTCCTCCCAAGTCCTTAAATCCTCCCTTCAGGACCTCTTCCCTTTTTTTACCTATGTCATTGGTGCCTATATGTACCACGACCTCAGGCTCCTCTCCCTCTGATTTGAGGATATCTTGGACACGTTTAGACACGTCCAAGACCTTTGCACCAGGGAGGCAGACCACCATCCTGGTCTCCCGACTGCGTCCACAGAATCGCCTATCCGACCCCCTAACAATAGAGTCCCCAATTACTATTGCCCTCCTCTTTTTTTCCCTACCTTTCGGAGCAACAGGGGCGGTCTCTGTGCTGAAGGCCCGTCCGCTGTCGCTACCCCCGGGTAGGCTGTCACCCCCATCCGTACTCAAACAGGAGTACTTATTTGCCAGGTGTACTGACATTGGAGTACTCACTTGTTCATGCCTCTGCCCCTTGCCCTTCCTTAGCGTGACCCACATGTCTCTCTCCTGTGGTTTTGGAGTGACCACCTCCCTATAACTCTCCTCTATCACCTTTTCACTCTCCCTGACCAGACAGAGGTCATCGAGCTGCTGCTCCAGGGTCCTAATACGGTCCCTTAGGAGCCCCATCTCTCTGCACCTGATGCAAATGTGGACGTCAAGAGGGCCATCCGACACCATGACCTCCCACATCTGACATGTAGTACAGTACACTGCTCTGGCTGACATTCTCTCGCCTTACCCTGGATCCGATATCAGTATAATATAATAGAAACTGCCGTGAGAAATCAGCAGGTATCTGACTCAAACAGCAGCTCCCTCTTGACCTTTAACCTACACCTTTATTATACAAACCAAAAGCACTGTACCTTTACTAACCCCGTGTACCTTTACTAACCCACTGTACCTTTACTCACCCCCTGTACCTTTACTAACCCACTGTACCTTTACTGACCCCCTGTACCTTTGCTCACCCCCTGTACCTTTACTCACCCCCTGTACCTTTACTAACCCCCTGTACCTTTACTAACCCCCTGTACCTTTACTGACCCCCTGTACCTTTACTGACCCCCTGTACCTTTACTGACCCCCTGTACCTTTACTAACCCCGTGTACCTTTACTCACCCCCTGTACCTTTACTAACCCCGTGTACCTTTACTGACCCCCTGTACCTTTACTAACCCCCTGTACCTTTACTAACCCCCTGTACCTTTACTAACCCCCTGTACCTTTACTAACCCACTGTACCTTTACTCACCCACTGTACCTTTACTCACCCACTGTACCTTTACTCACCCCCTGTACCTTTACTCACCCCCTGTACCTTTACTCACCCCCTGTACCTTTACTCACCCACTGTACCTTTACCAACCCCCTGGACCTTTACTAACCCCCTGTACCTTTACTAACCCCCTGTACCTTTACTCACCCCCTGTACCTTTACTCGCCCACTGTACCTTTACTCACCCCCTGTACCTTTACTCACGCCCTGTACCTTTACTAACCCCCTGTACCTTTACTCACCCACTGTACCTTTACTCACCCCCTGTACCTTTACTCACCCCCTGTACCTTTACTCGCCCACTGTACCTTTACTAACCCACTGTACCTTTACTCGCCCACTGTACCTTTACTCGCCCACTGTACCTTTACTCGCCCCCTGTACCTTTACTAACCCCCTGTACCTTTACTAACCCCCTGTACCTTTACTCACCCCCTGTACCTTTACTCGCCCACTGTACCTTTACTAACCCCCTGTACCTTTACTCGCCCACTGTACCTTTACTCGCCCACTGTACCTTTACTCGCCCACTGTACCTTTACTCACCCCCTGTACCTTTACTCACCCACTGTACCTTTACTCACCCACTGTACCTTTACTCACCCACTGTACCTTTACTAACCCCCTGTACCTTTACTAACCCACTGTACCTTTACTCACCCCCTGTACCTTTACTAACCCCCTGTACCTTTACTAACCCCCTGTACCTTTACTCACCCCCTGTACCTTTACTAACCCCCTGTACCTTTACTAACCCACTGTACCTTTACTCACCCCCTGTACCTTTACTAACCCACTGTACCTTTACTAACCCCCTGTACCTTTACTCACCCCCTGTACCTTTACTAACCCACTGTACCTTTACTAACCCACTGTACCTTTACTCACCCCCTGTACCTTTACTCACCCCCTGTACCTTTACTCACCCCCTGTACCTTTACTCACCCCCTGTACCTTTACTCGCCCCCTGTACCTTTACTCACCCCCTGTACCTTTACTAACCCCCTGTACCTTTACTAACCCCCTGTACCTTTACTAACCCCCTGTACCTTTACTCACCCCCTGTAACTTTACTCACCCCCTGTACCTTTACTAACCCCCTGTACCTTTACTAACCCCCTGTACCTTTACTAACCCCCTGTACCTTTACTAACCCACTGTACCTTTACTGACCCCCTGTACCTTTACTCACCCCCTGTAACTTTACTCACCCCCTGTAACTTTACTCACCCCCTGTACCTTTACTAACCCCCTGTACCTTTACTAACCCCCTGTACCTTTACTAACCCCCTGTACCTTTACTAACCCCCTGTACCTTTACTAACCCCCTGTACCTTTACTCACCCCCTGTACCTTTACTAACCCCCTGTACCTTTACTGACCCACTGTACCTTTACTAACCCACTGTACCTTTACTAACCCCCTGTACCTTTACTAACCCACTGTACCTTTACTAACCCCCTGTACCTTTACTAACCCCCTGTACCTTTACTCACCCACTGTACCTTTACTCACCCACTGTACCTTTACTCACCCCCTGTACCTTTACTCACCCACTGTACCTTTACTCACCCCCTGTACCTTTACTAACCCCCTGTACCTTTACTAACCCCCTGTACCTTTACTAACCCCCTGTACCTTTACTAACCCCCTGTACCTTTACTAACCCCCTGTACCTTTACTAACCCCCTGTACCTTTACTAACCCCCTGTACCTTTACTCACCCCCTGTAACTTTACTCACCCCCTGTACCTTTACTAACCCCCTGTACCTTTACTCGCCCACTGTACCTTTACTAACCCACTGTACCTTTACTCGCCCACTGTACCTTTACTCGCCCACTGTACCTTTACTCGCCCACTGTACCTTTACTCACCCACTGTACCTTTACTCACCCACTGTACCTTTACTCACCCCCTGTACCTTTACTCACCCACTCTACCTTTACTCACCCCCTGTACCTTTACTAACCCCCTGTACCTTTACTCACCCCCTGTACCTTTACTCACCCACTCTACCTTTACTCACCCCCTGTACCTTTACTCACCCCCTGTACCTTTACTAACCCCCTGTACCTTTACTCACCCCCTGTACCTTTACTAACCCCCCTGTACCTTTACTCACCTCCTGTACCTTTACTCACCCCCTGTACCTTTACTCACCCCCTGTACCTTTACTCACCCCCTGTACCTTTACTCACCCCCTGTACCTTTACTCACCCCCTGTACCTTTACTCACCCCCTGTACCTTTACTCACCCCCTGTACCTTTACTCACCCCCTGTACCTTTACTCACCCCCTGTACCTTTACTCACCCCCTGTACCTTTACTAACCCCCCTGTACCTTTACTCACCCACAGTAACTTTAACCAGAAAGCAGAAATACTAACCAGAGGATCCACCCAATCAGCTGCTTCCTCTAGTCTGCTTCCACCAATCAGCAGCTTCCACCAGAAACCTCCCTATTCAGTATGGAATGTTCCGGATTTCGGTAACAACAAGCCCCGCGCTGGGTTTATGTACTCACCGCCCCTGACCCTCCTCCACTCGCTCCAACGGTCCCGGGCCTCTGCCTGAACAAGCCCTGCGCTGGGTTTATGTACTCACCGCCCCTGACCCTCCTCCACTCGCTCCAACGGTCCCGGGCCTCTGCCTGAACAAGCCCCGCGCTGGGTTTATGTACTCACCGCCCCTGACCCTCCTCCACTCGCTCAAACGTCCCGGGCCCAACGTCCCGGGACGATCGGCCATGATCACAATGAATGGCGGTGCTGGCTCGAAGGGCTGAATGGCTCAGCTGGGCTCCTATTCATTCCAACCTCACCTGTGTATTGATGAAAGGACCCAGCAGAAAGAGGCAGCTTACAGCTGAGGGTTCTGGGTGGGTTCTGTTCTATTTCTGCAGATCACAGCAGTGAAGGAGGAAAGTCTATCCTGGCCTGTATCTCACAGGGAGCCAATGAAGGGAGGGAGAAAAATACTGGGGTGTGATTTAATACTTGCAGGGGGGAATACTTACTGATGGGCCGAAGAAACTCCCCCTGGGCTAGTACAGGCCTGATGGGCTGAAGGGACTTAAAAAAATCTGAATTAAATCTAAGTGAAAGGCGTTTTTTCTGGACTTCCTGGCCTGGCATGGGCGTTTTGGGCCAAAATGCTCTTCCTGGGCTAATACGGGCCTTTTGGGCAAAAGGGACTGGTTTCTCGGTTAAGAGGGGCCTTGTGGGCCAAAATGAGTGGTTTCAGACAGGCCAAACAACTGATCTCATTTTCATTTCATTTCCATTGCCATTTCAGTTTGAAGCACACGGCAGGCCAAACAACTCATCTCGTTTTCATCGTGACTGAGTTCTGCTGCGTCTACGAACTTTGGTCCATGATTTCACTGTGAATAAAATGCACAGATTGTGTGAATGAGGGGTGAACCATCACTCTTTCTATGTTACCGGTGACGAGCTTCAGTATTTGTTCAGGCCCATTTGCACTCAGACTGTGTGGAATGATACATTTTGCTAGTGGTTCTGTGACTGAGAATCTGCTGGTAACCTGATTACCACCACAGTGCTACATGCCCAGGGCTCCCATTCATTCCAACCTCACCTGTGCCTTGATGAAAGGACCCAGTAGAAAGAGGCAGCTTACAGCTGAGGGTTCTGGATGGGCTCTGTGAGTGTGGGCGACCGAGCTTACACAGATGTTTCAGAATTAATGATAGCGATGTTTTCTTCTGCCTATACCACAGAATGTTTATAGGCAAGTCCAGCCTGATCAGGAAGGCAATTGCATCATTGATATTTATTGCAAGAGTCTGGAGCTGACAAAAAGGCAAGTGTTGTTCCAATTGCACAGAGTACTGACGAGGCCACACCTGGAGGAATGTGCACAACTTTGGTTCCGTTATTTAAGAAAGGATATACCGGCATTGGAGATAGTCCAAAAAGATGAATGGAGTCAGAACTAACTTCGATGTAGACCTTTTCAGACCATCTCATGCCAATTATGGTGCCCATCTATACAATCCCATTTGCCCATATACCTCTTTGCCTTTCTTGTCATTAAATGGCATTTGGACATTTAAACACTGTCAACTCCCCTGGCCATCATTCCAGATAACCTGTATCCCTCCATTCCCTGCCTATCCAAAAGTCTTCTAAATGCCACTAACGTATCAGCTTCAACCACTAGGCAGCACGTTCCGGGCACTCATCACCCGCTTCAAGTAAACAACGTGTCCTGCACATCTATCTATCTATCGATTATAATATAAAACTCTGATCTTTGATGTGGATGTATTTATTTGTGTGTGTGTGTGTGTGTTTTCATATGTGATTCACATCTCGAAAACCCGACGCACTAATGGTGAAATTTTTACATATTCCAGTAGTGATTTACCTCATGATCTCGAAAATCGCCTCATCTGAAAATTTGATTATATCCCGAGTTTTATACTAAAATTGTTCACCAATCTGAGATTGTTTTAAAATCTAACGTGCTAAAGCGAGCTGGATGACGTCACAATGGCTCTGCTCCTCGCTGCCAGCTGCGCAGAACTTTCAATACGCTACCTGCTGGGCAGTTTTCGAGGAGTGACATCACCACCCTTCCCTCCACCCCCACTCCAGGTTCTTCAAAAGACGCAGAAAGAACGAGCAAGTGGGCTCTGTTCTGCAGATCCCGACGACCTTCCGAAGGCGCTTCCGAGAATTTCCGAGTGCTTCCGAGGTCGACACACGCTAGCCTCGGCTCAGCTTTCCCGAGAACTCCGGAGGGCTGCCGAGAGTTTTGGTCGACGCACAACACGCGCTCGCGATTTGGCACGGGTTTCCCGAGACTTTCTGAGCACTTCTGAGTGAGGATAAATGGGGATACTGTGGATAGGGTGAGCTGTTTTAAATACCTGGGAGTCCACATCTCTGAGGATATGACAAGGACATCGCACGCTGCAGCACTCGTGAGTAAGGCAAGGCAGCGCCTTTACCACCTCAGGCAATTGAGGAAATTGAGAGTGTCTCCGAGGATCCTCCAGTGCTTCTACTCTGCGGCTATGGAAAGCATCTTGTCCGGGAACATTACAATCTGGTTTGGGAATTGCTCTGCCCAGGACAAGAAGGCTCTGCAGAGAGTAGTGCGTTCGGCCCAGCGCACTATGGGAACTACTCTCGCCCCTCTGTAGGAACTATACATCAGGAGGTGCAACTCCAGAGCCAATAAGATCATGGGAGACCCTTCCACCCCTGCAACGGACTGTTCCAGCTGCTACGGTCAGGCAAGCGCCTCCGTTGCCATGCTGTGAGAACGGAGAGCATGAGAAGGTGTTTCCTCCCAGAGGCCATTCGGGCTGTAAACTCCTATCTCACCAGGGACTAACTCTACTAACTTACTATCCGGAAGTGGCGGCGCTGCTTGGCAGCTGCGGCTCACCTGCAGTCCGTCTGTCTTTTATTTCATTTTTGTCCTCGTCCCTGTTTTTGGTGTTTATGTTTGGTTTGTCGGGTTGTGTATGTGTGGGGGTGAGGGTGGGAGAAACGGGGTTTTAGTCTCTCCCTTCGGGGGGATGCGACTTTTCCTGTCGTGTCCCCCGACACCGTGTCCGTCTGTGCTGAGGCCCTGGTGACGGCCTTCCAGCTTCCAGCGGCGGCGGCACGGCCTTCAGAGCTTCAGCGGCGACCTGGCTTCCGGCGGCGACCTGGTTTTCGGGAGCTGCGGTGCTCCAGCGGCGGCCTGGGTGTCGGGAGCTGCGGTGCTCCAGCGGCGGCCTGGCTCCCTCTGAGCTGCGGTGCTCCAGCGGCGGCTTGGGTTTCGGGTGCTGCGGTGCTCCAGCGGCGGCCTGGCTTTCAGGAGCTGCGGTGCTCCAGCGGCGGCCTGGCTTTCGGGAGCTGCGGTGCTCCAGCGGCGGCCTGGCTTTCGGGAGCTGCGGTGCTCCAGCGGCGTTCCGGCGGCGGGCCCTGTGGCGACGTTCCGGCGTCAGCGGTGGCGGCGGCCTGGATCTCCTCAGCGCAGAGGGAGAATAAGGAGGGGAGAAAGACAGAGACCCTAAGACTTTTGCCTTCCACCACAGTGAGGAGGTGTTTGGTGAACTCACTGTGGTGGATGTTAATTTTGTGTTTATTGTATGGTATTGTTATTTTTATATATGTATGACTGCAGGCACGAAATTTCGTTCCGACCGAAAGGTCTGAATGACAATAAAGGCATTCAATTCAATTCAATTCAATTCAATTACTGTACCACAATACCGCCCACAATATTTAATATGGAAAAGAACATGTGATTCTGTTTGTAGTTTGTTGTTTGTTTGTTTGTTTTTTTTGCACAAAGTCCGCAGGCACTGCCACTTTTCATTTCACTGCACATCCCGTATGTATATGTGACGAATAAACTTGACTTGACTTGAGGTCGATGCACGCTAGCGTTGGCTCGGCCTTCCCGAGAGCTGCAGAGAGCTTTTTACTAGAGTCGGGCCCTGTACTTGAGCTCTTGCTCTCTCTCAGCACCCTCGTTCACCCGGCTCCCCTCCTCCAATCCCCCGCCACCTCCCTCCCCCTCTCTGCCCCCTCCTCTCTCCCCGCTACTCTCTCTCCCCCTCCCTCCCCTCTACCCCCCTCTCTTCTCCCTTTCCCTCCTCTTTTCTCCCCCCTCTACTTTCTCTACCCCACCCCCTTTCCCACCCTCTCTCCCTCATCTCTTTCCTCTGCCCCCTCCCTTTCCCTCCCCCCCCCCCCGTGTGTGGTTAGCGTGTGTGACCCCGCAAGCCCCCCCCGCAACCACGTTTTGAGGGGACGGGACCCAAAGGGTCCCCCTTGGTCTAGTCTATCTAGTTATAATATAAAACTTGGATGTGGATGTATTTATATATATGTGTGTGTGTGTGTGTGTTTTCATATGTGATTCAGATCTGCTCGAAAACCCGACGTGCCAAAGGTGAAATGTTTATATATTCCGGTAGGGATTTACCTCATGATCTCAAAAATGGCCTCATCTGAAAATTTGATTCATTATTTCCTGAATTATTATTAGAATAGTTCACCAATCCGAGATCTTTTTTTAAGTTAACGAGCTAATGACATCACAATGTCTCTGCACCTCGTGGCCAATCAACGCACTGCCTGCTGGGCACTGTTTTCCAGGAGTGACGTCACCACCCCTCCCCCCACCCCTCCCCCACCCCTCCCCCACCCCTCCCCCTCCCCCCCCCCCCCCCCCCCCCCAACCCGGTTCTTCAAAATACGCAGAAAGAACGAGCAAGTGGTTAAATGTTTAAGAAGGAACTGCAGATGCTGGAAAATCGAAGGTAGACAAAAGTGCTGGAGAAACTCAGCGGGTGCGGCAGCATCTATGGAGCGAAGGAAATAGGCAACGTTTCAGGCCGAAGCCCTTATTCAGACTGGGCTCTGTTCGGCAGATCCCAAGGTGACGAGCACTCACGAGCTTCCCGGCTTGCTTTTCAAGAACTTTCTCCCCGCAACGTGCTGTGCTGTAGAAACATAGAAAATAGGTGCAGGAGGAGGCCATTCGGCCCTTCGAGCCAGCACCACAAGATTCCAGTGTCGACAGCTCGGTAACAGGCCTTTCAGTCCTAGTCTGCGCTGACCAGCAATCCGCACATATTTTAACACCATCCTACACACAAGGGACAATTTCACATTTATACCACGCCAATTAACCTACAATCCTGTACAATCTTTGTAGTGTGGGCGGAAATGGGAGATCCCGATGGAAACCCACGCAAGTCACGGGGAGAATGTACAAACCCAAACAAACGTGGGTCCCTGGCGCTGTACCAGCAACTCTACCACTGCGCCACCGTGCCACCCTACTCCAGCTATTGCCCTGTCTCACGGTGTGAGTCCACCCACCAGTGATCTCGAGTTTAAAACAAATCAAACTCGTGGTAATCACGTAGAATTAACGTAGCGGGAACGTCGGAACTCGTAACGCTAACGGCAGGTACTCGGGAAACTTGTTAACTCGTGAAAACCTTTCAACATGATGAAAGATTTTCACGAGTCAAATTTGAGCTTGAAGTAAAAAATGTAAAGTTTTAAACTCGTTGTAAGAACGTAGTAGCCCGTGAGTATCAGCGAGTGAATTCACCCCCCTCCCTCTCGCTCCTACCCCCTGCTACCCACCCCTCCCCCTCCCCCCCCCTGCTACCCGCTCCTCCCCTCCCTCCCCCTGCTACCGGCTCTTCCCCCTCCCTCCCCCTGCTACCCACCCCTCCCCCCTGCTACCCACTCCTCCCCCCTGCTACCCACTCCTCCCCCCTGCTACCGGCTCCTCCCCCTCCCTCCCCCTGCTACCCACCCCTCCCCCCTGCTACCCACTCCTCCCCCTGCTACCCACCCCTCCCCCCTGCTACCCACTCCTCCCCCCTGCTACCCACTCCTCCCCCCTGCTACCCACTCCTCCCCCCTGCTACCCACTCCTCCCCCCTGCTACCCACTCCTCCCCCCTGCTACCCGCTCCTCCCCTCCCTCCCCCTGCTACCGGCTCCTCCCCCTCCCTCCCCCTGCTACCCACCCCTCCCCCCTGCTACCCACTCCTTCCCCCTGCTACCCACTCCTCCCCGCTGCTACCCGCTCCTCCCTGCTGACCAACCAAGGAATTTGATTCACGCCAAATTAAAGCTGCACGAATATTTGGGTAATGACATTCTGCAAAATAAATACTTGTTGTTGCATCTTAGTCATAGTAATAAAGTCATACAACACAGAAACAGGCCCTTCATCCCAACTCACCCATTCTGACCACGACACCCCATGCTAGCTGGTCCAGTTTTCCGTCTGTTGGCCCAAAACCTTTCTTATCCATGCACCTGTCCAAGTATTTTTTAAATGTTGTTATTCTATCTCCCTCAACTACCTGCTCTGCAACTCACCCTCTATGTGAAAAAATGACCCCTCAGGAATCTTTCCCATCTCACCATAAATCTATGACCTTGATTCCCCATAGCCTAGGTAAAAGATGCTGTGCATTCACCCTGTCTATTCCGCCAATGATTGTGTACACGTCTACAACGTCACCTAGCCTGTCCGACATCTCCCCGTAGCTCAGGTAGTCTAGTCCTGGCAACATCCTTGTAAATCTTCTCTGCACCCTTTATAAATGGAGCAACAAAGCAGGAAATTGGTGTTTTATAAATGCACTTTGAACAGCAGTGATCCCTGAGCAGGGAGGCCAAAGGGCACAAGGTCAAGAGATCAGGGAGGCCAAAGGTTACAAGGTCAGGAGATCAGGGAACCCCAAGGTCATGATTTGATGAGGGAACTCAAGGTAAATGAGCCATTAAGAGGTAGTGACCATAATATGATGTTTTAATCTGCAATTTGAGAGGTAGAAGGTAAAATCAGAAGTGTCAGTATTCTGAAGAAGGGTCTCGACCCGAAACGTCGCCTATCTCCTTCGCTCCTTAGATGCTGCTGCACCCGCTGAGTTTCTCCAGCCTTTTGTGTACCCTTGCACTTGAACAAAGGGAACTATGTTGGTATGAGGGAGGAGCTAGCCAAAATTGACTGGAAAGGGACCCTAGCAGGGATGACGGTGGTACAGCAATGGCAGGTGTTTCTGGGAATAATACGGAAGATGCAGGATCATTTCATTCCAAAGCGGAAGAAGATGAGAGGGGATCTTATAGAAACATATAAGATTATTACGGGATTGGACACGCTAGATGCAAGAAACATGTTCTCGATGTTGGGGGAGTCCAGAACCAAGGGCCACAGTTTAAGAATATGGGGTAGGCCATTTAGAACAGAGATGAGGAAAACATTTTTCACCCAGAGAGTTGTGAATCTGTGGAATTCTCTGCCTCAGAGGGCGGTGGAGGCCGATTCACTTGATTCATTCAAAAGAGAGTTCTTAGGGCAAGTGGAATCAAGGGGTATGGGGAGAAGGCAGGAACAGGGTACTGCTTAAGGATAATCAGCCATGATCACATTGAATAGCGGTGCTGGCTCGAAGGGCCGAATGGTCTTCTCCTGCACCGAATGTCTATGTATCTATGACACGAAGGCCCAAAGGCAGGGAGGTCAGCAGGTCAGGGAAGCCCATAATCCGGGAGGTCACAAGGTCAGGTGGTCATGAGGCCCAAAGGTTGGGACAAAGATGGAGGTCAGGAGGTCAGCAGGTCAGGGAAGCCCAAAGACAGGGAGGTCACAAGATCAGGAGGTCAGGGAGGCCCAAACGTTGGGAGGTCAGCAGGTCAGGGAAGCCCCTAGTCATGGAGGTCGCAAGGGCAGGAGGTCAGGGAGGCCCAAACGTTGGGAGGTCAGCAGGTCAGGGAAGCCCCTAGTCATGGAGGTCGCAAGGGCAGGAGGTCAGGGAGGCCCAAAGGTAGGAGGTCGTAAGGTCAGGGAAGTCCAAGGGCAGAAGATCAGGAAGTGTAATATCTAGCTGGTAGATAGATCCAGTTTATGTCATTCCTACACCAGAGGTAACGAGAATGGTCAATGGACATCAGTCGTTGGCCCCAGAACAATACTGATCAGTTGGTAAGATGTGCAGAGCAATGGTAAATGGAAGTTAATCCTGAAAAGTGTGAGGAGCGGCATTTATTGGGAGAACTGATGAAGATGGGATAAACAAAGTGCATGGGAAGCCTCCTTAAAACATACTGAGGCAAAGGGGTAACATGTCCGAGGATCCCAGCAGGCAGCAGCATTAGTACATGAAGTGGTGAAGAATACAGATGTGAAGGCTCCAGAGATGCTGCCTGATCAACTGAGTAACTCCAATACTTTGTGTTTTTATACATATGTGAAATCTGCTGTCAATTGCTGGAGAATGTAATGTATGAGAATGGAGATGATCAAAGAGTCTGATACAATAGACAATATGTGCACGAGTGGGCCATTCGGCCCTTCGAGCCAGCACCACCATTCAATGTGATCATGGCTGATCATCCACAATCAGTACCCCGTTCCTGCCTTCTCCCCATATCCCCTGACTCCACTATTTTTAAGATCCCTATTTAGCTCTCTCTTGAAAGCATTCACAGAACCGGCCTCCACCGCTCTCTGAGGCAGAGAATTCCCCAGACTCACCACTCTGTGAGGATAAGTGTTTCCTCGTCTCCAGTCTAAGACAATTGTATAAAACATTGATTTAGGCCGTACTGGTGCAGTGTTTGCAGTTCTGGTTGCTCACAACAGGAAAGATGTGAATTACAGAGAACTTCGAACAGCTGCAGAAGAACCTCTTTACTCCTGTACTGAAATCCTCGTGTTATGAAGGCCAACATTCCATTAGCTTTCTTCACTGCCTGCTGTACCTGCACGCCAACTTTCAGTGACCGGTGTACAAGGACACCCAGGCCTCGCTGTATCTCCCCCTTACCTAACCTAACCCCATTGAGATAATAATGTGCCCCCTTGTTTTTGCCGCCAAAGTGGATAACCTCACATTTATCTATATTATACTGCATCTGCCACGCATCTGCCCACTCACTCAACCTGTCCAGGTCCCCCGCAACCTCCTAACATGCTCTTCACAGTTCACACTGCCACCCAGCTTCAGATTCAATTCAATTCAAACTTGCTCGTGTAGCTCCTAATTCCCTCTTCCAAATCATTAATATATATGGTAAACAGTTGCGGCCCCAACACCGAGCCTTGCAGCACTCCACTCGCCACTGCCTACCATTCTGAAAAGGACCCATTCACTCCTACGCTTTGCTTCCTGTCTGCCAACCAATTTTCTATCCATGTCAACACCCTACCCCCAATACCATGTGCTCTAATTTTAGTCACCAGTCTCCCTTGTGGGACCTTATCAAAGGCTTTCTGAAAGTCTAGATACACTACATCCACTGGCTCCCCTTCATCCATTTTACTTGTCACATCCTCAATAAATTCCAGAAGATTAGTCAAACATGATTTCCCTTTCATAAATCCATGTTGATTTGGACTAATCCTTTTACTGCTATCCAAATGCCCCATTATTACCTCTTTAATAATTGACCAGTATCTTTCCCACCACCGAAGTCAGGCTAACTGGCATGTAATTCCCCGTTTTCTCTCTCGCTCCTTTTTTGAAAAATGGGATAGCATTAGCTATCCTCCAATCCACAGGAACTGATAAATTGAGTTGGATGAGCTACCTGACCCGCAGTTACTCCTGCATTCTGTGTCTTTCCCTGGTAGACCAGCATCTGCAGTTTCTTGTTTTTGCATCTGATATGCTTCCCATCTTTGCCCTCTCCCACTCCGCTTATTCATGGGGGAATTCCAAACCATGGGGGAATTTTGAATGGTTCTACTTTTGATTAATTATTTCCCATCTACTTTTACTAAATTTGGTAAATTTAATTTCAATTAATTCTTGGTTTATCATTGCTTTTTCCATAACTGCTAAAATATACCTAAATTAGAACCAGTATATCAAATGCTGTTTTCCTCCAGTTTATTCCTAAAGCTAGCTCCACACTCAACATCTCGCTCGTTTTGCCTGATGGGGAATTATTTAAAAAAACCTTTTATTGTAATTCAGGGACTCTTCCTCCATTCTGTTTCTTTACTGTCCTGAATATTTTTCCAGTGTTGGAAATACCCCACCATTACAGTTTGGTAGTTTCATACTTTGTACCTATATATTTGTTCCACTTTCTCCATCTGACTGGACCCAGAACAATCCAAGCAATGCAGTTGTCCTTATTTTATTGCTTTGTTCAACATCATTTATGGATTACTCTTCATATCATTCTCCCGACAGTTGTAATAAGTTTCTGAATCACTGGTGCAACACCCTCTACAATTTTTGCTGTTGCAAAAGGCTAACATTGTAGCCCATGTACAGCGGGTCTTACAATTCATTGCATTAATTCCTCTTACATTCCACCTCCCAAAGAGCAACACCTCTCACTTGCCTGGATGAAACTACACCTGCCATATCTTGCCCATTTCTGTACCTGTATCTCTGCTGTATCATTTGGCAGTTTTTCTCACAATCTGCAACTCTAGAAACCTTGGTGTCACCTGTAAAGTTACTAGCCAACTCATTTGCATGGATTTATTTTCTCTTTTATATGGCTTTGCAGCTTCTCCATATCATCCTTGATTTGGCATTAGTGAGGCAACATAACTGAGGTAAGATCAGCATCTGCTGTTCCCTGTATCTCCAAGAACATGTGTTGACGATGCCTGTACTGTCGATATTATCTATGTGCACTTCCCCTGCATCTCTGTGCGGTATCTCAGCTGCACGGAGGCGGAGAGGAGAGCTCTTCAGCCCGTTGTCCACAGAGCGCAACAGATTATTGGGACACAGCTACCAGCCTTGGAGGGCATCTACCACACACGGTGCCTCAGGAAGGCCGTCAGCATACCTAGAGACTCCCCTCACCCTTGTAATGGACTGTTCGAACTACTCCCTTCCGGCAGACGTTACAAGGCCTTCTACACCCACACTACCAGACTCAGGAACAGCTTCATTCCCAGAGCTATAGCGGCTCTGAACCGACCCTGCTGAGTACCTTCCTCCCCCCCACTCCCATGGACTGTCTCCCCCGGCCTCGCACCTTAGTCTGTGTTGATGTTACTGGTCAAATGTTCGTTTTTACAAACCTTGTTCTCGAGGGTTGCAAACCGAAATCTTAAAGTTGCAAACCAAATCTCGTTGCACTTATGTGTAATGACAATAAAAGATATTATTCTTATTCGGCACGGCTGTCAACATGGTCTCCCATAGGAGACTAGTGCAAACAATTAAACCCAGGGATCCAAGATAAGCTAGCAAATTGAATCCAAAATTGGCTTTGTAATGGAATAAAGATATTGGTAATGTCCTAATGCCTCCTCCATTGCCTCCATCCAGGGACCCCACCAGATCTTCCAGAGGTTCACTTCCACCTCCTCTGATATCATCTACTGCATTTGGAGATCCCGATGTGACCTTCTGTACATTGGCGAGACCAAGCGTAGAGTCAGTGACCGTTTCACTCAACATGTGCTCGGTCTGCCAACTCCTGGATCTCCTTGTTGCTCACCCCCCCCCCCCCCCCCCATTCCCATAATGACCTTTCTCCATTGGGCCTCCTCCATTGCCAGAGTGAAGCGAGAGGAAATGGAGAGGAAATGACTACAAAAAGCAGTAAACACTGGCCAGTCCATCATCGGCTCTGACCTCCCTTCCATCGAGGGGATCTATCACAGTCGCTGCCTCAAAAAGGCTGGCAGCATCATCAAGGACCCACACCATCCTGGCCACACACTCATCTCCCTGCTACCTTCAGGTAGAAGGTATAGGAGCCTGAAGACTGCAACAACCAGGTCCAGGAATAGCTACTTCCCCACAGCCATCAGGCTATTAAACTCGGCTCGGACAAAACTCTGATCATTAATAGCCCATTATCTGTTATTTGCACAATCAGTTTATTTAATCATGTGTGTATATATTTATATAATGGTATATGGACACACTGATCTGTTTTGTAGTCAAGGCCTTCTATATTCTGTTGTGCTGAAGCAAAGCAAGAATTTCATTGTCCTATCAGGGACACATGACAATAAACTCACTTGAACATGAACTTGACCATGGAACGGCACCCCATCATATTCCACTTGGGTAGCTTATAACTCAATGGAATGAAAGTTGAATGCTCCAATTTTAGGTAACCTCTAACAAACCCCCATCGCCCCTTTCACCCCCCCCCTCCTTTTTTTCCCCCCACCCTCCCCTGGACTTGCACCTATTTTTCTCCTCCCCCTCTCCCTCCCCCCTACATTCCTTCCTCTGGTTCACAATTCATAATTCAAGCTGTTAATGCCACACATTCTGTTCCAGTCTCCAGGCTTAGGTCCTACCAACTGGCTATCAAAAGTGATATCCTGCTTCTCCTCTCTCCCAGCTTTCTCTCCCCCCCCCCCCCCCACCTCAACAATCAGTCTGGTAAATGGTCCTGAGTTGATATGTCACGTGTCCATATTTTCCAGAAATGCTGCTTGACCTGCTGAGTTACTCCAGCACATTGAGTCATTTTGTGTAAACCAGCATCTGCAGTTCCTTGTTTCTAGATATGGGTGGAGGGATTGCTTTATGACCGTAAGCCTGTGACCAATCGAGTACTATGACCATTTGCTGTATACATTGATAATTTAAATATAAATGTAGAAAGTATGACCGGTACATTTTGAGAAGACGGGAGAATCTGTAGTGTAAAGGATAGTTGTGGGGCTACAGGATGATATTGGATTGTTGGTAGAAAAGGTGGAAGATGGAATGTAATTGATAAGCTTGAGGTGTGGCAGTAGGGTCCTGGATATACAGAGGAACAGAGTGAACATGGTGAACAAATCCCTGATCCTTGATGGTGGTGGCAAGCTAAGGTGGTGGAGGTATAGAGAGACTTCACTCAGCCAGACATAGATATTGAGAGCAGGGAGGATATTTACAAAACATTGGTTAGGCTTATCTAGAGTGTTGTGTACCGTTCTGGTTAAGATCCAACAAAATGCTGCTCGAGATGGTGATGGGCAGGAGGAGAGACTAGATATGCGGAGTTTGTTTTTGCTAGAGGCTGAGGGAGCACCTTATAGATATGTACACAATGATGACGACATGAGGATGTATTTCCCCATAATGCAGGAGGGCATGGTTTAGGGTATGAGGAAGAGGTTTAGAGGAGATTCAATGTTTGGAATCTGGAATGTATCTGGTTGGTGGAGGTATTGGTATATTATTGACAGGTGTACTGATATACAGTAAAGAGCTTTGTTTGCCTGTTCTCTGGTCAATTTATATCATACGTGAATAAGCACAATCACGCCATAGAAAAGAAGAACTGATGCAAAGCGAAAAATACCAGACTGCAGAATATATTGTTACAGCGTTGTAGTGCTACAGTTACAGAGAAAGTGCAGATTAAAAAGAGCAAGGTGGCAATGAGGTAGGTTGGAAGATATAACAATATATAACAATATAACAATTCCAGCACAGAAACAGGCCCTCTCGTCCCTTCCAGTCCATGCCGACCATTTATTTTCCGCTAGTCCCATCTACCTGCACTCAGACCATACCCCTCCATTCCCTTCCCGTCCATATACCTATCCGCTTTACTTTTAAATGTTAAAATCGATCCTGCCTCCACCACTTCTGCTGGAACCTCATTCCACACAGCCACCACTCTCTGAGTAAAGAAGTTCCCCCTCATGTTACCCCTAAACTTCTGTCCCTTAATTCTCATGTCATGCCCTCTTGTTTGAACCTTCCCTACCCTCAATGGGAAAAGCTTATCCACATCAACTCTGTCTATCCCTTTCATCATTTTAAAGACCTCAATCAAGTCCCCCCTTAACCTTCTGCGCTCCAAAGAATAAAGACCTAACTTGTTCAACCTTTCTCTGTAACTTAGTTGCTGGAACCCAGGCAACATTCTAGTAAATCTCCTCTGTACTCTCTCTATTTTGTTAACATCCTTCCTATAATTAAGCGACCAAAATTGTACACCATACTCCAAAATTGGTCTCACCAATGCCTTGTACAATTTTAACATTACTTCCCTACTCCTATATTCACTGCTCTGATTAATAAAGGCCAGCACACCAAAAGCTTCCTTTACCACCCTATCTACATGCGATTCCAACTTCAGGGAACTATGCACAGTTATTCCTAGATCCCTCTGTTCCACAGCATCCCTCAATTCCCTACCATTTACCATGTACGTCCTATTTTGATTTGTCCTGCCAAGATGTAGCACCTCACACTTATCAGCATTAAACTCCATCTGCCATCTTTCAGCCCACTTTTCCAAATGGCCCAAATCTCTCTGTAGACTTTGAAAATCTACTTCATTATCCACAACACCGCCTATCTTAGTATCATCTGCATACTTACTTATCCAATTTTCCACCCCATCATCCAGATCATTGATGTACATGACAAACAACAGTGGACCCAACACAGATCCCTGATGCACCCCACTGGTCACCGGCTTCCAACCTGACAAACAGCCATCCACCATTACTCTCTGGCATCTCCCATTCAGCCACTGTTGAATCCATCTTGCTACTCCGCCATTAACACCCAAAGATTGAACCTTCTTAACCAACCTTCCATGGGGAACCTTGTCAAAGGCCTTCCTGAAATCCATATAGACAACATCCACTGCTTTACCCTCATCAATTTCCCTGGTAACCTCTTCAAAAAAGATGTACACCCTAGCTTATGTGAGGTCCCTTGGTTGTATAGAAACAGGAGGGAAGAAGCTGATTCGGGATCTGGTGCTATGTATCAAGACTATGTATCTTCCCGATAGGAGAGTTGATAAAATGGAATGTGTAGGGGTTTCATAAAATGGAATGACCGGGGTGTGACTGGTTCTTCACTATGTTGACTGCTCTAGTGAGATTCATGAACTAGTAACAAAATCAAAGTAGGTATGTTGCAAAACTTACCTTCAGTACTGCCACTGCCCGTGTGTGCGACTTTGGCGCCTTTGAGAGGGGGGCGGGTTTAAAATGCCGTTTTTCTCCAGACAATTCAAATCGATCCATCTCAGGGGATTTCGTTGCTAAGGAAAAATCGCTCCAATATTTCTTTTATGAAGCTATTTTTAAACTACGCTGGATCATTTATTAGCATGAGTAATTTAAAAATCTTCTTCTAAAGCCGTGAACACTGACAACGGGGTGGATCTTACGTAGGGGATAAAAGAAGGTACACAGTTTATTTTTACATAAAAACATGGTTCTTAGGAAGCCTTTAATCAAATTTTCATGTTGCAAAAAGGGGACAAAAAATATATACGAACCGGCAGTATTTTTCCTGTTAAATTCACCGCAAACTGAAACGTTCCAATCTACCTCGTTCCACTAAAACCCACTCGCAAGTTGATTTAAATGGCCATTAATTTACGGGAATTGAACACTAAATTCCTTCCATTTGGCCTATAAATTCATGAAAATGAGATTTAAAAATCGTTATATTGTGAATTATTATGTGAATGTTATTTGGACACTTAGGCAATTTAAAAATGATTACCTTTTCTTAAGAAATGGATAGATGTTTAGATCTACTAATTCAATTTTGTAATTAGCTACAATTAGATAACTAACTAATTATATGCTTTAATTTCAGGTCATCCAAGTAAGATAGTTTCATATTAGTTTCAGAATGCTTCAATCTATAATAACTGAACATTTCATTGAGTTCTCTTAATTTTTAAGAAAGTTATGGGCTTTTGACTGTTCCAGATCACAGCTTTTGAGTTAAGTCAATGGAAAGGCAATAGGGAACAAGATGCTAATTTCCGAGTATGAAAATGGCCATAACTTTTTTAATACTGAAGATATGAAAGTGAATTAGGTGTCAAATTAAACTTATTTTTATGCTTTATCTGATGGGATAAATTGTAGGCTTGATTTTTAAATTCTCAAAATTCTGTAACATTGCTAATAAAAGGCAATCGTTTAAAACTGAGGTGCATAGAAATCATTTTTCTCAGAGGGTAGTAAATCTTTGGAATTCTCTGCCCATGAGGGCGGGTGAGGCTGGATCATTGGATGTATTTAAGATGGAGATTGATAAATGTTTGAATGATTATGGAATTGAGGGTAAGGGGGATCGGGCTCGACTGTTATCTTGGGGATATCTGCAGGAGGTTGAAGCCAGCAGAGATATACATGTGTATATCAGTACAAGTGTCAATAATATACCAATACCTGCACAAACCAGTTGCATTCCAGATTCCAAACATTGAATCTCCTCTAAACATCTTCCCCATACCCTAAATGGTGGGATAGGCGTGAGGGGTCTGGTGACCTATTCCTATTTTGTTGTGTGTGATACTCAAAATGTCATTCTAGAATGCAACAAAAACACTTGAAAAAGTGCAGCATGAAACTATATGTGAAATCACCGGAAAGGGTTGCTTAATGAACCCCAACCACCTAAATCTTCCATTTCGTCCAGCAGTCACATTAAGTAGGTCATGGAAGTGCCAGGTTATGCTTTAAATGTCAGCTTCCAGATGAAATTCAACATATGCAGGCAAGAAGAATAGCACAAAGCCCAATGATCAGATCTTGGTACATGAAGCAAGATTTTCATTGTGATTGTACCACACCTGCTTGTGCATAAACTCATCTCAACTTGACTTGAGATGTGGGTGGCAAAAGAACAGGCGGTAACGGTAGTTTGGGTGGATCCCCCATCACTGAGTCCCAAGCACCCAGACCACATTCACTGACGTTAGTAAGGCCTGCTGCAGGGAGCACTTTGCACAATTCTTGCAATAACTCTAATTTATTCACGTGCACCGAGATATAGTGGAAAGCTTTGTGTTGTGCGGTTTCCTGTCAGCTGAAAGAAAGACTATGCATGATTACAATACATGATGACTTTCCCTCTGGTAGACAATAGGGAGAACTCACCATTGTTGCCACAATTGGATAACTCCTTTGTAGAAGGTGGTCACTATTATAATGTCTCTATGATCTCATGGTGACCTATCTGCGTTCAAAGCAGCATCATGAATTTGCACTGGAACATCTTTGCAGCCACGCGCTTGAACTTCAGCAAGGGGTTTGTGTTTCAGAGTCCTCTTGTTTGCAGCAGGATGGAATTTTCCGTGTCTTGTGGGCGGAGGTAGCAACAACTTTGTGGCAGATTGTTCACCATGGAAACATGCCTGCCTTCATTGGTGGGTGAGCAATGGAAAATGTTAACAGCATCGATTTGCTGGGTGTCAACATGGTTGTTGAGCTGTTCTGGAGGCACAGCTGCACATAATCATAATCATGAAGAAGGCAGGAGAATTAAGGGACAGAAGTTTAGGGGTAACATGAGGGGGAACCTCTTTACTCAGAGAGTGGTGGCTGTGTGGAATGATCTTCCTGCAGAAGTGGTGGAGGCAGGATCGATTTTAACATTTAAAAGTAAAGTGGATCGGTATATGGACGGGAAGGGAATGGAGGGGTATGGTCTGAGTGCAGGTAGATGGGACTAGGGGAAAATAAATGTTCGGCACGGACTGGAAGGGCCGAGTAGCCCTGTTTCCGTGCTGTAATTGTTATATGGTTATATGGTTATATGGTTATGGGTGCAGTGTGAACTGTGAGGAGGATGCTATGAGAATGCAGGTTATCCACTTCAGTAGCTTGTTATATGGTTATATGGTTAAATGGTTTGCCAGCTTGTTTACTTTCTTAGGTGTTTAAACAGATTCAGTATCTGGATCGAGCTTAAACAGGGAGGAAGTGGAGGTAGATATAATTATAACTTTGAAAAGCCATCTGGATAGGAACAGTGTATGGGATGGAAGCTTAGTGTGCGTGAGTTTGATTAGCATAGTTAGGCATCATGGCTGCAATGTTAAAGGACTTGTTTCTGTCTTGTACCTTTCTATGATTTGCAAATAGGCACAAAATGCTGGAGTAACTAAGCAGGACAGGCAGCATCTCTGGATAGAAGGAATGGGTGACGTTTCACAGAGAGCTGGAGAAACTCAGCAGGACAGGCAGCATCTCCGGATAGAAGGAATGTGTGATGTTTCACAGTCAAGACCTTCCTTCAGACATGATTGGCAATCTGGCAAGCTATAACTATTAGGGTACTACAGGGTTTAGTGTTTTGGCTCAAGATATTCACAGCCAATATCCTTGTTTGCTGGCAATTGACTTGTCATCTAATTCATTAGAGACCCACGCACCTCTAGTTGTGATCATCCTACCACAACTAGAGAGCGGTCCTGAATTACTATCTACCTCATTGGTGACCCTCGGACTATCTTTAATTGGACTTTACTGGACTTTATCTTGCACTAAACGTTATTCCCTTTATCCTATATCTGTACACTGTGAATGACTTGATTGTAATCAAGTCTTGTCACTGACTGGATAGCATGCAACTAAAAGGTCTATCACTGTACCTCAGTAGATGAGATTGTGAGTATGAAGGAGGATATAAAGAGATGTGGACACAGTTAAATAGTGGGCTAGAAGATTGAAGCGGGAATATATGAGAAATGACCAGGCTAGACACTCTGGGGCATAGAACATAAAAGATGAATGCTTGTCACTCTGATGTACGATGGTACATTAGACAGAGTTGATGTTCACAGGGAACAACATGCAGAATCAACACGTGATTATAACGGCAAATTGGAGACCAATATGATCTATGTTCTGTTAGACTTTATAAAGAGAGTATTTGATTGCAGGAGTAAGGAAATCATATTGCAATTAAATGTAATGTTGGAGCGATTGCACCTGCAGATTTGTGTACATTTCTGGTCTCCTTGCTGAAGGTAGGATGTACTTGTTGTCGAGGAAGTGCAGTGAAGATTTGTCAGCTTGCTTCCAGGACCAAGATTTTTCTTTACTTATTCTAAGTAAGTAAGTTTATTGGCCAAGTATTCACATACAAGGAATTTGCCTTGGTGCTCTGCCCACAAGTAACAACATGACATACAGTGACAGTTACGAATGACTCAGAAAACACTAAACATTAATAATAATAAAACATTAATGATAAAACACCATTGATCAAGCATGTGAACCAACAAAATACCAGATCAAAGGGAGGCTACAGATTTGTGGCTGTTGAGTAGAGCAACTACTCGTGAATAAAAACTGTTTTTATGTCTGGCTGTGGCAGCTTTGACAATCTGGAGTCGCCTTCTACAATCAGTCTGTGTGGTTTAATGCTTTTTTTTTGGTCTAACTGCAACATAAAAACACAAAATGACCCACAATAACAGAATCAGAATTTAATTAAAAAATTATGAAAAAAACAACAAAAAAACAGATTCAGATTGAGGAAATACTTATTGCTGCTGTTATATTTGCTTTTTGAATAAGTTCTAATGTTTTTGTAATGGCATACACAACAAAGACAGCTGCCATCTTACTGGCTATACCAGAATGTCAGATTTACAGCTTCTAAAGTTCCTAAAGCCATGCGTTAAAGACTTCTGCTGAAAACAGTTGAGTGAGAAGACGTTTACAGTGTCATTTACAAATACTAGTAAACTATCAGCTTCTTGATGACGGGCATATCTTACCCATCTACAGCAGAGCTGCAGGACAGACTCCTTGCTTCATTTACTCCTTGCTGTGTACACAAAGCCTTGGGCTATTCACACGAGAAAGAGCCAACACTTTACTTTACTATATGGCTGTTTTCATAAATAGTTTCTGAAAGAAAAGCAAGAGATAAACAATAGACACCAAAGAGAACTGAGAATCACAAATCAAAGTGTTGTAGTGCATACCTTATCAATGGTCATTGGGCTTAGGGCTATCCTAACCCTATACAGCCTATCCACAGTGTTCTATGGGGTGGAACATTGCAACCTTCACGTGGTCCGCCCTGTTTCGACTAATGCAAGCAACCCGGCGTGCACAATCAAATAAGATCAAATAGAACTAGTTGTCCTACAACTTTAGGCTGTGCACGCCATACGCAAGAAGAAGAAGACAAGTGTTCTATCCTCACTATTGTGAGGTTATCCCCTTTGGTGGCAATATCAGGAAGGCAGATTACTATCTAAATGTCATCAAGTTGGGAATGGAGGAAGTACAGCGGGATCTGGGGGGTCCTTGTACATCAGTCTATGAAAGTAAGCATGCAGGTACAGCAGGCAGTGAAGAAAGCGAATGGTATGTTGTCCTTTATAACAAGAGGAATCAAATAGGTCCTTCTGCAGTTGTACAGAGCGCTAGTGAGACCACACCTGGAGTATTGTGTGTAGTTTTGGTCCCCTAATTTGAGGAAGGACATTCTTGCTATTGAGGGAGTGCAGCGTAGGTTTACAAGGTTCATTCCCGGGATGGCGGGACTGTCATATGCCGAGAGAATGAAGCAGCTGGGCTTGTACACTCTGGAGTTTAGAAGGAAGAGAGGGGATCTAATTGAACATATAAAATTGTTAAGGGCTTGGACACGCTAGAGGCAGGAAACATGTCCCCGATGTTGGTGCAGTCCAGAACCAGGGGTCACAGTTTGAGAATAAGGAGTAAGCCATGTAGAACAGAGACGAGGAAACACTTTTTCTCACAGAGAGTGGTGAGTCTGTGGAATTCTCTGCCTCAGAGGGCGGTGGAGGGGGGTTCCATGGATGCTTTTAAGAGAGAGCTAGATAGGGCTCTTAAAGATAGCCTTAGAAAGACATCTTATGACAGAAGGAACAGGGTGATGGGAATGGTGGGCACAGGTGTGCACCAGGGTGAAATGAGAGAATCCAATGTTCACACCGTTCACAAGCAGGACTTGTTGTGCTGTCCCTTCTGTTTTGGATGGACTCCCTCTGGTCATGGAGGAGGCCAAGGCCAGACAGGTCAGGATGGGAACGAGAGGGGACGTTAGCATCTGGGAGATCTTGGTGGCAGTGTTTAGTGAAACAGTAGACGCAGTCGACAAGCACGTCTCACCTGGAAGGGCTGCAGAGGGGGACTGTAGGTAATGAAGGGTTGGATGCGGAGATGAAAGGTTAGGACCAGGGGAACTCTGCGATGGAGGGGTGGGGTCAGGGAGAGGTGGGGGTGCGAGGGCAGAAATGGGGGACAAAGAGATCAAGAAAGGGGAGTTTACTCCCATCACCATGTTCACCACTCCCACTGCTCATCACCCCTCCATCACCCTCCCTCCCTCCCTCCGCTCACCCTCCCTCCCTCCCTCCGCTCACCCTCCCTCCCTCCCTTCCTCCCTCCCTCCCTCCGCTCACCCTCCCTCCCTCCACTCACCCTCCCTCCCTCCCTCCGCTCACCCTCCCTCCCTCCACTCACCCTCCCTCCCTCCCTCCGCTCACCCTCCCTCCCTCCGCTCACCCTCCCTCCCTCCGCTCACCCTCCCTCCCTCCCTCCGCTCACCCTCCCTCCCTCCCTCCGCTCACCCTCCCTCCCTCCCTTCCTCCCTCCCTCCCTCCGCTCACCCTCCCTCCCTCCACTCACCCTCCCTCCCTCCCTCCGCTCACCCTCCCTCCCTCCACTCACCCTCCCTCCCTCCCTCCGCTCACCCTCCCTCCCTCCGCTCACCCTCCCTCCCTCCGCTCACCCTCCCTCCGCTCACCCTCCCTCCCTCCCTCCGCTCACCCTCCCTCCCTCCCTCCGCTCACCCTCCCTCCCTCCCTCCACTCACCCTCCCTCCCTCCCTCCGCTCACCCTCCCTCCCTCCGCTCACCCTCCCTCCGCTCACCCTCCCTCCCTCGCTCCCTCCCTCAGCTCACCCTCCCTCCCTCCCTCCGCTCACCCTCCCTCATTCCGCCCACCCTCCCTCCGCTCACCCTCCCTCCCTCCATCCCTCCCTCCCTCCATCCACTCACCCTCCCTCCCTCCACTCACCCTCCCTCCCTCCCTCCGCTCACCCTCCCTCCCTCCACTCACCCTCCCTCCCTCCCTCCCTCCCTCCACTCACCCTCCCTCCCTCCCTCCCTCCCTCCATCCACTCACCCTCCCTCCCTCCACTCACCCTCCCTCCCTCCATCCCTCCCTCCCTCCCTCCGCTCACCCTCCCTCCCTCCACTCACCCTCCCTCCCTCCCTCCGCTCACCCTCCCTCCCTCCGCTCACCCTCCCTCCCTCCGCTCACCCTCCCTCCGCTCACCCTCCCTCCCTCCCTCCGCTCACCCTCCCTCCCTCCCTCCGCTCACCCTCCCTCCCTCCCTCCACTCACCCTCCCTCCCTCCCTCCGCTCACCCTCCCTCCCTCCGCTCACCCTCCCTCCGCTCACCCTCCCTCCCTCGCTCCCTCCCTCCGCTCACCCTCCCTCCCTCCCTCCGCTCACCCTCCCTCATTCCGCCCACCCTCCCTCCGCTCACCCTCCCTCCCTCCATCCCTCCCTCCCTCCATCCACTCACCCTCCCTCCCTCCACTCACCCTCCCTCCCTCCCTCCACTCACCCTCCCTCCCTCCACTCACCCTCCCTCCCTCCCTCCCTCCACTCACCCTCCCTCCCTCCCTCCCTCCCTCCCTCCATCCACTCACCCTCCCTCCCTCCACTCACCCTCCCTCCGCTCACCCTCCCTCCCTCCATCCCTCCCTCCCTCCCTCCGCTCACCCTCCCTCCCTCCGCTCACCCTCCCTCCCTCCGCTCACCCTCCCTCCCTCCGCTCACCCTCCCTCCGCTCACCCTCCCTCCCTCCCTCCCTCCACTCACCCTCCCTCCCTCCGCTCACACTCCCTCCCTCCGCTCACCCACCCTCCCTCCGCTCACCCTCCCTCCCTCCCTCCACTCACCCTCCCTCCCTCCCTCCCTCCACTCACCCTCCCTCCCTCCACTCACCCTCCCTCCCTCCGCTCACCCTCCCTCCCTCCCTTCCTCTGCTCACCCTCCCTCCGCTCACCCTCCCTCCCTCCCTCCACTCACCCTCTCTCCCTCCGCTCACCCTCCCTCCCTCCCTCCCCTGACCCTCCCTCCCTCCCCTCACCCTCCCTCCCTCCACTCACCCTCCCTCCCTCCCTCCCTCCGCTCACCCTCCCTCCCTCCCTCCCTCCACTCACCCTCCCTCCCTCCCTCCACTCACCCTCCCTCCCTCCACTCACCCTCCCTCCCTCCACTCACCCTCCCTCCCTCCGCTCACCCTCCCTCCCTCCCTTCCTCTGCTCACCCTCCCTCCGCTCACCCTCCCTCCCTCCCTCCCTCCACTCACCCTCTCTCCCTCCGCTCACCCTCCCTCCCTCCCCTGACCCTCCCTCCCTCCCCTCACCCTCCCTCCCTCCACTCACCCTCCCTCCCTCCCTCCCTCCCTCCGCTCACCCTCCCTCCCTCCCTCCCTCCACTCACCCTCCCTCCCTCCCTCCACTCACCCTCCCTCCCTCCGCTCACCCTCCCTCCCTCACCTCACCCTCCCTCCCTCCACTCACCCTCCCTCCCTCCACTCACCCTCCCTCCCTCCACTCACCCTCACTCCCTCCGCTCACCCTCCCTCCCTCCCTTCCTCCGCTCACCCTCCCTCCGCTCACCCTCCCTCCCTCCCTCCACTCACCCTCCCTCCCTCCCTCCCTCCATCCACTCACCCTCCCTCCCTCCACTCACCCTCTCTCCCTCCGCTCACCCTCCCTCCCTCCCCTGACCCTCCCTCCCTCCCCTGACCCTCCCTCCCTCCCCTCACCCTCCCTCCCTCCACTCACCCTCCCTCCCTCCCTCCGCTCACCCTCCCTCCCTCCCTCCGCTCACCCTCCCTCCCTCCACTCACCCTCCCTCCCTCCACTCACCCTCCCTCCCTCCACTCACCCTCCCTCCCTCCACTCACCCTCCCTCCCTCCCTCCGCTCACCCTCCCTCCCTCCCTCCCTCTGCTCACCCTCCCTCCCTCCACTCACCCTCCCTCCCTCCACTCACCCTCCCTCCCTCCCTCCGCTCACCCTCCCTCCCTCCGCTCACCCTCCCTCCCTCGCTCCCTCCCTCCGCTCACCCTCCCTCCCTTCCTCCCTCCCTCCCTCCATCCACTCACCCTCCCTCCCTCCCTCCGCTCACCCTCCCTCCCTCCGCTCACCCTCCCTCCCTCCGCTCACCCTCCCTCCCTCCCTCCGCTCACCCTCCCTCCATCCACTCACCCTCCCTCCCTCCGCTCACCCTCCCTCTGCTCACCCTCCCTCCCTCCCTCCGCTCACCCTCCCTCCCTCCACTCACCCTCCCTCCCTCCACTCACCCTCCCTCCCTCCCTCCGCTCACCCTCCCTCTGCTCACCCTCCCTCCCTCCCTCCACTCACCCTCCCTCCCTCCCTCCCTCCATCCACTCACCCTCCCTCCCTCCGCTCACCCTCCCTCCCTCACCTCACCCTCCCTCCCTCCCTCCGCTCACCCTCCCTCCCTCCACTCACCCTCCCTCCCTCCCTCCGCTCACCCTCCCTCCGCTCACCCTCCCTCCCTCCCTCCCTCCACTCACCCTCCCTCCCTCCCTCCCTTCCTCCATCAACTCACCCTCCCTCCCTCCACTCACCCTCCCTCCCTCTGCTCACCCTCCCTCCCTCCCCTCACCCTCCCTCCCTCCACTCACCCTCCCTCCCTCCCTCCCTCCATCCACTCACCCTCCCTCCCTCCGCTCACCCTCCCTCCCTCACCTCACCCTCCCTCCCTCCCTCCGCTCACCCTCCCTCCCTCCCTCCGCTCACCCTCCCTCCCTCCACTCACCCTCCCTCCCTCCGCTCACCCTCCCTCCCTCCCTCCGCTCACCCTCCCTCCCTCCACTCACCCTCCCTCCCTCCACTCACCCTCCCTCCCTCCCTCCGCTCACCCTCGCTCTGCTCACCCTCCCTCCCTCCCTCCGCTCACCCTCCCTCCGCTCACCCTCCCTCCCTCCCTCCCTTCCTCCATCCACTCACCCTCCCTCCCTCCACTCACCCTCCCTCCCTCTGCTCACCCTCCCTCCCTCCCCTCACCCTCCCTCCCTCCACTCACCCTCCCTCCCTCCCTCCCTCCCTCCCTCCATCCACTCACCCTCCCTCCCTCCACTCACCCTCCCTCCCTCTGCTCACCCTCCCTCCCTCCCCTCACCCTCCCTCCCTCCACTCACCCTCCCTCCCTCCGCTCACCCTCCCTCCCTCCCTCCCCTCACCCTCCCTCCCTCCACTCACCCTCCCTCCCTCCGCTCACCCTCCCTCCCTCCCTCCGCTCATCCTCCCTCCCTCCACTCACCCTCCCTCCCTCCACTCACCCTCCCTCCCTCCCTCCGCTCACCCTCCCTCCCTCCCTCCCTCCCTCTGCTCACCCTCCCTCCCTCCGCTCACCCTCCCTCCCTCCACTCACCCTCCCTCCCTCCCTCCGCTCACCCTCCCTCCTTCATATTGAATGGCGGTGCAGGCTCGAAGGGCCGAATGGCCTGCTCCTGCACCTATTTTCTATGTTTCTATGTAATATGATCATGGCTGATCATCCAACTCAGTATCCCGTACCTGCCTTCTCTCCACACCCCCTGATCTCTTTAGCCACAAGGGCCACATCTAACTCCCTCTTAAATATAGCCAATGAACTGGCCTCAACTACCTTCTGTGGCAGAGAATTCCAGAGATTCACCACTTGCTGTGTGAAAAATGTTTTTCTCATTTCGATCCTAAAAGATTTCCCCCTTATCCTTAAACTGTGACCCCTCGTTCTGGAGTTCCCCAACATCAGGAACAATCTTCCTGCATCTAGCCTGTCCAACCCCTTAAGAATTTTGTAAGTTTCTATAAGATCCCCCCTCAATCTTCTAAATTCTAGCGAGTACAAGCCAAATCTATCCAGTCTTTCTTCATATGAAAGTCCTGACATCCCAGGAATCAGTCTGGTGAACCTTCTCTGTACTCCCTCTGTGGCAAGAATATCTTTCCTCAGATTAGGAGACCAGAACTGTAAGCAATACTCCAGGTGTGGTCTCACCAAGACCCTGTACAACTGCAGTAGAACCTCCCTGCTCCTATACTCAAATCCTTTTGCTATGAATGCCAACATACCATTCGCTTTCTGATAGGTCATCTGTCCATGTCCTCCACAGATGTTGCCTGATCTGCCGAGCTCTCCCTTCGCCAGTATCCACCTATCACTCCCAGGGTTTGCCCCACCACACCTCTCTTCTTTAGGTTTCTCCCCCCTATTCCATCAGTCTAAACAAGGGTCCCGACTTGAAACATCGTCTGTCCATTACCTCCACAGACGCTGCCAGACCAGCTGAGTTCCATCAACACTTCAAGATTCTTGTGTCTCCAAACATGATTCTATCCACAGTATTGATCTGCCTGAATCAGTGCTGGTGTCTCTGTATTTCACAGTCTGTCACTGTGGCCCATTCTATAGTCACAATCTGTACATACTCTTCCATTTGTACACAACCTTTCCCTGTTAGATAACCATTGAGTACTTACCACTCTCTTTTGACAGTTTTGTTGTTTGTTTCTTCCTCTGGAAGCACAAGACAATGAGAATGATGTACCCAATATATCCCGGATAGCCACCATATCCCAGGTACTTAGATTCCACTCTGCTTTCTCTTGAAGGTACTACAATGGAATGTCAATATTTAGTAAACCAGTCACAAACATACTGTTTTTCTACAGAAGGTGAGTCTTTGAGATAGAATCATAGAAACAAAGAAAATAGGTGCAGGAGTAGGCCATTCAGCCCTTCGAGCCAGCACCGCCATTCATTGTGATCATGGCTGATCATCCCCAATCAATAACCCGTGCCTGCCTTCTCCCCATATCCCTTGATTCCACTAGCCCCTAGAGCTCTATCTAACACTCTCTTAAATCCATCCTGTGATTTGGCCTCCACTGCCCTCTGTGGCAGGGAATTACATAAATTCACAACTCTCTGGGTGAAAAAGTTTTTTCTCACCTCAGTCTTAAATGGACTCCCCTTTATTCTAAGACTGTGGCCCCTGGTTCTGGACTCGCCCAACACTGGGAACATTTTTCCTGCATCTAGCTTGTCCAATCCTTTTATAATTTTATATATTTCTATAAGATACCCCTTATCCTTCTAAACTCCAGTGAATATAGGATGTTCTACAGTATGATGCCTCGGTGTAATAATCTTCCCATTGGGGCTTTCTTTAGTTACATTCTTCACGTTGGAACAGTTGGCTGTGCGGTGCCATTTTGTGGGAGGAAACCGTGGATTAGGACGGTTTGCACTGTCATGCATCTGGAATATGGGATACCTAGGCATGTGGAATGAAGGAAGTCAACTTAACTCACATTTCATATTGTTTGTCCAAAACTCTTTGATGTTTGAGACTCTCGCTGTTGCAGGCTGGCACAGTAGACAATAGACAATGGGTGCAGGAATAGGCCATTCGGCCCTTTGAGCCAGCACCGCCATTCAATATGATCATGGCTGGCACCCTTGAGGCAAGTCTTCACTTGAGTCTGGAGCTTGCTTTGGTTACAGTTAAAGGGCCAGAATACCTTCATCTACTGATGGGTCATCTATTTCCTACAGAATTATCTTCATATTCTTGGTCCTATCTTCCTCTCCCCCACCACACCAGTCTGGCCCGTGCACACTTTACTTGATGGTCAAATCTGAGGAAGGACATTATTGCCATAGAGGGAGTGCAGAGAAGGTTCACCAGACTGATTCCTGGGATGTCAGGACTGTCTTATGAACAAAGGCTGCATAGACTCGGTTTATACTCTCTAGAATTTAGGAGATTGAGAGGGGATCTTATAGAAACTTACAAAATTCTTAAGGGGTTGGACAGGCTAGATGCAGGAAGATTGTTCCCGATGTTGGGGAGGTCCAGGACAAGGGGTCACAACTTAAGGATAAGGGGGAAATCCTTTAGGACCGAAATGAGATGGACTTTTTTCACACAGAGAGTGGTGGGTCTTTGGAACTCTCTGCCACAGAGGGTAGTTGAGGCCAGTTCATTGGCTATATTTAAGAGGGAGGTAGATGTGGCCCTTGTGGCTAAGGGGATCAGAGGGTATGGAGAGAAGGCAGGTACAGGATACTGAGTTGGATGATCAGCCATGATCATATTGAATGGCGGTACAGGCTCGAAGGGCCGAATGGCCTACTCCTGCACCTAATTTCTATGTTTCTATGTTTCTATGTCATGTCTCAGGCACCCAACATTGTTCTCATTTCTTCTCCAACCCCGATGGGCACTCCCCTCCCCTCCCCTCCCCTCCCCTCCCCTCTGCACACCACCATGTGCCATCCCCTCTCTGCCTTCTGGCCTTCAATGGCCAACATTTTGTCAATGTATCCCATGCGACTGAGGCCTTATGAGCCTTATTTGGCTGGATAAAAATAGAATTTGTGGAAATAGGGAGCAGGTCATTCGGCACCTGTGGAACCAGAAACAGTGAATGTTTCGGATCAGACCCTATGCCAAAATGTCTTATTCAGTATTCATTCTAGAGAAGGACAATATTCTTGAACATTTTAAGGAGCACAGTGAAATCTGGAACTGATCAAGCATGAGAAGGGCCTGATGATATATGTGGGAGGCAAGGGAGGAGATTACTGGGACTCTGACGGGAATCTCGCTCATCTCTGGTCACGAGTCAATTATTTATTCAGAAAGCTTAAGAGATTTAGAACAGAAGCAGGCCCTCCATTCCATCAACTCCATAACAAACCATATGCACACCACACTAATCCCATTTGTCCACTTCACGGCCATACCCTTCTATGCTTTTCTTATTTAAATGTCTGTCTAAAAGCTTCTGAAACATAAGTAGATTGTCTTTAAAACTCCTTCCTATCAGCTTAAATCTATGTACTCATAGAGCATTCGTAATAAGGTGGATGAGTTGAAGGTGCAGATAGCGATTAATGACTATGCTATAGTTGGGATCACGGAGACATGGCTCCATGGGGACCAAGGCTGGGACATCCAGGGATATTCAATATTCAGGAGGGATAGACGAAAAGGAAAAGGAGGTGGGGTGACGTTGCTGGTGAGAGAGGAGATTAATGCAATAGAAAGGAAGAACATTAGCATGGAGGATGTGGAATCGATATGGGTAGAGCTGTGAAACTCTAAGGGGCAGAAAACGCTAGTGGGAGTTGTGTGCAGGCCACCTAACAGTAGTATTGGAGTTGGGGATGGCATCAAACAGGAAATTAGAAATGCATGCAACAAGGGTAAGACGGTTATAAAGGACGGGTTGAACTTGACCCCGAGGGGGACCAAAACCCTGGTGGGGAAATTTGCAAAGGCTACTGGGGACTCTTTAAACTAGAACGGTTTGGGAGAGGGACTCAAATAGAGAAAGCTAGTAGACCGTGTCTGATTCAGGAGGCAGAGAAGGGAAGCAGTCAGACACAACATGTAGTGGGGAAAGAAGAAGAAAATAATAAACAGAGAATAAGAGGTGGTGGGTTTCTTAAATGTGTGAGCAGAGAGAAAGAGAGGTATAACATGAGGGTAGAAGCAATTGGTAGCAAGGTGAAAAGTAAAAGTGGCAGGCAGACAAATCGAGGGCAAAAATCAAAAAGAGCCACTTTTCAACATAATTATACAAGGAGTAAGAGTGTTGTAAAAACATGCCTGAAGGCTTTGTGTCTCATTGCAAGGAGCATTCGTAATAAGGTGGATGAGTTGAACGTGCAGATAGCGATTAATGACTATGATATAGTTGGGATCACGGAGACATGGCGACCAAGGGTGACCAAGACTGGGAGCTGAACATCCAGGGATATTCAATATACAGGGGGGATAGACAGAAAGGTAAATTAGGTGGGGTGACGTTGCTGGTTAGAGAGGAGATTAACGCAATAGAAAGGAAGGACATTAGCTTGGAGGATGTGGAATCGATATGGGTAGAGCTGCGAAACACTGCGGGGCAGAAAATGTTAGTGGGAGTTGTGTACAGGCCACCTAACAGTAGTAGTGGAGTTGGGGATGGCATCAAACAGAAAATTAGAAATGCGTGCAACAAAAGTAAAACAGTTATAATGTGTGACTTCAATCTGCAAATAGATTGGGTGAATCACATTGGCAGGGGTGCTGAGGAAGAGGATTTCTTAGATTGTATGCGGGATAGTTTTCTAAACTAACATGTACAGGAACCAACGAGAGAGCAGGCTATTCTAGACTGGGTATTGAGTAATGTGGAAGGGTTAGTTAGCAGTCTTGTTGTGCGGGGCCCCTTGGGCAAGAGTGACCATAATACGGTTGAGTTCTTCAATAGGATGGAGAGTGACATAATTAATTCAGAAACAAGGGTTTTGAACTTAAAGAAAGGTAACTGAAGGTATGAGACGTGAATTGGCCAAGATGACTGGCAATTCCAGACTGATTCCTGGGATGTCAGGACTTTCATATGAGGAAAGACTGGATAGACTCGGCTTGTACTCGCTGGAATTTAGAAGATTGAGAGGGGATCATATAGAAACTTACAAAATTCTTAAGGGGTTGGACAAGCTAGATGCTGGAAGATTGTTCCCGATGTTGGGGGAGTCCAGAACAAGGGGTCACAGTCTAAGGATAAGGGGGAATTCCTTTAGGACCGAGATGAGGAAAACATTCTTTACACAGAGAGTGGTGAGTCTCTGGAATTCTCTGCCACAGAAGGTAGTTGAGGCCAGTTCATTGGCTATATTTAAGAGGGCGTTAGATGTGGCACTTGTGGCTAAAGGGATCAGGGGGTATGGAGAGAAGGCAGGTACGGGATACTGAGTTGGATGATCAGCCATGATCACATTGAATGGCGGTACAGGCTCGAAGGGCCAAATGGCCTACTCCTGCACCTATTTTTCTATGTTTCTATGTTTCTATCACTGAGCGCTTCAGCACCCAAACTGGCCCTTCCCCCACAATGTGCTGAACATGATGCCAGGCTCATGGTTCCCCTCTCCCCTTAGATGGTTCCAGGAAGGCAGGAACATCAGTACCCCGTTCCTGCCTTCTCCCCATATCCTCTGACTCTGCTATCTTTAAGAGAAATGAAGGAGAGGATGACCAATTGGTGATATACATACGACAGAGCTGGAAGACAAAGTCTATGTGTCCGGAGCTGATACGGTTTTCCACCTTACACTGATAGGCACCAACATCAGAGTCCTGCACGTTCAGCAGCGTCAAGGAACGGTTGTTCTGTGACAGGTGATAGTTCGTTCCATTTGACAGAGGCAGGTCACATCGGTACCAGCTGTATCGGACAAGATTCCCCATCTGAACAGAGCATTCCAGAGTCACATTATCACCAGTCTGGGGCGCTTCAGGATTCATTCCAACTTGCAGACTGGACACAGCGACTGTGTGGACAAACACAACATGGGTGAAGCAAAGACTGGGTCAAGAGCAGGATATCTGGAAAGATCGCAACACCAAGCATACGTACTGGAATCTGGCATAAGTAAGGTGGCGACACAAGAGGCTGCAAATGCTGGAGTAACGTAGTCTGCCAATCAGCATCTATGGGGGAAAGGATGGTCACTCTTTTTGGCCAGAAGTGATAAGTGGAACCATCTAAGGGGAGGGGAGGAACCATGAGTAAGGGAAGAGTTAGTGTGTAAAGTGTGTGGGTCATAGAGCACAGGAGTAGGCCCTTTGGCCCAGCCTGCCCATGCTGACCAAAGTAACCACCCGACTAGTTCCATATACCTCTATTAGACCAATATCCATCTAAACCTTCCCGATCCATGTACCAGTCCAAGTACCAATCAATGTACCGATCCATGTACCAGTCCAAGTACTGATCCATGTACCTGACCATGTACCGATCCATGTACCTGTACCTGTCATTGGATATATTTAAGAGGGAGTTAGATGTGGCCCTTGTGGCTAAGGGGATCAGAGGGTATGGAGAGAAGGCAGGTACGGGATACTGAGTTGGATGATCAGCCATGATCATATTGAATGGCGGTGCAGGCTCGAAGGGCCGAATGGCCTATTCCTGCACCTAATTTCTATGTTTCTATGTTTCTAAGTGCCGATCCATGTACCTGTCTGATCCATGTACCTGTCCAAGTACCGATCCATGTACCTGTCCATGTACCGATCCATGTACCTGTCCAAGTACTGATCCATGTACCTGTTCAAGTGACGATCCATGTACCTGTCCAAGTACTGATCCATGTACCTGTCCGATCCATGTACCTGTCCAAGTGCCGATCCATTTACCTGTCCGATCCATGTACCTGTTCAAGTACTGATCCATGTACCTGTCCAAGTGTCAATCCATGTACCTGTCCGATCCATGTACCTGTCCACATACCGATCCATGTACCTGTCCAAGTACTGATCCATGTACCTGTCCAAGTACCGATCCATGTACCTGTCCAAGTGCCGATCCATGTACCTGTCCAAGTACTGATCCATGTACCTGTCCAAGTGCCGATTCATGTACCTGTCCGATCCATGTACCTGTCCAAGTACCGATCCATGTACCTGTCCAAGTACTGATCCATGTACCTGTCCAAGTGACGATCCATGTACCTGTCCAAGTGCCAATCCATGTACCTGTCCGATCCATGTACCTGTCCACATACCGATCCATGTACCTGTCCAAGTACTGATCCATGTACCTGTCCAAGTGCCGATTCATGTACCTGTCCGATCCATGTACCTGTCCAAGTACTGATCCATTTACCTGTCCGATCCATGCACCTGTCCAAGTGTGCTATAAAAGCTGTAATTTGGAATAATGCGGCGATGAAACCAGGTGGGGGAGGAGGGATAACTGGGGAACGGGGGGCTGAGAGGTGGGGGTTGAAAATAAAAACCTGTGAGGGTCAGAAGAAGAGAGGAAGAAACATGGGTGAGGGTGACCTGAAATGAGTCAATTCATTGTTCATACCATTAAAACTCGTCGGTCAGTCCTGTTCCTCTGGTTTATGTTTGGCTTCACCCTGCAGTGGAGGATGGGTAGGTCAGTGTGGCAATGGGAAGGGTACTTGGAATGGCATGTAACATGAACTCAAGGTGGCCTTTGTGGACAGACTGCTGTAGCTGCTAACTGGATCAGAGTTGATCACATCTTGCCCTATGTTTGTGGTTGATTCCCTATCTGAGGCACTGGTGCCTCACCAACCACAATTTAATTTGTTAACACTTCCACCCTTACACAAGAACATTATATTTTATTTATTATCAGTGTTCTCTGTCTTCAGATTGGTTTAATGATTGACATGGGCCTGATTGAATATGATTTTTTGCTTGCTTTTTCATTTGGACCAGAAGAAACAAGAACAGAGGTAGATCAGTGAGATCTTGATCAATCCAGCTTTCCTACCTTCTCCCCACAACCACTGATTCCCTTCTTGATTAAAACATTCTCTACGTTTTGAAACTGACCAGGAATTCATCTTCCATCACTCTCTGGAGCAAAGAATCCACGACCCCTCTTGCCCTGAACTGTCCCACAAGTGAAACATCCCCAAGCAAATACTAGTGAGGTCTGTTTGAATCTTACATGTTTCCCTCTGCTGAGCTCCAGTGCAAGTAATCCAGCAGCTGTGTAGGGCCACATATTTCTGACGACCCAGGGGACATCCTGACCTCGGGTTCTGTCGGCATCTTCTCTCTGTGGGTACACAGGTGCTCCCAGGTGTTCTGGTTTCCTCCCACATCCCAAACATGAGCAGGTGGGAGGTATGTAACTGCTGTAAAAACTGTCCTTAATGTAAGTGGTGGCAGGGTAATAGATGGGAGTTGGGCACATAAACAACTAAGTGTCATTCTTAATTGTTACTATGCCGTGTTGTTACTTGCGAGCGGAGCACCAAGGCAAATTCCTTGTATGTGTACATACTTGCAACGAGACCTGGGTGTCATGGTACACCAGTCATTGAAAGTAGGCAGGGTTACACAAAAAGCTGAAGAAACTCAGCGGGTGCAGCAGCATCTAAGGAGTGAAGGAGATAGGCGACGTTTCGGGTCGAGACCCCTCTGAAGAAGGGTCTCGACCCGAAACGTCGCCTATCTCCTTCACTCCTTAGATGCTGCTGCACCCGCTGAGTTTCTCCAGCTTTTTGTGTAACCCTCGATTCTCCAGCATCTGCAGTTCCTTCTTTAACACATTGAAAGTAGGCATGCAGGTGCAGCAGGCTGTGAAGAAAGCGAATGGTATGTTGGCATTCATAGCGAAAGGATTTGAGTATAGGAGCAGGGAGGTTCTACTGCAGTTGTACAGGGTCTTGGTGAGGCCACACCTGGAGTATTGTGTACAGTTTTGGTCTCCAAATCTGAGCAAAGACATCCTTGCCATAGAGGGGGTAGAGAGAAGATTCACCAGACTGATTCCTGGGATGTCAGGACTTTCATATGAGGAAAGACTGGATAGACTCGGCTTGTACTCGCTGGAATTTAGAAGATTGAGGGGGGATCTTATAGAAACTTACAAAATTCTTAAGGGGTTGGACAAGCTAGATGCTGGAAGATTGTTCCCGATGTTGGGGGAGTCCAGAACAAGGGGTCACAGTCTAAGGATAAGGGGGAGTTCCTTTAGGACCGAGATGAGGAAAACATTCTTTACACAGAGTGGTGAGTCTCTGGAATTCTCTGCCACAGAAGGTAGTTGAGACTAGTTCATTGGCTATATTTAAGAGGGAGTTAGATGTGGCCCTTGTGGCTAAAGGGATCAGGGGGTATGGAGAGAAGGCAGGTACGGGATACTGAGTTGGATGATCAGCCATGATCACATTGAATGGCGGTGCAGGCTTGAAGGGCCGAATGGCCTACTCCTGCACCTATTTTTCTATGTTTCTATGTTTCTATACTTGGCCAATAAACGTATTCATTCATTCATATGAGAAGTATCAGGCAAAAAGTGGACAAGTGAGACTGACAATGCCATTTGAAAGCTCACTGAAAAGTGTGCAGAGAAGATTTTACAAGGATGCAGATTTTTCACAAATCAAATCTTAAACTGGCCTTCAGACATTTGATCATTAATCATAATGAGCACACACTAGCACTGATCTTTAGATTGATCCGATCACCGGTCAGATTGAGTTGATCACCGGTCAGATTGATCTGATCAGCGGTCAGATTGATCCGATCACCGGTCAGATTGATCCGATCACCGGTCAGATTGATCCGATCACCGGTCAGATTGATCCGATCACTGGTCAGATTGATCCGATCACCGGTCAGATTGATCCGATCACCGGTCAGATTGATCCGATCACCGGTCAGATTGATCCGATCACCGGTCAGATTGAGTTGATCACCGGTCAGATTGATCCGATCACCGGTCAGATTGATCCGATCACTGGTCAGATTGATCCGATCACCGGTCAGATTGATCCGATCACCGGTCAGATTGATCCGATCACCGGTCAGATTGATCCGATCACCGGTCAGATTGAGTTGATCACCGGTCAGATTGATCCGATCACCGGTCAGATTGATCCGATCACCGGTCAGATTGATCCGATCACCGGTCAGATTGATCTGATCACCGGTCAGATTGATCTGATCCCTAGATCTTGCATCGATCTTGTGCACACGTTATGGACCTAACTCACAGAAGGAAGTGAAATCAGTTTACCATTTACAGTTAGAAACACTGAACGTTTGGTTGGTATCCCATCTGCAGTTGTAACTTCAAGTTCATAAATCCCTTCATCCGCAATTTGAATGTCTTTCAGAAATAATTCTGCATTGATCCTGGAAAAATTCACTCGGTTTTCGAAGGTCTGTGAGATGAATGGATGCAGGGAGTTGGGTGAAAATGTGAGGATTGAACTTGGTATCTTGTCCTGGATGAATCGCCATTCCAAATTAAAGACTTGATCTGGCTGACTGATGTTGATATTCAGGGGGAAGTGTATAGTCTGGTTCAGTCTTCCATGCAGCACCTCCTGGTGTGATTGTGGCACCACCGTGCTCCTAGCTTGATAAAGTGGGCACACAGTATGATACAAAACACTCAACATCCTATTCCCGCCTCTGTCCCTTCACCCTATTCTCTTTCAATAACCCTTTGCCCACTTTGCAACACCATGGTGAGTCTTGGAGGAGTGGAAGGGAGTAGGAGGAAAGAAGGGAAGATAGAGAGAGAAAAGGAGGGATGGAAGAGAAGGTGAGGGAGTGATAGAATCAAAAGGACGGGGAGAGAGGTGACGGGAGGATACAGAAAAAAGAACCATCTTCATTATCTAAAATACCACCTACTTTAGTGTCATCTGCAAACTTAATCATTGATATATGACAAACAGCAATGGACCCAGCACCAAACCCAGTCACCATTAGTCAGAGGCCTCCAGTTTAAACATGTATCCACCATCACCCTCTGTTGCACCCATTGACATTGTCTGCTTCCTTCCATGAAGCCAATTTTCTATCTAGTTAGTTAGCTTTCCCTGAATCCTATGCGATCTAACCTTCCAGAGCAGCCTAACATGTGGAACCTTGTTGAATGTCTTGCTGTCATTCATATATACTTCTACAGCTCTGCCCTCATCAACCTTTTGGGTCACAACTTCAAAAAACGTAATCAGATTTGTGAGACATAAAAAAACTGAATTAGATTTATGAGACACTATCCATAAGATCCCAGGGGTTGGGCAGCATCTCTGGAGAATATGCATTGGTGATGTTTCAGATCGGATCCTTCTTCTGACTTGTTACAGGAGAGTTTGTCAGGAATTAAGATTCCAATGGTGTATAGTTTGATGACGTTGAGCCAACATATTGTGAACACTGTTGGTCTTCAAGGTATTGCGTACATTGTTGGTCTTCTTATCTAAGACATCTTATCTGCTTTGCCAAGGAGGGAGAGAGTGAAATACAAATGTTCATTAGTTTGGTTCCTGAGATGATGGGTGAATGTATGAGGAAAGTTTAATAGACTGGGCCATATTTTTGTGGAGTTTGAGAGGAGGCTTCTACTGAAAGGTACAAAGTTCGTACAAGCCTCAGGAGGCTGAACGGAGAGAGTAATGCATGGGAGTAATGCATGGGACCAGGTAACAGTGTTTGACAGCCAAGGGTAGGCTATTTTAGGCTGAGATTTCGGAGAGGGTAAAGTTCCTTTGGATGCAGTGGAGGCACATTGCTGATCTCATTCCAAACAACTTGCTAGTTTTCTGGTCATTGAGGAGATGTGTGGATAGTGTAGGGAAATGTTGCTGAGTAATAAACTAGCTGTGATGGTGATGCCCAATGGACAGATAGGTCTACCCCGGCTCCTGGTTGCGTTATGTTGCAAGGATAGGGATCCTGAGCTGAATATGTACACTAGTTCAAGTACAACTCCGTGGGGCCTTTCCTAGACCAGCTGCCCTTCTTGACAGCTGGCATTGCTGAGAGCAGGAAGTTCTGGTTTCACATTCATATCCTGCTAATGTTAAAGAGCACACAAAAGCCCAAACAACTGATCAAAGGGCCAAAGCCACAAGCTGCCCGATTCACACAGAGTGAATTCATATCATAACAGGAACTGAACTAAGTGAAGCCTCTCACTAACTGGAGGAGAGGGGCTACCTTTAAAGGAGATGTGCGAGACACTTATTGTACATGGGTGCTGGAGGAGGCAGATACGTTAGTGACATTTAAGAGACTTTTGTATGGGCGCATGGGTTTGTAGGCAATAGAGGGATTTGGATTCCGAGTTTGTCTTTGGACTGGAGGGTGTGGGGTGGGGGTGGTGGGTGTGGGGTGGTGGGTGTGGGGTGTGGGGTGGAGGGTGTGGAGTGGAGGGTGTGGGGTGGAGGGTGTGGGGTGGAGGGTGTGGGGTGGAGGGTGTGGGGTGGAGGGTGTGGGGTGTGGGGTGGAGGGTGTGGGGTGGAGGGTGTGGGGTGGAGGGTGTGGGGTGGAGGGTGTGGGGTGGAGGGTGGAGGGTGTGGGGTGGAGGGTGTGGGGTGGAGGGTGTGGGTTGGAGGGGGTGGGGTGGAGGGTGTGGGGTGGTGGGTGTGGGGTGTGGGGTGGAGGGGACGGTGTGGGGTGGAGGGTGTGGGGTGGAGGGTGTGGGGTGGAGGGTGTGGGGTGTGGGGTGGAGGGTGTGGGGTGGAGGGTGTGGGGTGGAGGGTGTGGGGTGGAGGGTGTGGGGTGGAGGGTGTGGGGTGGAGGGTGTGGGGTGGAGGGTGTGGGGTGGAGGGTGTGGGGTGGAGGGTGAAGAGTGTGGGGTGTGGAGTGGAGGGTGTGGGGTGTGGGGTGGTGGGTGGAGGGTGTGGGGCGGAGGGTGTGGGGCGGAGGGTGTGGGGTGGAGGGTGTGGGGTGGAGGGTGTGGGGTGGAGGGTGTGGAGTGGAGGGTGTGGGGTTTCTTCTTGTTCTTGGTTTCTTGGTCCTCCAAAATATTCCAAATGGATTATAAACTGGAGGTGGTGGAGGGAGGACTTAAGCCAGAAAGGGTTTTTGGGAAGAAAGAGCTACCTTAAATTTAGTTGCGTCCGGTTGGGTAACTATGGTAGGGTGAAGATTATTCCATGCTTTAATTGTGTGGGGGAAGAACAACTTGGTGTACACATCTGTCTTGGTAGCTGGAATCTCAAATTGGATCGAATGCCCTCGCCTGCACCTAATTGGTTTGGGTTTGGTGTAGGTTTTGAATCTATGTCGAGCTGACCATTTCACATTTTGTAAAAACAGGTCAAATGGTGAGCTTCACGTCTGTCTTGGAGAGGGTTCCACCCCAACCAGTGAATTCAGAAGTTTGGTAACACTCGCTTCTCTCTCATAGGTGTTAGTAACAGATCGAGCTGCCTGTCTGTGGACACGTTCGATGGAACGTGTGGAGGGCGTGGGGTGTGGGGTGCAGAATGTGCGGTGGAGGGTGTGTGAGAGTATTCTGCGCCCAAGATGAGGCCCTCACTCGTGTCTCCTCAGTACCCCGTAGCTCCGCACTTGCTCCCTCCTCCCCTAATCGCAACAGTGACCGAGTCCCCCTAGTCCTGACCTTCCACCCCATCAGCCTTCACATATAACACATAATCTTCCAAAATTTCAGCCACCTACAATGGGATCCCACCACTGGCCACATTTTCCCATCTCCATCCCTTTCTGCAAAGACTGTTCCCTCCGCAACTCCCTGGTCAACTCATCCATTCCCACCCAAACCACCCCCTCCCCAGGTTACTTCCCCTGCAACTGCAGAAGATGCCAACTCCACACCTGTCGCTATATCTCCTCCCTCGACTCTGTCCAGGGACCACGACAGTCCTTTCAGGTTAGGCAGAGGATCACTTGCACCTCCTCCAACCTCATCTACTGTATCCGTTGTTCAAGATGTGGACTCTTATACATTGGCGCGACGAAACGCAGACTGGGCGATCATTTCAAGGAACACCTTCGCTCAGTCCGTCAGAACCAACCTGATCTCCCGGTTGCTGGACAAGAGACAATATACAATAGGTGCAGGAGTAGGCCATTCGGCCCTTCGCGCCAGCACCGCCATTCAATGTGATCATGGCTGATCATCTCCAATCAGTATTAAAGAATTCTGCAGATGCTGGAGAATCGAGGGTACACAATAGGCTGGAGAAACTCAGCTGGTGCAGCAGCATCTAAGGAGCGAAGGAGATAGGCGACGTTTCGGGTCGAGACCCTTGTTCCAATCAGTACCCCGTTCCTGCCTTTTCCACATACCCCCTGACTCCGCTATCTTTAAGAGCCCTATCTAGCTCTCTCTTGAAAGCATCAAGAGAACCTGCCTCCACCGCCCTCTGAGGCAGAGAATTCCACAAACTCATAACTCTCAGTGAGAAAAGTGTTTATTCGTCCCCGTCTAAATGGCTTACCCCTTATTCTTAAACTGTGCCCCCTGGTTCTGGACTCCCCTAACATCGAGAACATGTTTCATGCTTCCAGCGTGTCCAAACCCTTAACAATCTTATATGTTTCAATAAGATCCCCTCTCATCCTTCTAAACTCCAGAGTGTACAAGCCCAGCTGCTTCATTCTCTCAGCATATGACAGTCCCTCAATAGCAAGAATGTCCTTCCTCAAATTAGGGGACCAGAACTGCACACAATACTCCAGGTGTGGTCTCACTAGGGCCCTGTACAACTGCAGAAGGACCTCTTTGCTCCGAAACTCGACTCCTCTTGATGTAAAGGCCAACATGCCATTTGCTTTCTTCACTGCCTGCTGCACCTGCATGCTTACTTTCATAGACTGATGAACAAGGACCCCCAGATCCTGCTGTACTTCCGCTTTTCCCAACGACGCCATTTAGATGGTAATTTGCCTTCCTGTTTTTGCTACCAAAGTGGATAACCTCACATTTCTCCCCATTAAACGTCATCTGCCATGCATCCGCCCACTCCCCCAACCTGTCCAAATCACCCTGCATTCTCATAGCATCCTCCTCACAGTTCACACTGCCACCCAGCTTTGTGTCATCTGTAAATTTGCTAATGTTACTTTGGATCCCTTCATCCAAATCATTGATGTATATTGTAAATAGCTGCGGTCCCAGCACCGAGCCTTGCGGTACCCCACTAGTCACTGCCTGCCATTCTGAAAGACACCCGTTAATCCCCACTCTCTGGTTTCCTGTCTGCCAACCACTTCTCTATCCATGTCAGCACTCTACCCCCAATACCATATGCCCTAGTTTTGCCCACTAATCTCCTATGTGGAACCTTATCAAATGCTTTCTGAAAGTCCAGGTACACTACATCCACTGGCTCTCCCTTGTCCATTTTCCTAGTTACATCTTCAAACAATTCCAGAAAATTAGTCAAGCATGATTTCCCCTTCGTAAGTCCATGCTGACTTGGACCGATCCTGTTACTGCTATCCAAATGTGCGGCTATTTCATCTTTTATAATTGACTCCAGCATCTTCCCCACCACCGATGTCAGGCTAACTGGTCTATAATTCCCTGTTTTCTCTCTCTCCCGCCTTTCTTAAAAAGTGGGATAACATTAGCTACCCTCCAATCCACAGGAACTGATCCTGAGTCTATAGAACATTGGAAAATTATCACTAATGCATCCACGATTTCTAGAGCCACTTCCTTAAGTACCCTGGGATGCAGACCATCAGGGCCTGGGGATTTATAAGCCTTCAGTCCCATCAGTCTACCCAACACCATTTCCTGCCTAATGTGGATTTCCTTCAGTTCCTCCGTCACCCCAGATCCTCTGGCCACTAGTGCCAGAGGATCTGCCATGCATCCGCCCACTCTCCCAACCTGTCCAAGTCACCCTGCATTCTCATAGCATCCTCCTCACAGTTCACACTTCCACCCAGCTTTGTGTCATCTGTAAATTTGCTAATGTTACTTTGGATCCCTTCATCCAAATCATTGATGTATATTGTAAATTGCTGCGGTCAGGAAGATTGATTGTATCCTCCTTTGTGAAGACGGATCCAAAGTACCTGTTCACCTCATCTGCCATTTCCTTGTTCCCCATAATAAATTCACCTTTTTCGGTCTTCAAGGGTTCAACTTTGGTCTTAATTATTTTTTTTCTCTAAACATACCTAAAGAAGCTTTTACTGTCCTGGTTTATATTATTGGCTAGCTTACCTTCGTACCTCATCTTTTCTCCCCGTATTGTCATTTGTTATCTTCTGTTGCTCTTTAAACGTTACCCAATCCTCTTGCTTACGCTCCTCTTTGCTACGTTGTACTTCTTCTCTTTTATTTTTATACTGCGGGGTAAACACTTTAATTCTCCTTCCCATTCCTACACTGACCTTTCTGTCCTCCATTGTCAGAGTGAGGCTGAACGCAAATTGGAGGAACAGCATATTTCGCGTGGGGCAACTTACAGCCCAGTGGTATGAATATTTATTTCTCTCACTTCAGGTAGCCCCGACATTCCCTCTCTTTCTCTATCCCTCCCCCACCCAAGTCACATCAGCTTCTCGTTTTCACCCTACAAACAGTTTACAAAGGCCTGTTTCCTTTATCATCTTTACTTTTTTGCATATCTTTCATTCATTGTTATTTATCTCTCCACATCACCGTTTATATCTCTTGTTTCCCTCATCCCTAAGCAGTCTGAACAAGGGTCTCGACTCGAAACATCACCCATTCCCTCTCGCCAGAGATGCTCCCTGTCCCGCTGAGTTGCTCCAGCTTTTTGTGTTTGTGGGAAGAGACTGACTTTGGTGCCTTCCCACACAGTAGGACATTTTGACCCTGCTGTGGGGGGATGTTTTATGTTGAATTCTATCTACTCCATGTTGTGTTCTTTATTTTTTTTTAATGTATGGCTGTATGGCGATTTAATTTCGCTGTGCCAATTGGCACAGTGACAAATAAATGCATCTCATCTCATCTCATCTCTTATCCTCAGTTTAAACCCAGCATCTGCAGTTCTGTCTTACAACTTTCACTATTCTGTAAGTTTCAATGAGGTCCCACTCATCCTTTTAATCTCCAACAAGTACAGGTCCAGTGCTGTCAAACGCTCATCATATGTTAACCCACTCATTCCTGGAATCAATCTTGTAAACCTCCTCTGGACCCTCTCCTTCCTCAGATATGGTGCCCAAAATTGCTCACAATACTCCAAATGTGGCCTGACCAGTGCCTTATAGAGCCTTAGCATCACATTCCTGATTTTATATTCTCACCCTCTTGAAATAAATGATTGTATTTGCCTTCCTTAATATCGATTCAACTTGCAAATTAACCTCGTTGGAATCTTACACCAAGTGCCTTTGTACCTCCAATTTCTGAATCATCTGCCCATTTAGAAAATAGTCTATGCCATTATTCCTACTACCAAAATGTATGCGTCCACACTTTGCTATGCTGTATTCCATCTGCCTCTTTGCCCACTCTCCCAACCTGTCCAAGTCCTTCTGCAGAGTCCATGCTTTCTCTACACTACCTGCCCCTCCACCTGCTTTGATATAATCCGTAAACTTGGTCACAAGGTTCCTTCATCTGAATCATTGATAGATAAAGTGAAGAGTAGCAGCCCTAGTACCGACCCCTGCAGAACTCCGCTCATCACTGGAACACAGCCAACCAGAAATCAAATCCTTTATTGTTACTATGTGTCTTCTGCCATCCAGCCAACCTGCTTTCCATAGTATCTGCCCTTTGATACCTTGGGCTCTCATCTACCTTAGGAGCCTCACGTGTGGCACCTTATCAAAGACCTTCTGAAAATCTAGATAAACAACATCCACTGACTCTCCTTTGCTGCTATTAACCCTGTCAAAGGATTCCAACAAATTTGTCAGGCATAATGTCTCCATAACAAAACCATGCTGACTTTGGCCAATTTTATTATAAGCTACTAAGTATTTGGAAACTTCATCCTTTATAATGGACTGCAAAATGTTATCAACATTCCTTGATATTCAATATTGCTTTGACATTTCCATGCCAGGAAAATGCTTCTAACTTTCTGCCCTAACTATGCGGCTCATAATTTTATATACTTCTACCAGTTTGCTCGTATATGGCCCACATCCCTCTAAATCTTTCCTATCCCTGCACCTATCCAAATGTCCCTTAAATGCTGATAATGTATCTCCCTCCACGACTTTCTATGGCAGCTCGTGTATCCAGCATCCTCTGTGTGTAAAAGGATGTTCCTCAGGTTCCAATCATTCCCCGCTAACCTTAAATCTAAATCCACTAGTTCTTGATTCCTCTGTCCTGGGAATAAGATTCTGTTCATTTACCCTCAAGAATTTGTACATTTCTATAAGATCACTTTTTAGTATCCTGGGACTTCAATAAATTCTAAGCCTGCCCAATCCCTCTGGAGCTCATTCTCTTTGGACCTGGCAACATTCTCGGAAATATCTACTCTTTCCAGCTTAATGACACCTTTCCTGCAGCACGGTGACCAAATCTGAACACAATACCCCAAGTGTGACCTCACCAACATCTTGTATGACTGTAACAAAACCTCTATAGTTATAATGTGTAGGAAGGAACTGCAGATGCTGGTTTAAACCGAAGATAGACACAAAAAGTTGGAGTAACTCAGCGGGGCAGGCAGCGACTATGGGGAGAAGGAATGGGTGATGTTTCGGGTCAAGACCTTTCGTCAGTGTCTGAAATTTCACTGCCCAATGTTCAGCAATCAGTTTAAAAGGAACTCCTCTTCTGAAAATATGGAACCATTCAAAATTCCACTTACTTGTTAGTAGAATCTGCAGCACTATCATAATCGACAGCCACCCCATGTCCTCCCTCCAAACAGACGCGTCGTGAAGTGTCAGTGGTTAGGTGGCAGAGTTTGTGCTCGGTGGAAACTCACAGTTGTGGGCAGCGTCCTGAGCGTCGTCGCCGCTGTGCTTTGTTAAAGGGCGTGGACCTCAAGTGTGGAGCTATCTTGCACTCTTCCTCTGTCTTTCTGCCTTTTCTCTCTCTTCCAATTGTCATGCCTCACACTCCCCTCAAAGACCCTCTGTGTTTAACGCATTAGCATTCTTTCTCTCCCCACTGATGCTGCCTGACTTGCCATTGTCTCCAGCATTTTATTTTTATTTCAAATGTAGCTGCATTTGCCCTCTCTCATCTCTCGCTCTCCTCTCCCTCTCTCTCTCCCTCTCCTCTCTCTCTCTCCCCTCTCTCTCTCCCCTCTCTCTCCTCTCTCTCTCCCTCTCCTCTCTCTCTCTCTCTCTCTCTCTCTCTCTCTCTCTCTCCCTTTTATGCCCTCATTTACTCTCCATCACCCTCTTTCTCTTAACATAATTCATTCCCTCTCCCCTGCCATCAGTTAATTTCCCACAGTTCATGATTTACAGTGTTGACAAGAACACAAGGCAGTCAGATTGAAATTGTTTCATTGTAGATCCTGAAAGAGGATGTGAGAATGAAGCTGAGGCTGAGCACCAGATAGTGTTACTGATGTGTGAAGTTCTGTCCAACAGAAGCTGAACATAAGGCATGTTGGGTGCAAGCAGGATATTGACCATTTCCCCAGTTACTGTGAATTGGTTCGTGATGGATCAATATCTTCAGCTCCAGTGGGCAGACTGAATGGTTCTGGCCTGAAATGTCACCTCTCTATCTTCTCCAGAGATGGTGCCTGCCCCACTGGCTGAGTTACTCCAGCTCTTTGTGTCATTTATTGTTAACCAGCACCTGCAGTTCTTTGTGCATATTGTGGCCGGAAGTTACGGTATATTCCATTTGACATTTACTCACAGACCACAGAGTAGAAGATGATTTAACGCTTTCTCATTGTCACATTCTCATCTCTCCTGCAATTAGTATCATTTATTGGTCTAGTTTAGTTTTAAAAGTTGAACGTTTACAAGACGGAAGTAACAAAACTTGTGAGGGGCATACATAAGGTTGACAGCCAGACCTTTTTCTTGATTTGAAATGTCAATGGCAAGGGGAACTGCTTTAAGTTGGAGGAGTCAAGTTTAAAGGATATATACAGGGCATCTTTTTGTGCACAGCGGGTAGTGGGTGCCTGGAACGTGCTGCCAGGGGTGGTGGTGGAGGCAGATATGATAGTAGCGTTTAAGAGGATAGGCACAAGGATATGCAGTGAATGGAGGGACATGGATCACACACAGGCAGTGGAGATAGGTTTAACTTGCCATCAGGTTTGGCACAGATATTGTGGGCCAAAGGGCTTGTTTGTGTGCTGTGTTCCATGTTCTCAGTTGCATGGAATCACTTCCACTGCCCTTTTACTCTAATAGGCGATGGAATCCAGATCCGAACAATCTGCTGCCCGAACAAAGTTCTCTTGATTTTTCTAACGATCATCACACGTTGGTCAGCGTCATATGGGACCAACGTGTTCCCATAGCAGAGATATTATAGCAACAAAGGACAAAGGTTCAGAGTAAGGGGATAGATCAGGGGTGGGGAACCTGCGGCCTTAAGCCCCGCGTATGGCCTTATAGGCCATTAAGTGCGGCCTTGTGAATGAATCCAAATTTTGTCGAACAAATCCTTTTATTTATATGTTTTTGTTTGTCTTATTATTTTAATTTCAATCTTAAAATGAATGTATTTAAAATACCAAAGAGTAAAAAAAATTCAATGAAATAATCCTCCCCGACTGAAGGCCACAATTAAAACATTAGTAAGCCATGAGGGGTATTTTAACAAAAAATGGCCATTTTGAAATGTATATAATTGAAGTTGCTTGGCTGTGGCCTTATTAAATTACAGCGTCCTTATGCGGCATTCCAACATGAAAAGGTTCCCCACCCCTGGTTTAGATGCTCGAGACAACATGAGGAGGATTCTTGCAAACACAATCTGAGAGATGACAGAGGTAGAAACCCTCACAGCACAATGCTTATGTGGGCGCCGACACGCACGCTGACGCCGACGCTGATGCCAATGCGGACACAGACACGGACAGACACTGACGGACACGGACACTGACTGACACGGGCACTGACACGGATAGACACTGACGGACACGGACACTGACTGACATGGGCACTGACGGACACGGACACGGACAGACACTGACGGACACGGACACTGACGGACATGGGCACTGACGGACACGGACACGGACAGACACTGACGGACACGGACAGACACTGACAGACACGGACACTGACGGACACGGGCACTGACACGGACAGACACTGATGGACACGGACACTGACTGACATGGGCACTGACGGACATGGACACGGACACGGACAGACACTGACGGACACTGACACTGACTGACATGGGCACTGACGGACACGGGCACTGACACGGACAGACACTGACGGACACGGACACTGACTGACATGGGCACTGACGGACACGGGCACTGACACGGACAGACGCTGACGGACACGGACACTGACTGACATGGGCAATGACAGACACGGACACGGACAGACACTGACGGACATGGACACTGACGGACACGGGCACTGACACGGACAGACACTGACGGACACGGACACTGACGGACACGGGCGCTGATGGACACAGACACGGGCACGGACAGACACTGACGGACATGGACACTGACGGACACGGGCACTGACACGGACAGACACTGACGGACACGGACACTGACTGACATGGGCACTGACGGACACGGACACGGACAGACACTGACGGACACGGACACTGACGGACATGGGCACTGACGGACACGGGCACTGACACGGACAGACACTGATGGACACGGACACTGACTGACATGGGCACTGATGGACACAGACACGGACACGGACACGGACACGGACAGACACCGACACGGACGCTGACGCCGACGCGGACACGGATACGGACAGACACTGACGGACACGGGCATTGACTGACACGGGCACTGACACGGGCACTGACGGACACGGACACGGACACCGACACGGACGCTGACGCGGACAAGGACGCTGACACGGAGACGGACGCTGACGCTGACGCTGACATGGAGACGGACACGGACACGGACACCGACACGGACGCTGACGCGGACAAGGACGCTGACACGGAGACGGACGCTGACGCTGACGCTGACATGGAGACGGACACGGACAAGGACAAGGACGCTGACACGGAGACGGACAAGGAACCTGACGCTGACACGGAGACGGACACTGACACGGAGACGGAGACGGAGATGGACGCTGACACGGAGACGGACACTGACACGGAGACGGAGACGGAGACGGATGCTGACACGGAGACGGACACTGACACGGAGACGGAGACGGACGCTGACGCTGACACGGAGACGGACATGGACGCTGACGCTGACACGGAGACGGACACGGACAAGGACGCTGACACGGAGACGGACACGGACGCTGACACGGAGACGGACACGGACAAGGACGCTAACGCTGACACGGAGACGGACACGGACAAGGACGCTGACATGGAGACGGACACGGACAAGGACGCTGACACGGAGACGGAGATGGACAAGGACGCTGACGCTGACACGGAGACGGACAAGGACGCTGACACGGAGACGGACACGGACGCTGACGCTTACACGGACACGGACGCTGGCGCGGAGACGGACACGGACAAGGACGCTGACGCTGACACGGAGACGGACACGGACGCTGATGCTGACACGGAGACGGACACGGACAAGGACGCTGACGCTGACACGGAGACGGACACGGACACGGACGCTGATGCGGAGACGGACACGGACGCGGACGCTGACACGGAGACGGACACGGACACGGGCGCTGATGCGGAGACGGACACGGACATGGACGCTGACGCGGAGACGGAGACAGAGACGGACAAGGACGCTGACGCTGACACGGAGACGGACAAGGATGCTGACCACTGACCTTGATGCTGAAGCTGACACAGAGACGGACACGGACAAGGACGCTGACGCTGTTGGCGTGCTGGCCTTTATAAATCAGAGCATTGAATATAGGAGTAGGGAAGTAATGTTAAAATTGAACAAGGCATTGGTGAGACCAATTCTGGAGTATGGTGTACAATTTTGGTCGCCTAATTATAGGAAGGATGTCAACAAAATAGAGAGAGTACAGAGGAGATTTACTAGAACGTTGCCTGGGTTCCAGCAACTAAGTTACAGAAAAAGGTTGAACAAGTTAGGTCTTTATTCTGGAGCGCAGAAGGTTAAGGGCGCTTCAAGCAGGGTGCATGCCACCAAATTCAGTTTCATTGCATTTCAAGCTGAGGGTATGCCACCAAATTCAGTTTAATAGCCTTTCAAGCAGAGTGTAGGCCACCGAATTCAGTATGATAGCATTTCAAGCAGAGTGCAGGCCACCAAATTCAGTTTCTTATGGTTTCAAGCAGAGTGCAGGCCACCAAATTCAGTTTCATAGAGTTTCAAGCAGAGTGCAGGCCACCAAATTCAGTTTCATAGCATTGCAAGCAGAGTGCAGGCCACCAAATTCAGTTTCATAGCATTTCAAGCAGAGTGCAGGCCACCAAATTCAGTATCACAGCTTTTCAAGCATAGTGCATGCCACCATCTTTATTTGCATAGCATTTCAAGCAGAATGCAGACGACCAAATTCAGTTTCATAGCATTTCAAGCAGAGTGCAGTCCACCAAATCCAGTTTCAGAGCATTTCAGCAGTGTGCAGGCCACCAAACTCAGTCCCATAGCATTTCAAGCAGAGTGCAGGCCAACAAATTCAGTCACATAGCATTTCAAGCAGAGTAAAGGACTCCAAATTCAGTCTGAGCATTTCAAGCCGAGAACAGGCCACCCCATTCAGTCTCATTGCAAGTCAAGCAGGGTGCAGTCTACCTAATTCAGTTTCATAGCATTTCAAGCAGAGTGCAGTCCCCCAAAATTCAGTTTCAGAGCATTTCAGCAGTGTGCAGGCCACCAAATTCAGTCCCATAGCACTTCAAGCAGAGTGCAGGCCAACAAATTCAGTCTCATAGCATTTCAAGCAGAATGCAGGCCACCAAATTCAGTCTAGTAGCGCTTCAAGCAGGGTGCATGCCACCAAATTCAGTTTCATTGCATTTCAAGCTGAGGGCATGCCACCAAATTCAGTTTAATAGCCTTTCAAGCACTGTGCAGGCCACCAAATGCAGTTTCTTAGGGTCTCAAGCAGAGTGCAGGCCACCAAATTCAGTTTCATAGCATTGCAAGCAGAGTGCAGGCCACCAAATTAAGTATGATAGCATTTCAAGCAGAATGCAGGCCACCAAATTCAGTTTCATAGCATTTCAAGCAGACTGCAGACCACCAAATTCAGTTTCATAGCATTTCAAGCATAGTGCAGGCCACCAGATGCAGTTTCTTAGGGTCTCAAGCAGAGTGCAGGCCACCAAATTCAGTTTCATAGCATTGCAAGCAGAGTGCAGGCCACCGAATTAAGTATGATAGCATTCCAAGCAGAATGCAGTACACCAAATTCAGTTTCGTAGCATTTCAAGCAGACTGCAGACCACCAAATTCAATTTCATAGCATTTCAAGCAGAGTGCAGGCCTCCGAATTCAATTTCATAGCATTTTAAGCAGAGTGCTTGTTACCAAATTCAGTTTCATAGCATCTCAAGCAAAGTGCAGGCCACCAAATTCAGTTTCACAGCATTTCAAGCAGAGTGCAGGCCACCGAATTAAGTTTCATAGCATTTCTATTTGAGGAAGGACATTCTTGCTATTGAGGGAGTGCAGCGTAGGTTTACGAGGTTAATTCCAGGGATGGCGGGACTGTCATATGCTGAGAGAATGGAGCAGCTGGGCTTGTAAACTCTGAAGTTTAAAGGATGAGAGGGGATCTCATTGAAACATATAAGATTGTTAAGGGCTTGGACATGCTAGAGGCAGGAAACATGTTCCCGATGTTGGGGGAGTCCAGACCTAGGGGTCACAGTTAAAGAATAAGGAGTAAGCCATTTAGAACAGAGACGAGGAAACACTTTTTCTCACAGAGAGTGGTGAGTCAGTGGAATTCTCTGCCTCAGAGGGCGGTGGAGGCAGGTTCTCTGGATGCTTTCAAGAGAGAACTAGATAGGGCTCTTAAAAATAGCGGAGTGAGGGGATATGAGGAGAAGGCAGGAATGGGGTACTGATTGGGGATGATTGACCATGATCACATTGAATGGCGGTGCTGGCTTGAAGGGCCAAATGGCCTACTCCTGCACCTATTGTCTATTGAAGGTGCAGCAGTGTTCCCCAAACAGGACACATACACCCCCTTACTCTGACCTAATTTACACCAGTCTCAGAGTCACCAGTATCTCCAAATAAAACCACTTACTATCTGGCTAAAGGTCTGTTCTCTCCTTATGTCTTTGTCCACCTATTCACTTACCTCAGGGTTATTATCGAGCCGTACCTGTGGGACAGCCCTTGTGCAATGATTGAGATGGTACCATGTAGATTGACCTTCTACCTGAATCGCTGGGGGAAGTTCGGAAATCTCAAACATACACCTTGTCTCCGGGTTTAAAGGGTCCTTCCTCCTGGTCCACCTCCGAATGCTTTCGCTTTGCCTGTTCATAAATAGACGTGTATCATAGTGAACTGTTGCATATACTGCTAAAGTTCCACCTCCAACTGTTCCAAACTTGGCCCCTTGAAGGGACCTCTCCATTTTGGCCTGGCATGGGTGGGCCAGTGAGCATCTCATGTGGTGTCAATATTTGCAATGTGACAGCTCATCAGTGCCAATGGCAGGGCAATTCAACTCAACTTCGTAGTTACACAAATCTTATGTAGCTTAGCCTTCAACGACCCATTAATTCTTTCCACCATAGCCTGTGACCGGCTGGTTGAGGAGCAAAAGAGTGATCCAGGTTTATCGGATCTGTTCGACTGCGCGGTGCCTGAGGGGGATATGGATCCCACAGCAAAGGGGTATTTTCTGAGGAATGGCTTACTGATGCGTAAGTGGTCTCCCTTGGATATGTCAGGGCATGATGATTGGAGCGTGGTTGATCAGATTGTGATACCTCTTCGGTATAGGGACGAGATACTCAGTTTGGCTCATGATGGACCTCTGGGTGGACATTTGGGGGTCAATAAGACGTATGGCCGTATCTTACGGAATTTTTTGGGGCCAGGGTTGAAAAAGGACGTGAAGCAGCACTGCAGGTGTTGTCACATTTGCCAGGTGGCAGGAAAGCCGAACCAATCAATTGTTCCTGCGCCTTTATATTCAATCCCTGTGGTCGGGGAGCCGTTTGAACGGATTCTAGTTGATTGTGTGGGTCATCTACCTCGGACAAGGGTGGGCAACAAGTTTTTATTGACAATTATGTGTGCATTTACCCGCTTTCCGGAGGTGGTCCCTTTGCGTAACATAACTGCCCCTGCCATTGTGAAGTCTCTCACTAAGTTTTTTTCGTTGTTCGGTTTGCCCAAGGTGGTGCAGAGTGACCAAGTTTCCAACTTCATGTCAAAGGTTTTTGGTCAGGTAATGAAGTTGTTGCATATTGAGCATTGTTACTCCAGTGCGTATCATCCTGAGAGCCAGGGAGCTCTCGAGCGCTTTCACCAGACTTTGAAATCTATGTTGAGGACTTACTGTCTGGAGTTTGAAAAAGACTGGGATGAGGGGGTTGATCTAGTTATGTTTGCGGTGCGTGAGGTCGTGCAGGAGTCTTTAGGGTTCAGTCCTGCTGACCTGGTGTTCACGCATACTGTTCGTGGTCCGTTGAGGGTCCTGAAGGAGAAATGGTTGCAGGAGAATTCAAAATGTAGTATTTTAGACCACGTCTGTACTTTTAGGTCTAGACTGCGGAGGGCATGCGAACTGCCAATGGGTAATCTTGCTTCTGCTCAGTCTAGGATGAAGGGCTGGTTCGACAAGAAGGCTTCTAGTAGGAATTTTTCTCCCGGTGACAAGGTCCTGGTGTTGTTGCCTATTCCTGGTTCCAGTCTGCAGGCTCAGTATAGTGGTCCCTATCAGGTGGTTAAGAAGGTTGGTGCAAGGGATTACGTTATTGGTACCCTTGATCGGAGGCGTAAGACTCAGCTCTGTCATGTCAACATGCTGAAGCAGTACCATGAGCAGGAGCATGTACAGGCTGATGGGGAGGAGCTGTGTCCTTCGGCTTTGTCTAAGCCAGTTTTGGCTGTAGTAGTGCTGCCCCCTGACACGGGTGGTGATGTGGGTGAGGCACGGTTGTCTGTGGCAGTGACGCAGGAAAAGCTGTGTAACTCTGAAGCTTTGGAGTCGCTTCCCTTGCGGTTGTCTCATTTGTCTGAAAGTCAGCGGGATGATCTGCTTGCTTTGGTGGGGTCAAAGGGGTGACTGTTCTCGGATGTGCCTTCTCAGACGTCTGCACTGCAGCATGACATTGACGTGGCCGGTGCTGCGCCAATTAAACCGCATCCGTATCGGGTCAATCCTGACAAGCGTCATCGCCTCAGAGGTCAGGTTGACTATATGCTGCAGCATGCAATTGCTGAACCTAGTTGTAGTCCGTGGAGTTCTCCGTGTCTACTGGCTACGTAGGCTAATGGGGAGGACAGGTTTTGCACGGACTTTCGGAAGGTGAATGCTGTAACTAAGCCGTATTGCTATCCTCTTCCACGGATGGAGGATTGCGTGGATCATGTGGGAAGTGCATCTTTTGTGACTAAGTTGGACTTGCTAAAAAGATATTGGCAAGTTCCTTTGTTGCTGAATAGTTTCTTCTGAAGCTTATTCAGTATCTTTGGGTGGGGGTGTAAGGTGCTCCCCCCCCGGTGAATGCTATGTACTTATCTTTTCTGTTTCTCTCCTGAGTGCAGGCCCCGTGGCTGGGAGTCAGGAATCAAGGAGTTAAGAGCTCCTGTACCCGATTGGCCAAGCTGCGTCAGGTGACCGGTGACTCATCGGAAGCTTAAATAGCTGAAGTTCCCAGAATTCTCTCTCTTCTTTGCTGATCCCTGACAAGTGAACAGGCTGCCGGTCTGAGCTGCAGGAGGCCTGGACATATGGCATAGCACTTTGTATATTGTTTCCTATATTTGTCAATTAATGTTGTATTGGGATGGATAAGGGCTGACTTTAGGGTTTTCGTGTATTTTGTTGCAGGGATATGTCTAGTTATGCAGGATTAGAGTCTCCAGTTCGACGGTCCATTGCGAGGCTGGCTGGAGCACTGTTATATTTATTTGTTAGTCGATTCTTGTCCCTGACTGTGTTGTTTAAATCAGGTTCGGGTTTTGTCTTCTTTTAACAAAATCAAAGACTGTTTTTTCTTAAACTTGAACCTGATTTTGGATTATGTTACGCGACTCTGAGGTACCTGCCTTCGGGAGTCATAACACCTTCCCTCATGTCACATGCTGCTAATAAAGCCTTAATTTCTGCCAGCTGAGCAAGGTGAGCTTACAATTTAATTACCTTAAACTCTGATTGGTCCTGTTGCACTACTGCAAACCCTGCATGATTGCCATTATGCTCCCTATAAGAAGAACCATCCACAAACAAGGCCTTTTTGCCCTCATCATTTAATGTCTCCAAATGTAAAACATTTCTCAGGCTTGTGTGTCCTGCTTCCTTCATTATTTTCCTTAATGGCGTTAGAATTACAGCATATTTTCCAATCCAGTCTGAACTGTATCCTGCCATTCCCAAGAATGTCATCATCTGTCCTATTGTCTGATGTTTGGGAGCTTTAATTATTGCCTCAATTTGATCCGGCGCTCTATCTCCTACTCCTTTAGATATTACTCGTCCTAAATATTCTACCCGCTGCTTACAAAACTGCAGCTTCTTCCTGGATACTTTATGACCACACGCCAGTCTTTCCAAGAGAATTAAAGTATCTCACTCACATTGCTCTTCACTTGTGGAGCAAACCAACAAATCATCCACATGCGAATGGTATGTTAGCTTTCATAGCAAAATGATTTAAGTATAGGAGCAGGGAGGTTCTACTGCAGTTGTATAGGGTCTTGGTGAGACCACACCTGGAGTATTGCGTACAGTTCTGGTCTCCAAATCTGAGGAAGGACATTATTGCCATAGAGGGAGTGCAGCGAAGGTTCACCAGACTGATTCCTGGGATGTCAGGACTGCCTTATGAACAAAGACTGCATAGACTCGGTTTATACTCTCTAGAATTTAGGAGATTGAGAGGCCATCTTATAGAAACTTACAAAATTCTTAAGGGGTTGGACAGGCTAGATGCAGGAAGATTGTTCCCGATATTGGGGAGGTCCAGGACAAGGGGTCACAGCTTAAGGATAAGGGGGAAATCCTTTAGGACCGAGATGAGAAGAACTTTTTTCACCCAGAGAGTGGTGGGTCTCTGGAACTCTCTGCCACAGAGGGTAGTTGAGGCCAGTTCATTGGCTATATTTAAGAGGGAGTTAGATGTGGCCCTTGTGGCTAAGGGGATCAGAGAGTATGGAGAGAAGGCAGGTATGGGATACTGAGTTGAAATAAATATAGTAAAGAAAAAATAAGAACTTAATTACCAGTTGATCTGTATAATAGAGGGTGGGAGCGGAGGGCACGTAGTCCCTCATCGTAACTCCTCATAAAATACAGATCAAACTTCGAACTGGTAAGTTCTCATTTAATCTTACTATTTTATTTCGGAGTCATGTGAGTGACTACGTAAAGACTTCAAAGCTCTGTGATTCCGAACCGTGTACCAGCTCATGCTTCACTCACTGTCTGAAGACCTCTGAGGGAGGAAGTATGTTATCACAATCAACAATAACCTGTTTGTGAACAAAAAAGGTTTATTAATAACAACAAAAAACAGAGAGCTCCCCCGGGCTTAAATTAAATATTATCTGCAGACTCTAAACTTCTGTCTGCAAACGTAGCAGGTTCCGCCAGCGGCTTATTATAAAACCTTTGGAAAGTTATTTCCAAGGACCATCCTGCTCTGGCCAGAATGTGGTCCATAGGCACATCCATTCGCCTAGCCGCTGACGTGGATGCAGCCCTGGTGGAGTGAGATTTGTAAATATTAGTGTTGACTCCCGCGGACTTAAGCACCTGCTTGAGCCACCTTGAAATGGTTTGGCTCGTCACCTGACCATGGGGCTTCTTGTGGCTTATCCATAAGGCTTTTTCTCTCCCTCTTAAGTTGTATGTTGTGTCTATGTATATGGTGAGATGGGTCTTGGGACACAGCCGTGGGCCAGATGAATATGCCCGGAACTCCATAACTGGAGGCGTGGTTCCTGGTCTAGTTTGTTTGACCAGACCCTGAATATGGAATGTGATACAGTCCAATGACTCTGTCATGCTGTCCAGCCTCAGAAGGTGGAGGGACTGTACCCTTTGTGCTGACACTAGTGCCATGAGCATGACTGATTTCAGGGTACGTTGTTCCAGCGTGAGTGACCTGGGTGGTAGCCATCGCCTAAGGTACGTCAGCACAATGCTGACATCCCAGATCTGAGTGTACCTTGGTCTGGGGGAATTAGTGTTAAAAATACCCCTCATGATTTTGACCACCAGTGGATGGGACCCCAAATCCTGTTGTCCTGCTGCTGGAACCAAATAAGCTGACAACGGACTCCTGGCTGTATTGATGGCGCTGTAGCTGAGTCCATCCCGTTGTAATCCAACCAGGAACTCCACAACACTGGTAGCTGTTGCTGTTGTGTAGGTAGTTCCTGTTTTGGAGCAATACCGTTCCCACTTCCTTATGTTGGTCAGGTATTGTCTCCTGGTGGATTCCCGGTGGGATGCGATCATCATGTTGATGACGTCCTCAGACAATCCCAAGCCCAGTAGAGGTCTTTTTAGAATCTACAAGCCAGGAGATTGACTCTGTCATGTCACTGGTGACTAATGCCTGACACTGGGTGGATTAATAAATCCGGACTGCTGGGGAATTCCAATGATGTTTCGACAGCGATGTCGAGGGCCACTGGGAACCATGGCTGGGTAGGCCAGTCGGGTATTATCAAGATTCCTGAAGCAGAATCCAATTGAATTTGCGTAATACCCGACTGGTGAGGCAGAAGGGAGGAAAAGCATAGAAGAACATTTTCCCCCAATGCAGCGTGAATGCATCAACTGCTGCTGCCTCAGGGTCTGGTTCCCAAGCGACATACGTTGGTACCTGGTGATTCAGCCTAGATGCAAATAGATCGATATCTGGTGTGCCATATAGCTTTGTAATTTCAGCAAATACTTTGGGATTTAACATCAATTCGACGTTATCGTTAAATTTGCATGACCTGGTGTCTGCCACTGTATTTTGCTTACCTGGTAGGTAAGTTGCTGATAACCAAATATGTCTTTCGACACACGATTGCCAGATTAGGTTGACCAAATTGTCACATGATATCGACTTTACACCACCCATGTGGTTGATATAAGCCACCACCGTGGTATTATCTAATTGCAACCGGACATGTGCGTGATGCGTATTAGATGAATATGCTTTTAAACCATAAAACACACCCAACATTTCAAAGTAGTTAATACCCTGTGTCTGTAGGCAAGATGATTCAAAATTAGTCCATCTGCCCCCTGTGCTGAATTGCATGTTGGTTGCTCCCCAGCCCAAAGCACTGGCATCTATTTGAATGGTTAATACTGGGTTGGTGATTATTATGGGACTGGAACTAAGCCTAATGTTCCTTGTCCACCATTGTAACTCTGGAATGGATTCTGCAGTTAAATTCATAGCTCGGTCAAAGTGACCTGAGTTTTTCTTTAGTGCGTGCGCTTTTGCTCTTTGTAAATTTTGATAGTGTAAAGGCCCAAATTGTACAGCTGGAAAGGCTGCTACCATTTTCCCAATGACACTAGCTACCTGCCGTATGGTTGGCTGATGATTAACCATTAGTTTGTTGCATGATTGTGCCAACTCTGATGCTTTCCCCTTCGGCAGAGTTACAATCATGCAAATAGTGTCAATCGTAAATCCAAGATAGTCCATGGTTGTGGACGGTGTCAAATTGGATTTATCTGGATGTATGACAAACCCTAAAGTTTCAAACAAACGTTTGGTGGCTGTTACTGCCAAAATGGCTGTCTCCAAGGTTTTCCCCACTATTAAAATGTCGTCTTAGTATGCCATGACTATATGCTTTTGTTTCCTCAAGAATGCCAAAGCAGGTTTTAAGATTTTTGTGAACAACCTTCGAGCTGAGGTTAGCCCATTTCGTAAGGCTTTAAATTGCCATAGCTGTTTCATCCAGATAAACTTTAGGTATTTACGATGCTCCTTGTGTATGGGTACTGAGTAGTAGGCATCTTTTAAATCAATGCTTGCCAGAAAGTACCCTCTAGAAATCAATTGTCTGGCTGTTTCAAAAGTTTCCGTCTTGAAATGTATATACTTTACAGTTTTGTTTAAAGTAGTTAAGTCACTGATGATGCGACATCCATCATCTTTTTTAGTTTTACTGAAAATATTAGACACAAATTCCAACGGTTCATGTTTTGTTCTTTCAATGACACCTTTTGCTAGTAGCCTCATCAGTTCAGCTTGACCCTCTTGTTTCTCTTTGACTGAGAGGGTGAATACCCTTTGGGGTATATGCTGAACTGGCGGCATGTTTTCATGAACAAAGTCAATTTTATAGCCATGAATGCTGCTGAGTATGTATTTGTCATTAGTGATAGACTCCCATGTATCCATAAACAAGTGCAATCTCCCCCCTGTTAGTATAGAGCCCTTCTACCTCTTGGTGCTTCTTCTGCCTCTTCGCTGGACAATGAGGTGTCTGCTGGGCTGTAGAGGGCTGCTGTTGATGTTGCTGTTGATGTTGATGTTGATGTTGGGGGTGGCACATTTTCCATGGGGTTCGCTCTGGGCCCTGGCCTAAAAAAGGCTTACGGGGAATGGTTGCGGACCCCGAGCTTTCACCATATGGTGGTCGACGAATGGTGGACGCCGTGGGGTACTGCCGCCTGGGTTTGTTAGGTCTGCTCGGTCCCAAACCTGCCCTCACGAGACCAAAGGTCTTGGGCTCTCCCTCCAGGTCTTTCACCTTTTTTGGAAGGTCCATTCCAAAGAGCAGAATTGGAGGTTCTGAACCCGGTGTTTTGCAAAGTCCTGCAAACTTAGGGTTGAGGGCAGGCTTGATGATTTCCTTCCGTAAATTGTTAATCGCATATTGAGTGGTGCACAGCAGAGCTAATGTATCTTGCTGATTTTTGGTGATGTCCACACCATCTATGGACCGAGCATATGATGTTATTCCTGCAGTCAGGAGTTTAAGGGTTTTCTGGAGCTTCAACTCCAGATGCCTGATGTTCTGCCCCAAATGTCCCCAAATTTGGCTGTTTACAGCTGGTACATTCAATGATGTACAATTTTCTGGGGCTGTATATAATTCAAGAGCCTCATTGACCACCCGTTCTTGTAGGGGTTTTGAGGACAGGTGGTCAATGCTGGCTGCAAGTTTCGGCTCTAAAGGCCGACCCGCTCGTGGAATGGCCATGTAGCGGTTGACCACACCCAGCAGCTCTTCCTGATCCTGTACACCCTGCATACTCCAGACATCTTCAGCCAGCGACCCCTCTTCTTGAACAGCCCTAACCTGGTCGCCAATGTTGCCTTCAATAGATGGTGAAGCAATGGCCGGTGCTGTAAATGACACTGCGGGAGTGCCTGAGCTCCCTTGGCCAGTCTGCTGCTGCTCTCTCAGCAGATCTCGCTGGAGCAATTGCTCCTTAAGCCGTTCCATTCGGCTTAGGCGGCTGCCTTTGCCTCTCTCGAGCGGCGAAGCATCTTCATCCGAATCGCTGGATACTACCGCCCGGTTCTGGCTGCAGGTACCTCCAGTCCGCTGCTCAGGCTGCACTAGCGGTGTCGGGCTCGGCTCGGTAGTTAGTCCTGTCGCCTCTTGCCCCACCTCCAAAGAACGCTCCTCAACGGGAGACGAACGGGGGCGAGCTACACATTTCTTTCCTCTGGTCTTGCTCAGTCTTCCTGGAACACAAAGCAGACCACAGAGAAAATACTCACGGCCACGGTAAAAACACCTACCTGTCGGCCCGACTTTCAATTTGTAGCGGGAGCGCCTTGAACTCCCGTTCGGCGCGGGTGCACTGCATGAACGCTAATGTTGCGCATGCGTGCTGGACGGGGTCTTCACGTAGTCAGTCATGTCACTCCGAAATAAAATTATTATTTCCTGATTTCCATACCTGTGGTGTAATTTCTCCCAATTAGTAATAGTACCTGTCTGTTTCACCAGGGGCATCATGTCTATGGGCTGGTGTCCCGTATGTACAAGCAATATCACATGGGGTGCAGCTCCTGGCACCCTAGACCACTTTTCCAAAAACACGTTCCATTTAATTTGCAAGGCTGCCCTTGTTTCCAATTATTATTGCTTCTGCCTCTCGTGTTAATATTGGGTAATGTCCCTTCCCATCCAGGTTCTCTGGGCACCCCTAGTATCTAGCATAGAGGTTCACAGGTCCAGCCGGGTCTGTCGGGGCTGGCCCTGGTTTAAAGTCTCATTCACTTTCCACTGGTCCCTGTTGGTATGGGCCGGGCCATGGATGATGTGGGCAGTCCCTCCTCGGGTGCCCTACCTGTTCACTTCCCCCAGCACACCTTATACATTACTTGGCTCCTTACTAGCCTTCCTCGACCACCTCCTTGAGATCCCTCCCTCCCTTGGGGACCCCAGTCCTGTCTGGGCTTCTATCCAGATTTATTTAGCTCCTGATAGGGCATTTGAGGGAACGCTCCCACAAAGACATTTATTACCAGCATGGGATTCTCCGGCCCCCGTTTGACTCGTTTGCCATAGGACTCGCTATATGTCGGTGCATCACTTATTTCAGTCGTTCCAACCAGGTCTGTTGTTATTGACAACATTGTCTTTCCTTTTTCACGCTCTTTCTTTTTGAGCTCTTCAAGTTGCATTTGCATTACTTTTCTCTGCACCTTTTCCTGCTGGTCAGCAAGTCTTTGTCTATCTTGTGATATTTCTCGACCGCCTGGACCAAATGATCCCTGAACTGGGGGTGGGACATAGATGACAATCCCACCACCTTCTCCAGTCTAGACTTGGATCCACAAGTCTAGCATGGCATCCACAACAGCGGTCCAGAACATAGTGTTCATTAACTGGTTGCCTTCTAAATCTTGTTCAGTTTCGAGTCTCCACCTTTTCAGCTGGTTCTCCAGATAGGCTGCTGGATTCTCAGCCTCCCTCAGTGGATTTGGGATCCACCTTAAGTGGGTAACAGTGTCTGGGGACCTGCCATACCCTTTGCTTGACTGTGTCAAACAGCATGCTATTGATCATTGCATTATTCACTGCATTTTTAAACCAGCCATCTTCAGGAGTTCTGACAGAAGTGGGTCCTGTCACTTTCACCACCAGTGCCTTCAAATCTCCCATAGCCAACAGGCGTCCCGCGTTCTCCTCCTCAAAAGCCCCAATCCATTTTCCTCCCCCATTCATGAATATTGGGCAAGGTATTTTTTAGTCCTTACAGGTTCTGGGTCCCCCAGGGGATATACTGTGTCTGTCCTGCTCTTTTTAAAAGCAGGGGCATCAATTTTACTTCGGAGTCACGTAAGTGACTTCGTGACGACCCCGCCAGCACGCATGCGCGACATATCTTCGCTCGCATTGCAACCGACAGGCTGGGAGGAGCGCAGCTCCTCTACCGGCAACTTTAAAAAGATGACCCTCAGGTAAGGTTAGCCAACCTTGAGTTAGCCAACCTACAAGTCGAGCATGGAGAAAGCTCGAGGGAAAAAGAGGGCTGCTTACAGGCACGCCACGGAGGGCCACGAGACCTCGGATAAATATCAGCGGCCACAGACTCCGGAGCTGGCCGTTGAACATACGGCAGCCCCTGACTTCATACAGCTACAGTCCAGAAGACCACCGTGGACTGGCGGTAAGGCAACGCGGAAGACGGGCAGCCCCGTTGATTCGGCAGGCCCCGACTCTCCACCGCTACAGTCCGGAAGACCACGGCGGACTGGCGGTAAGGCAGCGCAGAAGACGGGCAGCCCCGTTGATTCGGCAGGCCGCGACTTCCTACCGCGACAGTCCGGAAGACCACCGCGGACTGGCGGACAGGCCACTCAGAAGTCGGGCAGCCCCGTTGACTCAGCTGAGTCCGGGCATGATGACCTGCCGTTCACTTATAGCGAGGGCGATCGGATTTCCCACATGGAGCGGATGATGGAGCAATTGCTCCAGAGGGATCTACTCCAGCAGGAGTCTGGTCATCGAGGGCATCCTTCCAGGCCCACGGCAGCACCCTATTCAGGGCTGCCCAATGTCGCTCCCTCCTCGGAGGGGAGCATCAGGAGTCAGGCCTGGGCTGACTTCAACGAGGGGTTGACTGAAGATCCAAAAACGCTGGGGATTCAAGAAGAAGAACTGGGTATGGTTTCCAAATTTGCTAAACCATCCCAGACAGGGCAACCACTGCAGCCGCAGATTGCAGCAAGTATTAATTACTTAACCACGCACCAGCTGCAGGAGCAGGTAATGACCGACACTACAGGCAAGTATCTTGCCCCGGAGAACTGCGTGTCTCTGAAGGTGCCGGCTGTCAACAACCCCAACTGGGAGAACATAAGCCCAGCATCAAGGCACAAGACATAAAGATGCAAAAAATTCTGAAACTGCTAACCGCAGGAATCACTGCATTCGACAGGTCTATCGATGGCACAGATATGACGGAGGAACAACAGGATGCTCTAGCCCTGTTTTGCAACGTGCAATTCGAAATAAACTGTTTTATGAACAGCTTTATGAAGATCCGTCCTACGCTCAACCCCAAATTTGCGTGGTTGTGCTAAACCAGCAGTACTCCGCTGAATTTGCTGTTTGGAGACAACCTGCCAAAACCTGCCTGGAGACAACCTGCCACCATCAAATCAACAGCATACCGGTGGCAGCATCCCTATGCAACCACCTACAGGCCCCGCTTCCATACAGACAGGATGCCGGGCGAAACTCCGAGGGTCGCACCATTTACACAGAGGTCTTATTTAGGCCATGCCCCAGAGCAACCTTCATGGATGATGCATCAACCCCACACCACAGCACCTCCACCTTCCAAGAGCCAAGGACGGAAGAACCCGACCAAAGGCCACCGGTTACCATGGAGGTAGGTGGGTCTGGTTACCTTGGGAGTACCGTATGTATAACCTCACGTGGGGAGTAGGTTACATTTGTTTGGGAGTGCATTGAGCTCCATAACTTCTGACCTCTTTATATTGCACAGTATTCAGGGATACAAAATTGAATTCATTAACAAACTCCTCCTACCAGTTCAACATGTACCTAACCGGAAATTTGTGGAAGGACATGCGGAACTATTTAGGTTATATGCAAAGGGAGTAATAGAGAAAACCAAACATGAACCTCTTGAGTTTGTATCAAACATCTTCACCAAAACCAAAAAAGATGGTGGATGCCGCATTATTATTGACCTAACCCAACTGAATACCATTGTGCAGTATACCCATTTCAAAATGGAAACATTTGTAACTGCCAAACAACTAGTTTCCAAAGGGTACTTCATGGCCTGCATCGATCTAAAAGATGCATACTATTCCTTACCCATACATAAAGATCACCGCAGATATTTGAAATTTATCTGGATGGGGCAGTTATGGCAGTATAGAGCGTTGCCTAATGGATTAACAACAGCTCCCAGGTTATTTACCAAAATATTGAAACCAGCATTGGCAGTTTTACGAAAACAAAACCATATTGTCATGGCTTATCTTGATGACATTTTAATTCTGGAAAAAACGTTGGAATTGGCTAAATTAGCTTTGACCAGCCACCAAGTGACTATTTCAAAAGCTGGGATTTATCATCCATCCAAATAAATCCAAGTTAATGCCCTCTGTCGTAATGGACTATCTGGGGTTCACGATTGATACAATTCACATGACTGTCACTTTGCCAAAAAACAAGGCGACAGACTTAATAGAGGCATGTAATAACCTTGTTTGCGCCAACAAACCGACCATTCGGCATGCTGCCAGGATAATCGGGAAACTTGTGGCCACATTTCCAGCCATACATTATGGACCGTTACATTATCAAAATTTACAAAGAGCCAAGATCTCAGCACTCAAATCTCATGCTGGTCATTTTGACAGGCCTATGCAGCTACTGGCCAAAGCAAAAATCGAACTGTGATGGTGGATTAGCAACATTCGACATTGCTTTAATCCCATCATAGTTACAAATCCTTCAGTCGTGTTACAAACTGACGCCAGCGTTAACGGTTGGGGCGCTACAGATACCACCTCCAGTTGCGGCGGTAGGTGGAATTTGCACAAATCTACATTACTTAGAAACATAGAAACATAAAAATTAGGTGCAGGAGTAGGCCATTCGGCCCTTCGAGCCTGCACCGCCATTCAATATGATCATGGTTGATCATCCAACTCAGTATCCCTTACCTGCCTTCTCTCCATACCCTCTGATCCCCTTAGCCACAAGGGCCACATCTAACTCCCTCTTAAATATAGCCAATGAACTGGCCTCAACTACCCTCTGTGGCAGAGAGTTCCAGAGACCCACCACTCTCTGTGTGAAAAATGTCCTTCTCATCTCGGTCCTAAAGGATTTCCCCCTTATCCTTAAGCTGTGACCCCTTGTCCTGGACCTCCCCAACATCGGGAACAATCTTCCTGCATCTAGCCTGTCCAACCCCTTAAGAATTTTGTAAGTTTCTATAAGATCCCCCCTCAATCTCCTAAATTCTAGAGAGTATAAACCAAGTCTATCCAGTCTTTCTTCATAAGACAGTCCTGACATCCCAGGAATCAGTATGGTGAACCTTCTCTGCACTCCCTCTATGGCAATAATGTCCTTCCTCAGATTTGGAGACCAGAACTGTACGCAATACTCCAGGTGTGGCCTCACCAAGACCCTATACAACTGAAGTAGAACCTCCCTGCTCCTATACTCAAATCCTTTTGCTATGAAAGCTAAACTTCAGGCTTCAAGGTATTAACTATTACTTCAGGCACAAGGTATTAACTATTTAGAAATGTTGGGAGTGTTTTACGGGCTACCGGCCTACTGTGCAGACATGCATCATTTGCATGTTCCTCTGCAAATAGACAACACCACAGTGGTGGCATTTGGATTTCAGCTCCCTACCTTCTGGGTAAGCTCAACACAGTGGCCGACATCAGGTCATGCATATTCAATGACACACCGAATGGATGTTGAACCACCAGGTATTTACCGACATTATAGCTCGGTATGGAACGCCAGATATCGACCTCTTTGCATCTAGACTTAACCATCAGATACCAACATATGTGTCATGGGAACCAGACCCTGGGGCAGTAGCGATGGTTGCTTTCTCACTACATTGGGGGAATTTGTTCTTTTATGCATTTCCCCCTTTCTGCCTCATCAGTCGGGTATTGCGGAAAATCAAATTAGACTCCGCATCAGGGATCCTGATAGTACCCGACTGGCCTACACAGCCATGGTTCCCGGTGGTCCTCGACATGGTAAAGGAACCGTGCCTTCCGGTTCCCAAACGCCCGAACCTCCTGATTCATCCCGTAACAGGGGAAAATCATCCGTGCCATGGTCACATGAACCTGTTGGCTTGCAGGTTCTGAAAAGGCCACTCCTGGAGTTCGGGCTGCCGAACAGGACCATGGACATCATCACGGCGTCGTGCAGGGAGTCCACAAGGAGACAATACCTTACCCATGTCAAGAAATGGGAGGCATTTTGTTCCAGGACTAATACCACTTACAACTCTGCTATGATCACGGACGTGCTGGAATTCCTGGTGGGCCTCCACTACAATGAGGGCCTCAGTTACTGTGCCATCAACAGCGCGAGGAGTGCTTTGTCATCCTACCTCAGGCCAGGAGAGGGATCCCATTCTCTGGTGTCCAAACTAATGAGGGGTATTTTTAATTCTAACCCTCCCAGGCCTCGATACTCGCTAACCTGGGATATCGGACTGGTCTTGTCCCTACTCAGGGGTTGGGCACCAGTCTCGACACTCTCACTGGCTAAGCTCACCTAAAGTGGTGATGCTGATGGCACTCGTCACTGCACAACGGGTCCAGACCCTCCACAAATTAAAATTGGACAATATGATACCAACCCCTACCAAAGTAACCTTCTTTGTCAATGAGTTACTAAAACATCACAGACCAGGGTTAGCCAGGCTAAAATTGGAGTTCTTGGCCTACCCTGTAGATATACACCTTTGCGTAGCCACCCACCTTCGGCACTATTTAGATGTCACCAAAAATATCAGGGGTACGGAAGTGGGTCTTTTAATCAGTTTTAAATGCCCTCACCATAGGGTAACTGTTCAGACCATTTCCAGGTGGCTCAGAGTGGTGTTGGGTGCAGCAGGGGTAGGTAGACACTGACGTTTTTAAATCTCATTCTACCAGGGCTGCGTCCACAACAGTGGCGTTTATCATGGAAGTTCCCATGGACCACATCCTCGCAACAGCGGGCTGGTCCAATGAGGTCACCTTTCAATGGTTTTATAATAAACCTGTGGACACACCCGCAACGTTTGCAGACACTATTTTAAGTTCTGTTTCCTAAAACTCCCCGAAGTTAGGGGTTTATTGTTTGTTTGTTAATAAACATATTATTGTTTTTCAGCTCTGTTTTAGGTCTGATATACGTTAACATACTTCCTCCATTAATCATAATGGCAGTGCGTGAGCATGGACTCGGTTCCAGGGCATGAAATCACAGAGCTTTGTGGGCCTGTAATTAATTGTGGGCCTATAATTCTGAATTAACACTTCCATCTTGTCACATATATTTATATTAAGAGTGCCTTCCTTGGGCCACTTCATCACAATTTTCCGTTCTTTTTCCCCAAATTCCAAGTATAAATACATACTAGTAACAATTTTCCAAATTAACACATTGAATATATATTAGCTTTTCCAATCTCATCTGCCACATGGCCTGTGTGGCATTCAAGTCTCCTTTTAAACTCAATTCAAAAGATAAGAAATGGAAAGGAAACTAACTTAAAACATCAGAAAGACAAAGCAACCTACATTTTTCATCTTTCCTTTTTTAAAGTTGAGTGGAAATAAAGAATGAACCGTTAACTTTCATAGAGTACTAACACATTTACAACGAGCAGAGGATAGCTGTGTATGGCTCCGCCCTAATGCAATTGCAGTTTCTTAAAGCGACATGCACACCACCCCTTAAAACACCAGGCTCCACAAAGATCTATCACATAAACGAGCATCAACATGCATCCAAACCGGTTTCACCAGTCTTTCCATTCTCACTTCAAAGAAATCATGCAATTTTCAACACATACTGAAGAACAGTCGTGATCCAAAACACACATTTAGACATTCTTATCTCTCTCTTAGACCCTGCTTATAGATTCAAAGTGTAAACCACATTCCACACATTCCGCATTCTCCTTCCCACATACATATAACCATATAACAATTACAGCACGGAAAACAGGCCCTCTCGGCCCTTCCAGTCCATGCCGACCATTTATTTTCCCCTAGTCCCATCTACCTGCACTCAGACCATACCCCTCCATTCCCTTCCCGTCCATATACCTATCCACTTTACTTTTAAATGTTAAAATCGATCCTGCCTCCACCACTTCTGCTGGAAGCTCATTCCACACAGCCTCCACTCTCTGAGTAAAGAAGTTCCCCCTCATGTTACCCTAAACTTCTGTCCCTTAATTCTTATGTCATGCCCTCTTGTTTGAATCTTCCCTACCCTCAATGGGAAAAGCTTATCCACGTCAACTCTGTCTATCCCTTTCATCATTTTAAAGACCTCAATCAAGTCCCCCCTTAACCTTCTGCGCTCCAAAGAATAAAGACCTAACTTGTTCAACCTTTCTCTGTAACTTACTTGCTGGAACCCAGGCAACATTCTAGTAAATCTCCTCTGTACTCTCTCTATTTTGTTGACATCCGAGAGCAATGTTGCCTGAGACTCGTCAAAGAGTCAATGGCCCATCCTCTCGTTTTCATACTATTTCATCTTCAAAGACGTCTCTTTGTAATTTCTAAAACCTCCCCTTGCCTGACAAGCGTTAACTTAGAGTCTTTGGTTCTGTGGAGACCAGTATAAAGAATTTAGAAGCTGCCATGTGAGCAATATTGTTAGCTCAGGCATTCCCCTGGGAGACTGCCAGAGTGGGATGGTCACTCCCTGTCAGTCTGGATCCTGGGCGCTGTCACTCAAAGGCTTGTCACCCCACAGATATCGCGACCCCACAGTGAGGCTCCCCATTATTCAAAGCCCATCAATCTCCAGACAAAGAGAGCATATTTTCTTCTGATTTTCGCAACAGGCGCGAGCGGTTGCAGGCAAGTTTACCTCCAGACAAAGGGGTTTTAAATATCTTTAGCATACTCGATTCTCATGCTTTTTTCCTATTCTAATCTTCTTTATCTCGTGTTTTTTTCTTCTCGGGTGCTTATGCATTGTTTAACTCTCTCAATGTTGAAATTAATATTGTTTCTCTGTGCTTTTCTGCATCAGGACCCCTCCCCCTTCTCTTTGTCTGCCCTTTCAGTCTCCAAAAGTGGGAGTGTCCTTCCCTGTCTTCATTTCTCCACCGAATTTTCCTTCACCCCCCTCTCTTCTGTAAACGGGGTTGCTTATTAGACCAGAGGCTTCCTCCGGAGAATTTACCAGTACCGGGTTTGTTCTTAACTATTAAGCGCTTGTTTTCTGAACTCTTCTTATCTGCGCTTTCTTTCTCTACCCTAGCCCTTAACATTTTGCAATTTTACATTACCTAATTTGCCCCTATTCCCCCTGACTTTACATTATCATCCTTGCCCAAGCAGTCCCCACGCTCCTCTCAACGAGCAGTATATGCAAGGTCTTCTTCACACTCCCTTGCCCAAGCAGACCCTGCGCTCCTCTCAATGGGTGGAATACACAATGTCTTATTCTTATCCTACAAAATATATTACTTAGATTAATCATTTTCTACTTGCCCTACTGCACAGTCTTCTCGAGCAATCCTCCGGGTGTCCTAGACAATTTAGTGACAGATTTGTTGGGTCGGAGAGCTTCCCGTGAACAACAGGTTATTAGTCCAAATGAAGTGGAAAAGTGCCTATTTTTGCCAGTGGCCACCCTTTTCCTGTTGTCCCTGGGAGCCACTGAGGGGCTGGGAAACACACTGGGCTGTTTGTCTTTTAGTTAACAGGCCTCTTACCAACCCTGCTCGCAGCGCCAATTTTGTTGTGGTTACCAATACTTGCAATTGACTCAGGCGACACGGAGAAATCTTCAACAAGTTCAAACCTTTATTTGCAAATAAAAGCTGGAACAGTCACTTAGCCAGCCCACGTGAATGTCCAGATTTTCAAGACACGAGTCGCTTCTTGTGTGGTATGTTTAACTCTGTATGTCCCACCCTGGTACATTTCCATATCCAATCATTTGCAGACGTTCCCCTATCATCATCCAATCACCTGCTCCCACCTTCCCTCCATGGGTCCTCTCCAGCAGCCCTTCCCCCGCAATGGTTATATCACATGATCTCTTTGTTAAAGAAGGAACTGCAGATGCTGGAAAATCGATGGTACACAAAATGCTGGAGAAACTCAGCGGGTGCAGCAGCATCTATGGAGCGAAGGAGATAGGCAACGTTTCGGGCCAAAACCCTTCTTCAGAAACCCTTCTTCACGCTTCTTCACGTGATCTCTTTGTTGGTCTCTCACTGGCCTCGTGGCTTTGACGTAATTACACGGGAATGTCTCATTTTAACAGAGTGAAGCCAGGAACAATTGGTCTCAGTTTTCACAGATGTATAAAAAATATAAGAGATATGAGTGATACAAAGGACACATATCTGTCTGTCACAACAGATTTATGCTAAGTGGTGAGCTGGAGCGCCCAAACCCCTTTCCCCTCCATTTATATAAACAAAACACACAAAGGCGAGCACAACTTTTCATGAACATAAACATGCTAGTCATGCAGAGCTCCTACCCCCCCCCCCCCACACCCCCCTTCCCTATCGCTCATATAATCGAGGGAGAATGTTATCTCTGAGACTGAGAGTTTGAGCACAGAGTCTAATGTTTCTAATCCTAATACAAACAAAATGCACTTCACACTTCGAGCACAGATGGCTTATCACAAGCTACAGAGTTTTCAACGTTTTAAAATACAAAGAATAAATGTTAAATATCTTAAGTATATATTTCACGTATAACAAACAGTAATATAAAGGAATGTTTTATCTTTACAGAGACTTACTACAGAGAGAAGCCCAAGCACACAGAGGTCATATAACCGTCAAACTGATTAACGATAAGCGCTGGCCTCTACGAGAAGCGGTGCCGGCAACGCCTGGGACAGGGTTGCTCGAGGTCTCCCTGCTGGAGGGGGAGACCAGGACGGGTCAGTGTTCTACTGACGCCGTATCTGTCACAGCGCTGGACTACAGAGAGCCGCACTAGCAGCGCCTGGGACAGGGTTGCTCGAGGTCTCCCTGCTGGAGGGGGAGACCAGGACTGGTCAGTGTTCTACTGATGCCGTATCTGTCACAGCGCTGGCCTACGGAGAGCCGCGCTAGCAGCGCCTGGGATAGGGCTGCTTCATGTGTGAAAATGCCGGCCTACGGGAGAGCCGTGCCAGCAGCGCCTAGGAGAGGGCTGCTCAAGGTCTCCCTGTGGTAAAGGGCAGACCAGTTTGGGTCAATGGGTTGCTGACACCAAACTTTTCACAGCGCAGGCCTATGGGAGAGCCGCACCACAAGCACCTGTTGACAGGGTATGTGTATGACCTCCTGTAAACAGGAGCAGGGCAGTATAAATCTGACCCTGAAGTGGTGACCTCCCGTGAGAGCCATGACATGGGGACCCAGCACAGCAGCACCCTGTTAGAGCTGTGTGTGACCTCCTGTGAGCTTTAGCCGGGAGAGCCACGACATGGGGACCCGGCACAGCAGCACCTTGTTAGGGCTGTGTGTGACCTCCTGTGAGCATCAGCTGGGAGAGCCAGGGCATGGGGACCCAGCACAGCAGCACCTTGTTAGGGCTGTGTGTGACCTCCTGTGAGCATTAGCCGGGAGAGCCAGGGCAGTAGGATGCTGACCCTGAAGTTTGGGGACCCATCACACCAGCACCTCGTTTAGGGCTGCGAGTGACCTCCTGTGAGCATCAGCTGGGAGAGGCAGGGCAGCAGAATGCTGACCCTGAAGTTGGTGTCACTGCTTATGTGCATACACCAAAGCACAAGAGCCACGCTCCACGTGCGCCGGATGTGGTTAGCAATTTACCATACTGGTGAAGTCAGGGATGACAATCTGGCCAGCAAATTAATGGTCCTCACCAGTTCCAGGACTTCATAATGGAAGAAATTCATATATCAAACACCTTTTACTGTGCATCGCTCTAAAGGAGCGCATCATGAGGGCGCATGAATTAAGGCTGCAAAAGTCCTAAAAAACTGGTTGAAGCAGGAATTATGGCGTTTGGACAAATGGCAAGGCCACTATCTAAACACAGCAGGATAAGGACCCTGCTGTGTAATGCCCAGTTGTTAGTTTAATATTTATGAATACATGTCCAGCCCACGCTCAACCCACGGTCACAGCCTTGCGCAGATCCTCTAGTACCCCGGGGAACATCTGGACGATGAGACTAAAACTGAGGCAAGGATGCCACCTGAAAAACCATATCCTTTCAGATTAAGAAACAGTAAGTGAATATTGGACTGTATCCGGGGATCTCGAATAGGTATCTCGGAAGTACATCCACCCATACAAAATACACATAGTTGGGTATTGGGGTTCAATACCCCTAACTCTACAGGTGGATGGTGCATATCAGCCTTAACAATTGTGTCCAATTTCCCAGCCAAAAGGACGATGGTGGGTGTTGAGTCATTCTGGGCCAGAACATACTTAACCCTTAAGGACCAGTATAAAAGGTTTAAATAAAAAATTCAGTACTGTAACTGGGATAAAAAAGGGTGTTATATGGCAGCCATAGATCTGAAAGATAAATATTCAGCTACCACATACCCGTTGAGAGGTTAGGTCCTCGCCCATCTAATTAAACTTAGATTAGCACCATTTAGAATGATTGGCTATTTGAGGTCATCATTGGTTAATTAACATGGCAGTACTTTGCCTACGGCCAAAATTGTAACTAATGTCTCGCGATGTACTAGAGACATTCTGACTCAATAATCTTTCGTTTACAAACTGATGTGAGCTTCAGGATGAGGAGCCACTGATATCAAGTCTGGCTGGGGCGGCAGATAAAATGTGAAAGAAGCATTAACCCTGCAGAGGCTGGGGTAAACTGCGTAGAATTGCTGGGTGCATTCTTTGGCCTAAAGAATTCTGCTCAACAATGCATGATTTGCATGTGCAGTTTCCAATTGATAATACCACAGTTGGTACCCATATCAATCACATGGGTAGAATGAGGTCATTATTCTGTAACAGTCTGCCTAGTCTCATCTGGCACTGGTGCATTACAAGGAACATCTGGGTCTCAGATATCTACCTATCAGGTAGAGATAATGCGAAAGTTGCAGACACCAGGTCATGTAAATTCCATGACAAACATAAAATGAATCAAGAATCCAAAGGTTTACAAATTGTTAGCCGGTATGGATTGCCAGACATAGATCTGTTGCATCTGGGTTAAATTACCAGTACCTGTATTCGGCATGGGAACCAAATCTAGGGGCAGTAGCGGAGGATACATTCTCGCTACATTGGGGATATACATTCTTACTCTTTCCCCATTTCTTCCTCATTCAATCAAGGTCTCACCAAAATAGAGTATGACTACACTTAGGTGCTTAGTGGGTTCTAAACTGGTCCACAGCATGGTCCCATTGGTTTGAGACGGATGACACAGCATTCATGATCATCCCAATTACAGTAACTTGTTGGTTCACACCGGGACAGGAGGAAAGTTCCCCTTTACATGAGCATATTAATTTATTGATTTGTATCTTCTGATCAGACTGTTCCAGGGACTCAGACTATTGAGTAGAACCGTCGATGTGATTACGATGGTCTGGAGAGATAGTACTAAAAAACAATATGTATCTCATATTAAGAAATGGGAGATGTCCTGTTTACAGTTAGATATATCTCATCATAAGTTGCAGGCATACCGGATGTATTGGAGTTCCTGGCTACATTGCATTTTGACGAGCAGTTAAGCTATAGTTCCATTTATAGTGCTATAAGTACTCTGTCCTCCTACTTAGGGCAAGGGTACGGACAACACTCTGTTGGATCTCATCTATTGGTGGCCCGATTCATAGGAGGTATTTTAACAAAACCCTCCCAGACGTACATATTCAAAAATCTGGGATGTGAGCATAGTTCTCACACTGATTTGGCAATGGGCACCAATTACATCTCTGCTTTCCGGAAGTTAAAGCTCAAAGTGATTATGTTCATGGTGCTAGTGGCAGCACTATGGGTCCAAATATTGCAAAAGTTATGACTGGACAGCATGCATTCTTCTGTAGATGATATTGTGTTTTACGCATATGATCTAATCAAACAGAGCAGGCCAGGGATGGCTGGAACCAAAATAAGCTTAAAATATACCCATTGATCTAAGACTATATGTAATTATGCATCCGAGCTAATAATATCAAGGTCATCAAGAGTCTCAGAGGCTCTGAAACAGCGATGGTCATTGGCCACATAAAACCTCATACAAAGGTGTCAGTACAAGCTATTGCTAGATCACTGAAACAGGTTTGCATTATGCTGGAGTAGACACTGATGTGTTTAAATCACTCCACCAGGACGGCATCAATGTGCACAGCAAAGGCGCAGGACGTGCCATTAGACCAAATCCTCACCGCAGGATGGTCCAGTTAAGGAACCTTTTAGGGTTTATGACAAACCTGTCCTCGCAATGCAAAGATTGAGCAAGCTGTTTTGGGTTCTGTTTGAGTTCTCCTTTGTAATTTCCCCTGCGAAAGAGCGGTTATTACTGTTGTGTAAAATTTTATTGTTTAAGACATTAGGGTTAGGGTTGTATAAATTAAACAATGTTTGATACATTATTTGGTTATCCTGTGTCAACCAAGGCAGTGTGTCGTATGGAACAGTATCTACGGTATGAAATCACAGAGCTTTGAAATCTTCACGTAGTCACTCACATGAGTCCGAAGTAAAATAGTAAGATTAAACGAGAACTTACCAGTTTGAAGTTTGATCCTTATTTTATGAGGCATTACGATGAGGGATTACGTGTCCTCCGCTCCCACCCTCATAATCTAAAGGATCATCTGGTAGTTCTAGTCTTCTAAAAGCCTTACTATGTTACTTCGGCTATTGGGTTTCTGTGTTTTCACGCTGCTGCTTTGAAGTATGACAACCATGAGCTCTGGCGGGGCTTCTTCACGTAATCCCTCATCGTAACTCCTCATAAAATAAGGATCAAACCGGTATGTTCCCATTTAATCTCACTATTTCATTGTTCTATCTGGGACACATGACAATAAGGGGTCTGAAGAAGGGTCTCGACCCGAAACGTCGCCTATCTCCTTCGCTCCTTAGATGCTGCTGCACCCGCTGAGTTTCTCCAGCTTTTTGTGTAACCCTCGATTCTCCAGCATCTGCAGTTCCTTCTTTAACAATAAAACACTCTTGACTTAACTCTTTTCTGGTTCAGAGCAAAGATCCTATATCGTTAAAGAAGGAACTGCAGATGCTGGAGAATCGAGGGTACACAAAAAGCTGGAGAAACTCAGCGGGTGCAGCAGCATCTAAGGAGCGAAGGAGATAGGCGACGTTTCGGGTCGAGACCCTTCTTCAAAAGTCTGAAGAAGGGTCTCGACCCGAAACGTCGCCTATCTCCCTCCCTCCTTCGATGCTGCTGCACCCACTGAGTTTCTCCAGCTCTTTGTGTACCCAAAGATCCTATAGCTATGGTTCAGAGTGCTCTGTCACCCTCCACAATTATTTACAGCGCAAAAATGTTCAATTTCGGCGGTTTTGAACAGGTAAGAAAGTACGCGTTTCATGTGTTAACAGTGTATGCCAGAGGCTGCCATGTCCTCCAGAAGGATTGAGCTGCTCCGTGCGTCACGGAGACAGAGAGACAAAGTGAGAAAGGCAGAGTGAGGCAGAGAGAAAGAGACAGAGGCAGAGAGAAACAGACCGGGAGAAAGACAGACAGACAGACAGAGAGAGAGGGAGACAGAGAGAGCGAGGGAGACAGAGAGAGACACACAGAGAGCGAGAGAGAGAGAGACAGAGAGAGAGACAGGGAGAGAGATGCATTACATTTATAAAACTTAATTTTCTTTTTTCCCCCTACGGCCCGCAATAATGTGCCAAATATATAATGTGGCCCTCATGTTGAAAAGCTTGGAGGCCCGTGGGATGAAGTCTAAATGTTAATGCGCACAAACACCTCTCGCTCGGATATCAACAGTGAACGAGTGAACCGACCAGCGGGCGAGTGATCGGCGGCCGGAGGTGTCGGGGACACGGCTGCGACCATCGCCCACCCCCGCCCCCAACGCAGGGAGTGTGTGTGTGCGCCTGGGTGTGTGCCTCTGTGTGAGTGTGTGGTTGAGTGTGTCTGCCTGAGTAAGTATGCGAATGAGATTGTGTGGGTGAGTGTGTATGTGTGAATGTGTGTAGGTGAGTGAGTGTGTGCGAGTGAGTGAGAGTGTGTGCGGGTGAGTGAGAGTGTGTGCGGGTGAGTGAGAGTGTGTGCGAGTGAGAGTGTGTGCGAGTGAGTGAGAGTGTGTGCGAGTGAGTGAGAGTGTGTGCGAGTGAGTGAGAGTGTGTGCGAGTGGGTGAGAGTGTGTGCGGGTGAGTGTGTGCGGGTGAGTGTGTGTGTGTGTGTGTGTGTGTGTGTGTGCGGGTGAGTGTGTGTGAGGGGTGAGCGCCGTTTCTCCGCAGCGCTGCCGTGAGGAACAAGACCTGTCTCTCCGACCCACTCCCCGCCAACCGCGTCCCCATTTACTCAACAAACAACTGGAGGCATTTTGCATTGAGATCAGAATTTTATTTCATTCCTTAAATGAGCAGTAAAGCGACGGGACACTGGCCCGGGCGGAGGGAGGAGGGGAGGGGGAGCCGGGAGGAGGGGAGCGGGGGCCTGGGGTGGGGGGGGGGGGGGGGGAAGCCGGTGGTCGAGCAGGAGTTGCAGCTGAGGCGGCGGGACGAGGCTCCGCTGGTCCAGGGTGACACCCCAGTGTAGCTGTTGACCCGAGGGTGGAGCGAGAAGAGTTGTAGGTGAAGTAGTTGGGCCACTCGTCGTCCTTGAAGGTGATGAGGCGCGGCCCGGTCTGGTTGAAACCCTGCTGGAGGATCCACACGCCCCGCTTCACCTTGTGAGACGAGACCATGTCATTAAATTCGCCTCTCCGCAGCTCATCCACCTGCTCCAGGACGTTGCGAGACTTGCCCTTGTAGTTCACATCCTCGAACAGATCGGTCTCCGGATACACCAGCTCCTCGCCAACCAGCAGCAGCGAGATCATCTTCTGGTTAGATGCTCCTTTCCAGCATATAATCTTCTGGTTCAACTGGCCCAGGGACTTGTGGTGGCCGGGCTCCAAGACCAAGAACTCGCCCTTGAAGCCGGCTCCCATGTAGGCGACCCAGTGCTGGCCACCACCCGCGCGGAGCGGGCAACGTTGGCGAACATCATCACGGACAGGTCCGGCTCATTCCCCACAAACTCCTTGGACTCCCCGTTGAAGAACAATTTTACACATTGTACCCGAGGTGACAGCGCTCCACAAGACTCCTGTCAGACGCTGGGGAAACGAGGTGCTTCCTCGGGACTCGGCCACACTTTTATGTTCATCTCTCACACAACCATCAGCCGACCCATCCAATGCTGGTCACCGCCTCAGCCACGCCGACAATCCGTCCTTACAGTCATTGCCGGCTGTTTGATTGCACAAGGATAGCAAAACATGAGGACATTCAACTTGAAACCTGCAACTACCAGCTTAAAGTTGCGGGAAATGAAACTGGTAAAGTTTCCAACATGAAATGAAAGCGCACCAGGAATTTCTATTTCAAAACCCATGACCTACTGGTCTTCATCGGTAGAGTGTTGGGTATGGAAGTTGAGAGGTCATGTTACAAGACACAATAGAGAATAGACAATAGGTGCAGGAGTAGGCCCTTCGAGCCAGCACCGCCATTCACTGTGATCATGGCTGATCATCCCCAATCAGTACCCCGTTCCTGCCTTCTCCCCATATCCCCTGACTCCGCTATCTTTAAGAGCCCTATCCAGCATTCTCTTGAAAGCATCCAGAGAACCGGCCTCCACCGCCCTCTGAGGCAGATAATTCCAGAGACTCACAACTCTTTGTGAGAAAAAGTGGTTCCTCATCTCCATTCTAAATGGCTTACTCCATTTAGAATTGTACACTCCAGAGTGTACAAGCCCAGCTGCTTTATTCTCTCAGCATATGACAGTCCCGCCATCCCAGGAATTAACTTTGTAAACCTACGCTGCACTCCCTCAATAGCAAGAATGTTCTTCAAGTCAAGTCAAGTCACATTTATTTATATAGCACATTTAAAAAACAATTCTCGTTGACCAAAGTGTTCTACATTTGTTATAAGAATAGTATACACAAGCAGGCTACATACATATATACAAATAGCCCTCGTTCAGAAGACATCAGGAAAGGCTTGGGAGAACAGATACGTTTTTAGACTAGACTTAAAGGAGTCGATGGAGGGGGCCGTTCTAATGGGGAGGGGGATGCTGTTCCACAGTCTAGGAGCTGCAACCGCAAAGGCGCGGTCACCCCTGAGCTTTTGCCTAGACCGCGGGACATTCAGTAACCCCAAGTCAGCCGATCTGAGGGACCTGGAGGTGGTGTAGTGGGTGAGAAGACTTTTAATGTAGGTGGGTGCAAGCCCATTGAGGGCTTTGTAGACAAAGAGGAGGGTCTTGAAATTTATTCGGAACCGCACAGGGCCAGTGGAGAGGGGCTAGGAGTGGGGTGATGTGATCCCTTTTTCGGTTGCCTGTCAGGAGTCTCGCTGCGGCGTTTTGGACCAGTTGCAGGCGGGACAGGGATGATTGGCTGATGCCAGTGTAAAGGGAGTTGCAGTAATCTAGGCGGGAGGAGATAAATGTATGGATGATCTTTTCGAGGTCATCAAACGGGAGGAATTGTTTTAATTTAGCTATCATCCGAAGCTGAAAGAAGCTAGCTTTACCACGGCATTGACTTGTTTGTCAAATTTCAGTGCCGAGTCAAATGTCACGCCAAGGTTTTTGACGTGAGGTTTGAGTAGTGGGGTAAGGCTTCCAAGGCTGCCTGCTATCATTTTGATTGAGTTCGAGGGGCTGAGAAGGATGACCTCAGACTTCCTCAAATTAGGGTACCAAAACAACACACAATACTCCAGGTGTGGTCTCACTTGGGCTCTGTCCAACTGCAGAAGGACCTCTTTGCTCCTATACTCGACTCCTCTTGTTATAAAGGCCAACATGCCATTTGCTTTCTTCACTGCCTGCTGTACCTGCATGCATACTTTCATAGACTGATGAACAAGGACCCACAGATCCCGCTGTGCTTCCCCTTTTCCCAACTTGACACCATTTAGATAGTAATCTGCCTTCCTGTTTTTGCTACCAAAGTGGATAACCTCACATTTATCCACATTAAACTTCATCTGCCATGCATCTGCCCACTCCTCCAATCTGTCCAAGTCACCCTGCATTCTCATAGCATCCTCCTCACAGTTCACACTGCCACCCGGCTTTGTGTCATCTGCAAATTTGCTAATGTTACTTTGAATCCCTTCATCCAAATCATTGATGTATATTGTAAATAGCTGCGGTCCCAGCACCGAGCCTTGCGGTACCCCACTAGTCACTGCCTGCCATTCTGGAAGGGACCTGTTAATCCCTACTCTTTGTTTCCTGTCTGCCAACCAATTTTCTATCCATGTCAGCACTGTACCCCCAATACCATGTGCCCTAATTGTGCCCACTAATCTCCTATGTGGGACCTTATCAAATGCTTTCTGAAAGTCCAGGTACACTACATCCACTGGCTCTCCCTTGTCCATTTTCCAAGTTACATCTTCAAAAAACTCCAGAAGATTAGTCAAGCATCATTTCCCCTTCGTAAATCCATGCTGACTCGGACCGATCCTGTTACTGCTATCCAAATGTGTGGCTATTTCATCTTTTATAATTGACTCCAGCATCGTTTTGGCGACAATACACCCACACCTTCATTGGCAGTAAGCGTTACACTGTAGCTGGTTGTAGCCAGCAAGCTGGGCAAATGGCTTTAGTCCAAGGCCCAAGCTGGTCTCAGGAAAATATGGAATCCACTATTTCTACTAATCCACTAATCCACTATGGTACCCTACTATTTCTACTCTCCAATCAAGGACGGAAATAGAACCCACATCAGGGGCCTTTGGGATTACCATAAGACCACCGGTAGCCATGAAGGTAGATGGGTCTGGTTCTTTCCGAAACATGGGGTATGTGGACCATTTACAAGTTGGTAATTCTTATTGTTTCTTATGAAGCAGCCTCTATTGATCAGGAGTAAATGGCATTATAGTGGCTGTTTTCAGCTGTGCATTTGGACCTTTGCATTATCAGAACTAACATTGCTCCTGTTACTTGCTCAGTAACTCTTCAGTTATATTACAAACTGATGCCAGTACTCAAAAATGAAAAATTATGAATACCATCTCTAGTTACGGAGGCGGTCGGGCTTCGCATGAGTTACTTATTTTCAGTTATATGGTATCAACTACCTATAAACACTATGGTGGTGGCATATGTTAATCACATGGGTACAGTCAAATTAAATATCCTGTGATAATTGGCCTAACCTCATTTGACGCTGGTGTATCATGACGTAAAAGTCTATGACAACACAGTATGGATGTTGTATCACAACGTATTTAATGACATTGTGGCTCGATGGAACACCGAATATCATATGTTTGCATCCAGGCCCTATCACCATTGCAAAATATGTAGCACAGTGTTCTCGCTACACTGAGGAGGAATGTTCTTTATGTCTTTCCTCCATCTTGCCTCATCAGTCCATTCTTGCACAAAATTCAGCATGATCTCGCCTCAGGCATTTCGTACTGCCTGACTGGCCAATACAGCCATGGTTCCCGCTAAATGCTGGGAATGCTATAGGACCTTATATGGTTATCCTAAACACAAATATTTGGTGGTTCACCCCGTGACTCGGGAAACCATCCTCTGCATGATAAAATCAATTTATAGACTTGCAGACTCTGAGAAGACCATTTGGCGGCTCGGGTTGCCACCGATCTATGTACGTGCTCACTGCAGAGTGCAGGGATAGCACCGAGAAAGCAGCACATTTTTCCTCATCAGGAGATTGGAAGTTTTGTTTTAATGCCAATGTTACATATAATATGGCATGGATAACTAACATCTCGGAGTTCATTTTCAGATGATTTTGACAATTAATTAAGTTATAGTACCATTAACTGTGGCAACGTGCTTCCTCATCATAGTTGCTGCAGTGATCAGGACCCAATCTGACGGGTCTCACCCTCTGATATCCAGATTTATAAAGGCTATATTTAATGAAAATTCTCCCAGGCCCAGGTACTCGGAGATATGGGATGTTTGCATTATTCTTAAACTGCTACGCCAGTAGAGCCCAGCTACATTTCTATCCCTGGTCAACTCACTTACAAAGTGGTTATGCTCATGGCGCTAGTCTCAGCGCAACTGGTCCAGCCACTATTTATATTGCGACTGGACAGGATGGTTACATCTGCTATAATATATATTTTATCTTTATGAGATAGTTAAGCAGAGCAGACCAGGGGCGTCAGGTCCCAAACAATTTCTCAGGGCATACCCCATGGACCTTTGGTTGTGTATGGTCACACATTTACAACATTATGTGAAGGTCACCTAGAGCCTTAGAGGCTCTGCACTAGCAATGATTGTTACTTACAAAAAACTCATAAAAGGTATCAATCCAGACCATCTCCAGGTGGTCAACGGGTTTTGGCTCCTTGTTAGGTACTTCCCCCCCCCCCCCCCCCCCCTGTTGAATACTGTACTTACCTGTCTGTTTCTCTGCAGGCCGTGGCTGGGAGCCAGGAATCAAGGGGTTAACAGCTTCTGTACCCGATTGGCCCAGCAACATCAGATGACTCATCGGGAGCTTTAAAGGCAGAAGCTCCTAGAATTCTCTCTCTCTTCAAGATAGATCTCTGGAGGAAGAGGTGCCGGGCTGAGTTTCATGAGGCCTGGCCGCATGGCACCACACTTTGTACATTTGTGATATACTTTTGTAAATTAATGTTCTATTGGGACGGAAGGGACAACCTGAGAGTTTTCGGGTATTTTTGGTTGTAGACTTAGGGCTATATAGGCAGTGTAGAGTCTTCAGTCCGACGGTCCATTAAGGGCTGGCTGGAGCACCATTATATATTATTTTATAGCCAATTCTGGTCCCTGACGTGTTCTTTAAAATCAGGTTCGGGTTTTGTTTAGTGTTACAATAAAAGACTGTTTTTTTAATATAAACTTGACCCTGGTTTTGATTTGTTACGCGACTCTGAGGAACCAGCCTTTTGGAGTCGTAACACTTCTGCAGAAGTAGATACTAATTTTTCTATCTCACTCCACTAGGGCTGCTACTACATTAGCAGCAAGGGTCATGTACGCCCCACTGGACCACATCCTAGTGGCTGCAGGATGGTCAAACGAACAAACTTTCCAAATTTCTATAATAACCCATTGCCAGACCAGGGGTATTTGCCAAATTCCATTTATGTTTTGTTTCATAGTTTCCCCCAGGATCGGAGGAGTCATTATTATTTTCCTTTGATGATTAAAGCATCAGCATTTTTAACAAACTATGTCATGGCTGAATGCATTAATCTTTTTCACTCATCCATGGTCAATTGATACAGTGTGTGACGCCTGGACAGTGTGTGACGCCCGGCATGAAATCACAGAGCTTCAAAGTCTTCACGTTAGTCACTCACGTGACTCCGAAGTAAAATAGTAAGATTAAACGATAACTTACCAGTTTGAAGTTTGATCTGTATTTTATGAGGAGTTACGATGAGCGATTACGTGCCCACCGCTCCCAACCCTCATATTATGAAGGTCATCTGGTAGTTTTTAAGTTCTCTCTAATCTTACTATATTCAGGTCTACTATTGTTATCCGTGATTTCGCACTGCTGCTTTGAAGATTGACGCGCATGCGTGCTGTTGGCCTTCTTCATATAATCGCTCATCGTAACTCTTCATAAAATAAAGATCAAACTTCAAACTGGTAAGTTCTCGTTTAATCTTACTATTTTCCTGGACCACCTGCATGTTGATATCTCCCATCACATCCACAGCATTACTTTTGTTACATGCCAATTTTAACTACTGATTCAACTTGCACCCTATGTCCAGGCTACAGTTTGTAGGCCATTAGATAAGTCCCATTAGGGTCTTTTTACCCTTACAATTCCTTAGTTCTATCCATACTGACTCCACCTCCTGTTTCAATATCACCCCTTGCATGGGACTGAATTTCATTCCTCACCAAAAGAGCAACCCCACCCCCTCTGCACACCTGTCTGTCTTTTCGATAGGAGGTATACCCTTGAATATTCAGTTCCCAGCCCTGGCCAGAGGTCATAGGTTTAAGTTGAGGGGAGAAAACTTGAGGGGTAACTCCTTTTTACGCAATGGGTGGTCGGTGTATGGAACAAAATTGGGGCATGGCCAACTTTGAAGGTATTAGACAGGAACTCGCTCACATTGATTGGAGCAGGTTTGAAGGAAAAGAAATGTCAGGAATGTGGGATGTTTTAAAAGTGTGCTGACAAGCGCCCAGGACATGCATGTCCGTTTTCGAGTGAAGGGCAAAGCAGGTGGGTGTAAGGAAGCTTGGATGATGAGAGAAATGGAGGCTTTGGCAAGAGTAAGAAGGAGGCATGGGGCCAGGTAGATGCAGCTTGGATCAAGTGTGTCCCTGGAGGAGATTCTGGAACTAAGTTAAAAAAGGAAATCAGGAGGACAAAATGGGGACAGGGGATGGCTTTGGCAATTAACTTTAAGCACAATCCTGAAATTTTATGTACAGAAAGGGAAAAAGGGTAACCAGAGAGAAAATGGGACCCCTGAGGAATCAAAGTGGTCAACTCTGTTGGGTCCAGTTCCTTCAACCTGCAGTTGCGAGGGGCGGCCTGCGAGGGGGGGGCGGGGGGGGGGGCCTGCGGCGTCTCACACACACTAACATCCCCCCCCCCACACACACACACACTAACCACCACCCCCACACACACACACTAATCACCACCACCCCCCCACACAAACACTAACTCCCCCCCACACACACACACTAACCACCACCCCCCCACACACACTAACGACCACCCCCCCCACACACACACACTAACTACCCCCCCCCCCCACACCCACACACACACTAACCACCCCCCACACACACACGCACTAACCGCCCCCCATGATATTATATAAAATATTATTCATTGGCTCCTTTTATCCCTCCCCACCCTACCCACCTTGCAGCCGCGTCGAGAGAGGGAGAGGGTTAAGGAGAGAGGGCAGAGAGAGAGGGGACAGAGACAGAGGTGCAGAGACAGACAGAGAATGGGGTAGAGAAAGAGAGCGAGGGGGAGAGGGGGGGAGGGGAGGAGAGAGGGGGTAGGAGGAGGGCAGGGGGTGGAGAGGGGGGGAGGAGAGGGGGGGGGGACAGGAGGGGGGAGAGGAGCGGGGGGAGAGAAGAGGGGGAGAGGAGGGGGGAGAGGAGCGGGGGAGAGGAGGGGGAGAGGAGCGGGGAGAGGAGCGGGGGAGAGGAGGGGGGAGAGGAGGGGGGAGAGGAGCGGGGGAGAGGAGAGGGGGAGAGGAGGGGGGAGAGGAGCGGGGGAGAGGAGCGGGGGAGAGGAGGGGGGAGAGCGGAGAGGGGGAGAGAGGGGGAATGGGAGGTGGTGAGGGGAGGGGGTTGGGGGGGAGAAGAGGGGGAGAGGGGGGGAGGAGAGGAGGGGGGGAGAGGAGGGGGGACAGGAGGGGGGAGAGGTGCGGGGGGAGAGAAGAGGGGGAGAGGAGGGGGGAGAGGAGCGGGGGAGAGGAGAGGGGGAGAGGAGGGGGGAGAGCGGAGAGGGGGAGAGAGGGGGAAGGGGAGGTGGTGAGGGGGAGGGGAGGGGGTTGGGGGAGAAGAGGGGGAGAGGAGGGAGAGAGGGGGAGGGGGAGAGGTGGGTGGAGGGAAGGGAAGTGGGGGAGGGGAGAGGAGTGGGGTAGAGGAGGGGGGAGGGGGGAGAGGGGAGATAGAGGGATGGAGGGGGGTAGGGGGAGGAGAGGAAATAGGAGAGGAGGGGGAGAGGGGGAGAGGGGAAAATAGGGGGGAGAGGGGGCGAGAGGAGGGGGGAAGAGGGAAAAGGGGAGAGGGATTAGAGGAAGAGGGGGGAGGAGAGGGGAGGGTGGGTGAGGGGTTGAGGAGGAGAGGAGGGGGTAGAGGAGGGAGGAGAGGGGGAGAGGAAGGGGAGAGACGAGGGGGAGAGGATAGCAGCTGGGCAAAGCGGTTAACCACTCAGATAGATTTCTCACATATATGCAATAAACCAAAGATGAGAGAAGTAATATTCATAAATGAAGAGAAGCTAGATGATGGTATACCAGAAGTATATGTAATCTATAGTTTATTTTATAAAGTACTTAGAGGTAACACATTAATAAATCCTATGAAGAAAAACAGCACTCAGCCTCCTGAATGTAGAAACGTAATCACCTCTGTCTTGTTCAGGAATTAAATGCCCTGGTACACTCTATAATGTGAAGATATTCAGCAAAACTGCGTACCTGACCCAATACACAACTCCATATGGTGAATGAGTAATGGATTGATCATCACAGCAGCAGCTGTACAATAGAGAAAAGCACACTGGATCAGAAACACATTGCTCCATACGTTACACTGGATCAGAAACACATTGCTCCATACGTTACACTGGATCAGAAACACATGACTCCATACGTTACACTGGATCAGAAACACATGACTCCATACGTTACACTGGATCAGAAACACATTGCTCCATACGTTACACTGGATCAGAAACACATGACTCCATACGTTACACTGGATCAGAAACACATGACTCCATACGTTACACTGGATCAGAAACACATTGCTCCATACGTTACACTGGATCAGAAACACATGACTCCATACGTTACACTGGATCAGAAACACATGACTCCATACGTTACACTGGATCAGAAACACATTGCTCCATACGTTACACTGGATCAGAAACACATTACTACATACGTTACACTGGATCAGAAACACATTACTCCATACGTTACACCATGTAACTTTACAGCAGTTTGAGATGTGGTGGTTTAGGAGGTTGAATGTAAGGGGAAGATATACAGTGAATGGCAAACCCTGAAGAGCATTGATATACTGGACCAACACTACACTACAAGGCCTGACACTAGAAGGCTCGACATTAGAGGTCCCGACACTCGAGGGTTGAAGGCCCGACACTAGAGGGATGAAGGCCCGACACTAGAGGGATGAAGGCCCGACAGTAGAGGGATGAAGGCCCGACACTAGAGGGATGAAGGCCCGACACTAGAGGGCTCGACATTAGAGGTCCCGACACTCGAGGGATGAAGGCCCGACACTAGAGGGCCCGACACTAAAGGGATGAAGGCCCGACACTAGAGGGATGAAGGCCCGACACTAGAGGGATGAAGGCCCGACACTAGAGGGATGAAGGCCCGACACTAGAGGGATGAAGGCCCGACACTAGAGGGATGAAGGCCCGACACTAGAGGGATGAAGGCCCGACACTAGAGGGATGAAGGCCCGACACTAGAGGGATGAAGGCCCGACACTAGAGGGCCCGACACTAGAGGGATGAAGGCCCGACACTAGAGGGATGAAGGCCTGACACTAGAGGGATGAAGGCCCGACACTAGAGGGCCCGACACTAGAGGGATGAAGGCCCGACACTAGAGGGATGAAGGTCCGACACTAGAGGGATGAAGGCCCGACACTAGAGGGATGAAGGCCCGACACTAGAGGGATGAAGGCCCGACACTAGAGGGATGAAGGCCCGACACTAGAGGGATGAGGGCCCAACACTAGAGGGATGAAGGCCCGACACTCGAGGGCCCAACACTAGAGGGATGAAGGCCGACACTAGAGGGCCCGACACTAGAGGGATGAAGGCCCGACACTAGAGGGCCCGACACTAGAGGAATGAGGGCCCGACACTAGAGGGATGAAGGCCGACACTAGAGGGCCCGACACTAGAGAGATGAAGGCCCGACACTAGAGGGCCCGACACTAGAGGGATGAAGGCCCGACACTAGAGGGCCCGACACTAGAGGGATGAGGGCCCGACACTAGAGGGATGAAGGCCCGACACTAGAGGGATGAAGGCCCGACACTAGAGGGATGAAGGCCCGACACTAGAGGGATGAGGGCCCGACACTAGAGGGATGAGGGCCCGACACTAGAGGGATGAAGGCCCGACACTAGAGGGATGAAGGCCCGACACTAGAGGGATGAAGGCCCGACACTAGAGGGATGAAGGCCCGACACTAGAGGGATGAAGGCCCGACACTAGAGGGATGAAGGCCCTACACTAGAGGGACGAAGGCCCGACATTAGAGGGCCCGACACTAGAGGGATGAAGGCCCGACACTAGAGGGATGAAGGCCCGACACTAGAGGGATGAAGGCCCGACACTAGAGGGATGAAGGCCCGACACTAGAGGGCCCGACACTAGAGGGATGAAGGCCCGACACTAGAGGGATGAGGGCCCGACACTAGAGGGATGAAAGCCCGACACTAGAGGGATGAAGGCCCGACACTAAAGGGCCCGACACTAGAGGGATGAAGGCCCGACACTAGAGGGATGAAGGCCCGACACTAGAGGGCCCGACACTAGAGGGATGAAGGCCCGACACTAGAGGGATGAAGGCCCGACACTAGAGGGCCCGACACTAGAGGGATGAAGGCCCGACACTGGAGGGATGAGGGCCCGACACTAGAGGGATGAGGGCGCAACACTAGAGGGATGAAGGCCCGACACTAGAGGGATGAAGGCCCGACACTAGAGGGATGAAGGCCCGACACTAGAGGGATGAAGGCCCGACACTAGAGGGCCCAACACTAGAGGGATGAAGGCCCGACACTAGCGGGATGAGGGCCCGACACTAGAGGGATGAAGGCCCGACACTAGAGGGATGAAGGCCCGACACTAGAGGGATGTGGGCCCGAGACTAGAGGGATGAAGGCCCGACACTAGAGGGATGAAGGCCCGACACTAGAGGGATGAAGGCCCGACACTAGAGGGATGAAGGCCCGACACTAGAGGGATGAGGGCCCGACACTAGAGGGATGAAGGCCCGACGCTCGAGGGCCCAACACTAGAGGGATGAAGGCCGACACTAGAGGGCCCGACACTAGAGGGATGAAGGCCCGACACTAGAGGGCCCGACACTAGAGGGATGAAGGCCCGACACTAGAGGGATGAAGGCCCGACACTAGAGGGATGAAGGCCCGACACTAGAGGGATGAAGGCCCGACACTAGAGGGATGAAGGCCCGACACTAGAGGGCCCGACACTAGAGGGATGAAGGCCCGACACTAGAGGGATGAAGGCCCGACACTGGAGGGATGAAGGCCCGACACTAGAGGGATGAAGGCCCGACACTAGAGGGATGAAGGCCCGGCACTAGAGGGATGAAGGCCCGACACTAGAGGGATGAGGGCCCAACACTAGAGGGATGAAGGCCGGACACTCGAGGGCCCAACACTAGAGGGATGAAGGCCGACACTAGAGGGCCCGACACTAGTGGGATGAAGGCCCGACACTAGAGGGCCCGACACTAGAGGGATGAAGGCCCGACACTAGAGGGCCCGACACTAGAGGGATGAGGGCCCGACACTTGAGGGATGAAGGCCCGACACTAGAGGGATGAAGGCCCGACACTAGAGGGATGAGGGCCCGACACTAGAGGGATGAAGGCCCGACACTAGAGGGATGAAGGTCCGACACTAGAGGGATGAGGGCCCAACACTAGAGGGATGAAGGCCGACACTAGAGGGCCCGACACCAGAGGGATGAAGGCCCGACACTAGAGGGCCCGACACTAGAGGGATGAAGGCCCGACACTAGAGGGATGAGGGCCCGATACTAGAGGGATGAAGGCCCGACACTAGAGGGATGAAGGCCTGACACTTGAGGGATGAAGGCCCGACACTAGAGGGATGAGGGCCCGACACTAGAGGGATGAAGGCCCGACACTAGAGGGATGAAGCCCCGACACTAGAGGGATGAAGCCCCGACACTAGAGGGATGAAGCCCCGACACTAGAGGGATGAAGCCCGACACTAGAGGGATGAAGGCCCGACACTAGAGTTATGAAGGCCCGACACTAGAGGGATGAGGGCCCGACACTAGAGGGATGAGGGCCCGACACTAGAGGGATGAAGGCCCGACACTAGAGGGATGAAGGCCCGACACTAGAGGGATGAAGGCCCGACACTAGAGGGATGAAGGCCCGACACTAGAGGGATGAAGGCCCGACACTAGAGGGAGGAAGGCCCGACACTAGAGGGACGAAGGCCCGACACTAGAGGGACGAAGGCCCGACATTAGAGGGCCCGACACTATAGGGATGAAGGCCCGACACTAGAGGGATGAAGGCCCGACACTAGAGGGATGAAGGCCCGACACTAGAGGGCCCGACACTAGAGGGATGAAGGCCCGACACTAGAGGGATCAGGGCCCGACACTAGAGGGATGAAAGCCCGACACTAGAGGGATGAAGGGCCAACACTAGAGGGCCCGACACTAGAGGGATGAAGGCCCGACACTAGAGGGATGAAGGCCCGACACTAGAGGGCCCGACACTAGAGGGATGAAGGCCCGACACTAGAGGGATGAAGGCCCGACACTAGAGGGCCCGACACTAGAGGGATGAAGGCCCGACACTAGAGGGATGAGGGCCCAACACTGGAGGAATGAGGGCCCAACACTAGAGGGATGAAGGCCCGACACTAGAGGGATGAAGGCCCGACACTAGAGGGATGAAGGCCCGACACTAGAGGGATGAAGGCCCGACACTAGAGGGCCCAACACTAGAGGGATGAAGGCCCGACACTAGCGGGATGAGGGCCCGACACTAGAGGGATGAAGGCCCGACACTAGAGGGATGAAGGCCCGGCACTAGAGGGATGAGGGCCCGACACTAGAGGGATGAAGGCCCGACACTAGAGGGATGAAGGCCCGACACTAGAGGGATGAAGGCCCTACACTAGAGGGATGAAGGCCCGACACTAGAGGGATGAGGGCCCGACACTAGAGGGATGAAGGCCCGACACTCGAGGGCCCAACACTAGAGGGATGAAGGCCGACACTAGAGGGCCCGACACTAGAGGGATGAAGGCCCGACACTAGAGGGCCCGACACTAGAGGGATGAAGGCCCGACACTAGAGGGATGAAGGCCCGACACTAGAGGGCCCGACACTAGAGGGATGAAGGCCCGACACTAGAGGGATGAGGGCCCGACACTAGAGGGATGAAGGCCCGACACTAGAGGGATGAAGGCCCGACACTAGAGGGATGAAGGCCCGACACTAGAGGGATGAAGGCCCGACACTAGAGGGATGAAGGCCCGACACTAGAGGGCCCGACACTAGAGGGATGAAGGCCCGACACTAGATGGATGAAGGCCCGACACTAGAGGGATGAAGGCCCGACACTAGAGGGCCCGACACTAGAGGGATGAAGGCCCGACACTAGAGGGATGAAGGCCCGACACTAGAGGGATGAGGGCCCAACACTAGAGGGATGAAGGCCCGACACTCGAGGGCCCAACACTAGAGGGATGAAGGCCGACACTAGAGGGCCCGACACTAGAGGGATGAAGGCCCGACACTAGAGGGCCCGACACTAGAGGAATGAGGGCCCGACACTAGAGGGATGAAGGCCGGACACTAGAGGGATGAAGGCCCGACACTAGAGGGATGAAGGCCCGACACTAGAGGGATGAAGGCCCGACACTAGAGGGATGAGGGTCCGACACTAGAGGGATGAAGGCCCGACACTAGAGGGATGAAGCCCCGACACTGGAGGGATGAAGGCCCGACACTAGAGGGATGAAGGCCCGACACTAGAGGGATGAAGGCCCGACACTAGAGGGATGAGGGCCCGACACTAGAGGGATGAGGGCCCGACACTAGAGGGATGAGGGCCCGACACTAGAGGGATGAAGGCCTGACACTGGAGGGATGAAGGCCCGACACTAGAGGGATGAAGGCCCGACACTAGAGGGATGAAGGCCCGACACTAGAGGGACGAAGGCCCGACATTAGAGGGCCCGACACTAGAGGGATGAAGGCCCGACACTAGAGGGATGAAGGCCCGACACTAGAGGGATGAAGGCCCGACACTAGAGGGATGAAGGCCCGACACTAGAGGGCCCGACACTAGAGGGATGAAGGCCCGACACTAGATGGATGAGGGCCCGACACTAGAGGGATGAAAGCCCGACACTAGAGGGATGAAGGCCCGACACTAGAGGGCCCGACACTAGAGGGATGAAGGCCTGACACTAGAGGGATGAAGGCCCGACACTAGAGGGCCCGACACTAGAGGGATGAAGGCCCGACACTAGAGGGATGAAGGCCAGACACTAGAGGGCTCGACACTAGAGGGATGAAGGCCCGACACTAGAGGGATGAAGGCCCGACACTAGAGGGATGAAGGCCCGACACTAGAGGGATGAGGGCCCGACACTAGAGGGATGAAGGCCCGACACTAGAGGGCCCGACACTAGAGGAATGAGGGCCCGACACTAGAGGGATGAAGGCCCGACACTAGAGGGATGAAGGCCCGACACTAGAGGGATGAAGGCCCGACACTAGAGGGATGAAGGCCCGACACTAGAGGGATGAAGGCCCGACACTAGAGGGATGAAGGCCCGACACTAGAGGGATGAAGGCCCGACACTAGAGGGATGAGGGCCCGACACTAGAGGGATGAGGGCCCGACACTAGAGGGATGAGGGCCCGACACTAGAGGGATGAAGGCCTGACACTGGAGGGATGAAGGCCCGACACTAGAGGGATGAAGGCCCGACACTAGAGGGATGAAGGCCCGACACTAGAGGGACGAAGGCCCGACATTAGAGGGCCCGACACTAGAGGGATGAAGGCCCGACACTAGAGGGATGAAGGCCCGACACTAGAGGGATGAAGGCCCGACACTAGAGGGATGAAGGCCCGACACTAGAGGGCCCGACACTAGAGGGATGAAGGCCCGACACTAGATGGATGAGGGCCCGACACTAGAGGGATGAAAGCCCGACACTAGAGGGATGAAGGCCCGACACTAGAGGGCCCGACACTAGAGGGATGAAGGCCTGACACTAGAGGGATGAAGGCCCGACACTAGAGGGCCCGACACTAGAGGGATGAAGGCCCGACACTAGAGGGATGAAGGCCAGACACTAGAGGGCCCGACACTAGAGGGATGAAGGCCCGACACTAGAGGGATGAAGGCCCGACACTAGAGGGATGAAGGCCCGACACTAGAGGGATGAGGGCCCGACACTAGAGGGATGAAGGCCCGACACTAGAGGGCCCGACACTAGAGGAATGAGGGCCCGACACTAGAGGGATGAAGGCCCGACACTAGAGGGATGAAGGCCCGACACTAGAGGGATGAAGGCCCGACACTAGAGGGATGAAGGCCCGACACTAGAGGGATGAAGCCCCGACACTGGAGGGATGAAGGCCCGACACTAGAGGGATGAAGGCCCGACACTAGAGGGATGAAGGCCCGACACTAGAGGGATGAGGGCCCGACACTAGAGGGATGAGGGCCCGACACTAGAGGGATGAGGGCCCGACACTAGAGGGATGAAGGCCTGACACTGGAGGGATGAAGGCCCGACACTAGAGGGATGAAGGCCCGACACTAGAGGGATGAAGGCCCGACACTAGAGGGACGAAGGCCCGACATTAGAGGGCCCGACACTAGAGGGATGAAGGCCCGACACTAGAGGGATGAAGGCCCGACACTAGAGGGATGAAGGCCCGACACTAGAGGGATGAAGGCCCGACACTAGAGGGCCCGACACTAGAGGGATGAAGGCCCGACACTAGATGGATGAGGGCCCGACACTAGAGGGATGAAAGCCCGACACTAGAGGGATGAAGGCCCGACACTAGAGGGCCCGACACTAGAGGGATGAAGGCCTGACACTAGAGGGATGAAGGCCCGACACTAGAGGGCCCGACACTAGAGGGATGAAGGCCCGACACTAGAGGGATGAAGGCCAGACACTAGAGGGCCCGACACTAGAGGGATGAAGGCCCGACACTAGAGGGATGAAGGCCCGACACTAGAGGGATGAAGGCCCGACACTAGAGGGATGAGGGCCCGACACTAGAGGGATGAAGGCCCGACACTAGAGGGCCCGACACTAGAGGAATGAGGGCCCGACACTAGAGGGATGAAGGCCCGACACTAGAGGGATGAAGGCCCGACACTAGAGGGATGAAGGCCCGACACTAGAGGGATGAAGGCCCGACACTAGAGGGATGAAGGCCCGACACTAGAGGGATGAAGGCCCGACACTAGAGGGATGAAGGCCCGACACTAGAGGGATGAGGGCCCGACACTAGAGGGATGAGGGCCCGACACTAGAGGGATGAGGGCCCGACACTAGAGGGATGAAGGCCTGACACTGGAGGGATGAAGGCCCGACACTAGAGGGATGAAGGCCCGACACTAGAGGGATGAAGGCCCGACACTAGAGGGACGAAGGCCCGACATTAGAGGGCCCGACACTAGAGGGATGAAGGCCCGACACTAGAGGGATGAAGGCCCGACACTAGAGGGATGAAGGCCCGACACTAGAGGGATGAAGGCCCGACACTAGAGGGCCCGACACTAGAGGGATGAAGGCCCGACACTAGATGGATGAGGGCCCGACACTAGAGGGATGAAAGCCCGACACTAGAGGGATGAAGGCCCGACACTAGAGGGCCCGACACTAGAGGGATGAAGGCCTGACACTAGAGGGATGAAGGCCCGACACTAGAGGGCCCGACACTAGAGGGATGAAGGCCCGACACTAGAGGGATGAAGGCCAGACACTAGAGGGCCCGACACTAGAGGGATGAAGGCCCGACACTAGAGGGATGAAGGCCCGACACTAGAGGGATGAAGGCCCGACACTAGAGGGATGAGGGCCCGACACTAGAGGGATGAAGGCCCGACACTAGAGGGCCCGACACTAGAGGAATGAGGGCCCGACACTAGAGGGATGAAGGCCCGACACTAGAGGGATGAAGGCCCGACACTAGAGGGATGGCCCGACACTAGAGGGATGAAGGCCCGACACTAGAGGGATGAGGGCCCGACACTAGAGGGATGAAGGCCCGACACTAGAGGGATGAGGGCCCGACACTAGAGGGATGAAGGCCCGACACTAGAGGGCCCGACACTAGAGGAATGAGGGCCCGACACTAGAGGGATGAAGGCCCGACACTAGAGGGATGAAGGCCCGACACTAGAGGGATGAAGGCCCGACACTAGAGGGATGAAGGCCCGACACTAGAGGGATGAAGGCCCGACACTAGAGGGATGAAGGCCCGACACTAGAGGGATGAGGGCCCGACACTAGAGGGATGAGGGCCCAACACTAAAGGGCACAGGTTTAAGGCAAGTGGGGCAAAGCTTAAAAGAGATGTGCGGGCAAGATGTTTACACAGAGAGTGGTGACTGCATGGAGTGTGCTACTAGGGGTGGTGGTGGAGGCAGTTACAATAATTGGCTTTTCAGAGACTATCAGAGGAGCACAAGGATGTGCAGAGAATGGTGGGGTGTGGACCACGTGCGTGCAGATCCCATTAGCTTACCTTGGCACCAAGGTCGGCACAAACATCTTGGGACATAGTTTAGTTTACTTTAGTTCAGGTTAGTTTAGAGATACAGCGCGGAAACATGCCCTTGGGCTCACCGAGTCTACAACGGTCAGCAATCCCTGCACATTAACACCACCCTACACCGACTGGGGACAATGTTTTACATTTATACCAAGTCAATTAACCTACAAACCTGTACATCTTTGGGGTGTGGGAGGAAACAGGAAATCACAAAGAAAACCCACGCATGTCACGGGGAGAACGTACAAACTATGTACAGACATCACCCGTAGTCAGGATCGAACCTGGATCTCTGGCTCTGTAAGGCAGTACTGTACTTTTCCATGTTCCATGTAACTATTGACCATGACTATTTTTTCTATGCAAAATAATGTCTAACCTTGGTCCTATACGTTCTAACTTTATCCTTTGGCAATGTACCTCATCATTCTGAGTAGTGCTAATATTCTTCAATTTGGCTGTGTGTGAATCTTCTGAATTTATGCTTTGGGTACTTACCTCACAGTAGTTCTAATAGTCTTCAATTGTGCTGTGTGCGAATCTTCTGACTTCTTTCAATTTGACATAGTTCTTTTGCTTATTAAAAGCTGTGGAAGTAAAGATACATAGACTCAGTGGGTGAAGTTGAAAATATTTCCTTTGGGACAAGAATTTCCCCTTATACTGCCTGGACGTGCTCGTTTGTAAACTCAAAAAAAGACACCATCGCAAAGAATGAAAGCAGTATAAAATGTTAATGATTATCAACATACTGTACAACCCAGATCCACTTCAGTGTGGAGCATCCTTACAATAAAGTGCTTGGTATAAGAGTCAAGACTAGTCATTTAAGGAGGGATAAGGCGAGCAAAATAAGGAGACCTTGGATGACCAAAGCAGTTGTAAATATAGTCAAAACAAAGTGGAAGATTATGAATGAATTAATAGCCTTTATTGTCATTCAGACCTTTCGGTCTGAACGAAATTTCGTGACTGCAGTCATACATATATAAAAATGACAAAACCACACAATAAACACAAAAAATTAACATCCACCACAGTGAGTCCACCAAACACCTCCTCACTGTGGTGGAAGGCAAAAGTCTTAAGAGTCTCCGTCTTCTTCCCTCCTTATTCTCCCTCTGCGCTGAGGAGATCCAGGCCTCCGATGCTGCCGTCCACCAGGCCCGCCGCCGAGCCTCCGAAACCGGGCCGCCGCCGTCGCCGTAATGCCGGAACGCCGGAACACCGCCACCGGGCCCGCAGCAGGAACGTCGCTGGAGCACCGCATCCCCGAAGCCAGGCCACCGCCGGAACGTCGCTGGAGCACCGCATCCCCGAAAGCCAGGTCACCGCCGGAACGTCGCTGGAGCACTGCATCCCCGAAAGCCAGGCCGCCGCCGGAACGCCACTAGAGCACTGCATCCCCGAAGCCAGGCCACCGCCGGAACGTCGCTGGAGCACCGCATCCCCGAAGCCAGGCCACCGCCGGAACGTCGCTGGAGCACCGCAGCTCCGAAGCCAGGCCACCGCCGGAACATCGCTGGAGCACCGCAGCTCCGAAGCCAGGTCACCGCCGGAACATCGCTGGAGCACCGCAGCTCCGAAGCCAGGTCACCGCCGGAACGTCGCTGGAGCACCGCATCCCCGAAGCCAGGTCACCGCCGGAACGCCATTAGAGCACTGCATCCCCGAAGCCAGGCCATCGCTGGAGCACCGCTGCTCCGAAACCAGGCCACCGCCGGAACGTCGCTGGAGCACCGCAGCTCCGAAGCCAGGTCGCCGCTGAAGCTCCGAAAGCCGTGCCGCCGCTGGAAGCTGGAAGCTGGAGGCCGCCAGCTCCGCCATTAGGGCCTCAGCACAGACGGAGACTGTTAGGGCCTCATCTGCCAAGGCTTGAAACTCTTCATTTATTTCAACTATTAATTTGGCCTTTCCCGTTTGTTTCAACTACTGGTTAAAACCTTTCGATCATCTGTCTAAATGTCATCTGACCTGACTCGGGGTCAAAGTTTGTTTGATAGCACTGCTTTGAAATACCACCAAAATTCCTCTTCCCACAGTCTTCTTATCGAGTCCACACACAAGATTAGAAGTTGTTCAGCCAGAGCTGAACACACTGCTCGGCATCTGCATACAATGGTGTCTGTCTTGTCGCTTCTTGTGCGTGGTGGTGGAAAGATTGGTGGAAACAGACCGCGACGTGAATGCTCTTTCCTTGACCCCCTTCCCTCAGTGGGACTGCACAAGTACAATTTGCAGAGAGGATAGTTCCCTGGCTCGTGCCTACAACAAAGGGTCAAGGATTTAAAATAAAAAGGGACTGACAACGAGGACTGGCATAAGTGGATCGTTATTTTGCAAACGGTGACAAATCTTTAAACTTTCACCACTGCCATCGGGAAGAAGATACAGGAGCCTGAAAGCTGTGACGTCCAGGTTCAGAAACAGCTTCTTCCCTCCAGCCATCAGGCTATTAAACACGACAACAAATAAGCTCTGAACTACAATAGACTATTATTATTATTGTTGCATTGTTTTGTTTGTTTTTTTGAGTATGAGAGTATGTGTGTATATATATATATATTGTGAGTATGTGTATATATACACACTGATTTTCTTTTTACTCTCTCGTTTATCATATCATACTATGTTTACATATTTTGTTGTGCTGCAGCAAATAAGAATGTCATTGTTCTATCTGGGACATATGACAATAAAACACTCTTGACTCTTGGCACATGCCTTTCGGCCAGAAGGACAGAGAACAGGAAGGGACTAGCAATAAACCCAGTTGTTCATTCTATGGCCACTGAAATCATGGGCAGAATTTACATTCACAAACAAAATTCAAAATTTCACAGCTTGCCGCATTTTATATAACTGGAAATATAAAAGACTATAAATATATAATTTATATATATATATATATATATATATAGCGTAGCTCCAGCAAATTTCAGTGACTAATACTCACAGAACTTGGCATGAAGGAGCGTAAACATTCCAAGACCACAGACATAGAGAGTTACCAACAGGATGACTTTCACAGACATGGCATGATGTGGAAAGTCACAAATTTGAACTGTGAAGAGAAACATAATAGTCTCTGTTACAGGTAAGTGACCGTGGAGTTATAAGATGATAGACATTTATAATGCAGTGCGCGGCCATTTGGCCTATCATGTCTATGCCCACATTAAATGTTCTTTAGCTTATTCCCTGGATCCCTATCAGTTTGCCTACCGCAAGAACAGGAGTACGGAGGATGCCATCTCAACGGCACTTCACTCCGCCCTCTCCCACCTCGACAACAGAGACACTTACGTAAGAATGCTGTTCATCGATTATAGCTCAGCATTCGACACCATTATACCATCAAAATTGATCGCCAAACTTGGTAATCTGTGCATCGCTCCTTCCCTCTGCAACTGGATACTGGACTTTCTAACCAACAGACCCCAGTCTGTTAGGTTAGACAAGCACACCTCTTCAACCCTCACCCTGAACGCCGGCGTTCCACAGGGCTGTGTGCTGAGCCCCCTCCTCTACTCCCTCTTCACCTATGACTGCACACCTGTACATGGTACTAACACCATCATCAAGTATGCAGATGATACAACGGTGATTGGCCTCATCAGCAACAACGATGAGTCGGCCTACAGGGAGGAGGTCCAGCACTTAGCAGCATGGTGCGCTGACAACAACCTGGCCCTTAACTCCAAGAAGACCAAGGAGCTCATTGTAGACTTCAGGAAGTCCAGGGGCGGCACGCACACCCCCATCCACATTAACGGTACGGAGGTGGAACGTGTTTCTAGCTTCAGGTTCCTGAGAGTCAACCTCTCCGACGACCTCTCTTGGACCCACAATACCTCAACTCTGATCAAGAAGGCTCACCAGCGTCTCTTCTTCCTGAGGAGACTGAAGAAGGTCCATCTGTCTCCTCAGATCCTGGTGAACTTCTACCGCTGCACCATCGAGAGCATCCTTACCAACTGCATCACAGTTTGGTATGGCAACTGCTCTGTCTCCGACCGGAAGGCATTGCAGAGGATGGTGAAAATTGCCCAACGCATCACCGGTTCCTCGCTCCCCTCCATTGAGTCTGTCCAAAGCAAGCGTTGTCTGCGGAGGGCGCTCAGCATCGCCAAGGACCTCTCTCACCCCAACCATGGACTGTTTACCCTCCTACCATCCGGGAGGCGCTACAGGTCTCTCCGTTGCCGAACCAGCAGGTCCAGGAACAGCTTCTTTCCGGCGGCTGTCACGCTACTCAACAACGTACCTCGGTGACTGCCAATCACACCCCCCCCCGGACACTTATTGTTATTTATTCAAATCATTTGCTGTGTCGCTCTTCCAGGGAGATGCTAAATGCATTTCGTTGTCTCTGTACTGTACACTGACAATGACAATTAAAATTGAATCTGAATCTGAATCTGAATTCCCACATCCCCGAGTTTGGTAGTGGTAAGTTCTCCAAGGCCGGATACATGTGTTTCTGGCTTCACTGTGCTTTCAAATTGTTCAAAGGTCAGTTTATTGTCACGTGTACCAATTAAGGTACACTGATATTCGATTTACCATACAGCCATACTTTAAAAAAAAAAGCAACAAGACACACAACTGCATAAAAGTGAACATAAACATCCACCACAGCGGATTCCCCACATTCCTCACTGTGATGGAAGGCAATAAAGTCAGTAAATATTCTTCCGCGGTCAAACAACAGCAGTCAGGGCAATGGAAGCTCGGGCATCGGGGCAATCGTTGCTCCTGCGGCTTGGAGCTCCCAAATTCAGTCTCTAACCAGGGATTGCTAGCTCCACGATGCCAAGTCCTGCAGGCTCCAGCGGTTGAAGCTCCAGGGCCCACCAGCTCCACGATATTAACATAGAAACATAGAAAAGAGGTGCAGGAGTCGGCCATTCGGCCCTTCTAGCCTGCACCGCCATTCAATATGATCATGGCTGATCATCCAACTCAGTATCCTGTACCTGCCTACTCTCCATATCCCCTGATCCCTTTAGCCACAAGGGCCACATCTCACTCCCTCATAAATATAGACAATGAACCAGTCTCAACTACCTTCTGTGGCAGAGAGTTCCACAGATTCACCACTTTCTGTGTGAAAAATGTTTTTCTCATCTCGGTCCTAAAAGACTTCCCCCTCATCCATGAACTGTGACCCCGTGTTCTGGACTTCCCCAACATCGGGAACAATCTTCCTGCATCTAGCCTGTCCAACCCCTTAAGAATTTTGTAAGTTTCTATAAGATCCCCCTCAATCTTCCAAATTATAGCGCGTACAAGCCGAGTCTATCCAGTCTTTCTTCATATGAAAGTCCTGCCATCCCAGGAATCAGTCTGGTGAACCTTCTCTGTACTCCCGCTATGGCAAGAATGTCTTTCCTCAGATTAGGAGACCAAAACTGTACACAATACGCCAGGTGTGGTCTCACCAAGGCCCTGTACAACTGCATCAGAACCTCCCTGCTCCTATACTCAAATCCTTTCGCTATGAATGCTAACATGCCATTCGCTTTCTTCACTGCCTGCTGTACCTGCATGCCTACTTTCAATGGTTACACAAAAAGCTGGAGAAACTCAGCGGGTGCAGCAGCATCTTGTACCATGACACCCAGGTCTTCTTGCATCTCCCCTTTTCCTAATCGGCCACCATTCAGATAATAGTCTACTTTCCTGTTTTTGCCACCAAAGTGGATAACCTCACATTTATCCACATTATACTGCATCTGCCATGTATATGGCTACTCACCCAACCTATCCAAGTCACCTTGCACCCACCTAGCATCCTCCTCACAGCTAACACTGCCCCCCCCCCCCAGCTTCATGTCATCCGCAAACTTGGAAATGTTGCATTTAATTCCCTCGTCCAAATCATTAATATATATTGTAAATAGCTGGGGGCCCAGCACTGAGCCTTGCGGTACCCCACTAGTCACTGCCTGCCATCCTGAAAAGGACCCGTTTACTCCTACCCTTTGCTTCCTGTCTGCTAGCCAGTTCTCTATCCACATCAATACTGAACCGCCAATACCGTGTGTTTTAAGTTTATATACTAATCTCTTATGTGGGACCTTGTCGAAAGCCTTCTGAAAGTCCAGATATAACACATCCACTGGTTCTCCCTTATCCACTATATTAGTTACATCCTCGAAAGATTCGTCAGACATGATTTACCTTTCATAAATCCATGCTGACTTTGTCCAATGATTTCACCTCTTTCCAAATGTGCTGGTATTTAATAGTAAGATTAAATGAGAACTTACCAGTTTGAAGTTTGATCTTTATTTTATGAGGAGTTACGATGAGGGATTACGTGAAGACCCCGCCAGCACGCATGCGCGACATTCTTCAAAGCAGTGGTGTGAAATCACAGACAGCAACGTAGACTAATATAGTAAGATAAGAGAGAACTTCCATACCAGTTGATCTTTATAATAGAGGGTTTGGGAGCGGAGGGCACGTAATCCCTCATCGTAACTCCTCATAAAATAAAGATCAAACTTCAAACTGGTAAGTTCTCATTTAATCTTACTATTTTACTTCGGAGTCACGTGAGTGACTACGTGAAGATTTCAAAGCTCTGTGATTTCATGCCCTGGAACACCCCTTGCTCACACACTGCTATGCTGGGATAAGAGGATGAACGTATTTCAGACATGACACTGGCTGAAAAACAAAATAGGTATTTATTCATACCAAAACAAAATATATATCCCATATAGGGTAATTATTTAGCAGAACTCAAAATCCTTCCTGCAAAAGAGTCAGGAGAGGCCACGGGTTTGTTGTAAAAACGTTGAAACGTCTTCTCATTGCTCCAACCCGCTGTGGCTAGGATGTGGTCCATGGGTACTTCCATCATCCTAGCCGCCGAAGTGGATGCTGCCCTGGTGGAGTGAGATTTAAAAATATTAGTGTCCACCCCCGCCGCATCCAGTACCACCCTTAACCATCTAGATATGGTTTGCACCGTGACTTTGTGGTGGGGCTTCTTGTGGCTGATAAGCAAAGCTTTCTCCGTGCCCCTGAGAGACTTGGTGACTGAAATGTAACGTGATATCAAAGTGACGATGCAGAGTCGAGTATCTGCTGGATAGGCTAGAAACTCTAACGTATGTCCAGACGATCCGGGTCGATCTTGTTTTAACAGCCCCTGCATATGAAAAATGATTTTGCCATTGGAGATAGTCATGGCATCCAGATTTAACTTGTGCAGGGACTGGACCCGTTGTGCCGTGACAAGTGCCATAATCATTACCATTTTGTAGGTGAGTTTGTCCAAGGTGAGCCCCGAGTTTGGTGTCCATCCTCGCAACATAGTCAATACTATGCTGATATCCCACGTGTGGTTGTATCTGGGCCTGGGGGGATTGGAATTAAATATTCCTCTCATTAGCTTGGACACTAATGGATGTGATCCAATGCCCAGCTGATCACTCCCCTTGCCCAGATAAGTTGATAGGGCACTCCTGGCACAATTAATGACACTGTAGCTTAATCCTTCATCATAGTGAAGGGTAGCCAGGAATTCCAGAACTTCCGTGATGGTAGCCGGTTGTGTTTGTTGTAGAGCAGAACACCTCCCACTTCCTGATGTAGGTCAGGTATTGTTTCCTAGGACTCCCTGCATGACGCTGAGATGGTATCTATTGTTCGGTTGGTGAGTCCGTATCCCAGAAGTGGCCGTTTCAGAATCTGCAAATCAACAGGTCCATGCGGTCATGACATGGATGGTGTTCCCCTGTGACGGGATGTATTAATAGGCCAGGTCGTTTGTTGACCCGAATACAAGGTTCTGTGGCCATCTTCTGTACCGCTGGGAACCATGGTTGGGTAGGCCAGTCGGGCACAACCAAAATACCCGATGCGGAGTCTTGTCTGATTTTTTGCAAGACCCGACTGATGAGGCAGAAGAGGGGAAAGGCATAACAGAACAAATCCCCCCAATGTAGCGTGAAAGCGTCCATTGCTACTGCCCCTGGGTCTGGTTCCCAAGCAACATATGTTGGTAGTTGGTGATTTAATCTGGATGCAAAAAGGTCGATATCTGGTGTCCCATAACGTTCTACAATATCTGTGAACACTTTCCGATCCAACATCCATTCTATGTTGTCGTTGAATTTGCGTGACCTGGTGTCTGCCACTGTGTTTAGCTTACCTGGAAGGTAAGTGGCTGAAATCCAAATTTCCCTTTGCAGACACCAGTGCCAGATATTATTAGCCAATTCATCACATGATATCGACTTTATTCCACCCATATGATTAATATAAGCCACCACTGTGGTGTTGTCAATTTGTAATCTAACATGTACTTGGTGCATGTCTGAGCAATATGCCCTAAGGCCATGAAATGCTCCCAGCATTTCTGAATAATTAATTCCCAAAGTTTCGAATAGGGTTAGCTCTTGTGCACTCCATCTGCCTCCACAACTAGTGGTGGTATTAGTTGCTCCCCAACCTTTGGCACTGGCATCAGTTTGTAAGATGACCGAGGGATTTATGATAGTGATGGGTTTGGAACAGAATTGAGCATTTTCCATCCACCAATTTAATTCAATTCTTGCCTTTTCTGATAACTTCATAGGCCTGTCGAAATGGCCTGCATGACTTTTGAGAGCTATAATTTTAGCTCTTTGTAGGTTTTGATAATGTAGTGGTCCGAATTGCGCTGCGGGAAAAGCAGCCACTATCTTCCCAATTACCCTGGCCACCTGCCGTATGGATGGATCCCTGATGCCAGTAAGGCTCCTGCAAGCTTCTATCAAGTCCACCACCTTGTTCGGTGGTAAGGTGATAGACATTTGCACCGAGTCAATGGTGAACCCCAAGTAATCCATGGTAGTAGAGGGTTCCAACTTTGATTTATCTGGATGTATGATGAACCCCAGCTTTTGAAAGAGATGTTTTGTGGCTAGAATTGCCAATGTAGCCGTTTCCAAATTCTCCCCGACAATGAGGATATCATCAAGGTAGGCCATAACAGTATGGTTTTGTTTCCTTAAATAGGCCAAAGCTGGTTTCAACAATTTGGTGAACAGCCTGGGTGCTGATGATAACCCATTGGGTAAGGCTTTATATTGCCATAATTGTCCCATCCAGATAAATTTAAGGTATTTCCTATGATCCTTGTGTATTGGCACTGAATAGTATGCATCTTTGAGGTCAATGCATGCCATGTAGTACCCATTAGCTATTAGCTGTCTAGCTGTGTCAAAAGTGTCCATTTTGAAATGAACATACTGAACAGAAGTATTCAGTTCGGTCAGATCTATGATTATGCGGCATCCGCCATCTTTTTTATTTTTGGTAAATATATTAGATACGAACTCCTGAGATTCTATGGTGGTTCTCTCAATTACCCCTTTACTAATTAGTCTTAATAGTTCAGCATGGCCCGCCGTTCTTTCTTTTTGTGAAAGTATAAACTTTCGGCTAGGCGAATGCTGGACCGGGGTAGGGAGTTCGTAAATGAATTCAATTTTATAGCCCTGAATACTTCCGAGTATGTAAGGATCAGAGGTAAAAGTGCGCCATACTTCATCAAACAAGTGCAACCGGCCTCCCACATAAGATGAATTTAGACAAGCAATGTTCCTGTGGGAGCCAGACCCACCTACCTCCAAGGTTATTGCCGGTGTTGCGGTCTTTGCCCTTGTTTCTTCTGTTGAGTTGCTGCGTTGTAGGGGTGGCGCATTTTCCAAGAAGGCCGGGCTGGGCCATGGCCTAAAAAAGACCGTTGTGCAGGTGGGCCGGCCTTCGAGCTTTCACCACCGGACGATCTGTTGTGATATCGCTGTTCGGTGGGTGTGTAGGGGTGCTGCCGCTGTTGGTAGTGAGGTTTGGAGGTACTGGGTACCTTAATCAGGCCTATGGCCTTGGCTTCCTCGTCCAGGTCTTTCACCTGTTTGGGGAGGTTATCCCCGAACAGCAGATTTGGTGGTTGAGTGTTACCTGGTCTGCATAACCCCGCAAACTTGGGGTTAAGTGCCGGTTTGATATTGCTCTTCCTGTAGTTATTTATCTCGTACTGTGTGTTACACAGCAAGGCCAGAGCATCCTGTAGTTCTTCCGGTAACTCTATTCCCACCGCAGTTCTGGCCACTGCCGTAATCCCGGCGGTCAAAAGTTTCAGGATCTTCTGAAGTTTGACTTCTTGCCCTCTAATCGTAGGGCTCATGTTCCCCCATATAGGGTTATTCACCGCAGGAACAGTCAGTGAGTTACAATTTTCAGGAGCAAGATACTTATCAGCTGTTGCATTGATGGCTTGCTCCTGAAGCTGGTTTGTAGTCATATAATTGATACTAGCTGCCAGCTTTGGGTGGATAGGTAGGCCTTTTTGAGAAGGAACTGCATGCTTGTTTACCATATCCAGTAACTCTTCTTGCACCCCTGACACTGTTGGTTGTTCAGCCAACTCCCCCTCTTCAGGGTCAGCCCAGTTCTGACCCCCAATGCTCCCCTGCGAAGAGGGTGAGACATTAGGCAGTCCATGATAGGATCCTGCCGTGGGCCTGCGAAGAGGCCCACCGTGACCCTGCCCCTGCAAAAGCAGGTCACGCTGGAGCAATTGCTCCACCATCCGCTCCATGCGGGCAAGACGACCCCCGTCGCTATCAGCGAGCGGGGTGTCCTCGGGACTGGACCCAGCTGAGTCGGCAGCCCCGTCCGACTTTCGGGTGGATTTACCGCCCGACCGCGGCGAACCTGCAGCCCTCATAGGCGAAAAGTCGGGAGCTGCAGGTAACACCTGCAGCTCAGGAGAAGCGGCACGCTGCTGGCTGCTCTCCATGGCAGCAGCTCTTGCCGCTGCTCTTTTCGATTTCCGTGACTCCATTCCTGAAAAAACAAGTGTATGTAAAGTCGCCACGCTCACCACTCCGGTGAGACTTACCTTTCGTAAGTTTTTTAAACTTACGCTGGAGGAGCCCCGCTCCTCCCGACTGTTGCTTCCGCATGCGAACGACGATATGTCGCGCATGCGTGCTGGCGGGGTCTTCACGTAGTCACTCACGTGACTCCGAAGTAAAATCTTTAATAACTGACTCTAGCAGTTTCCCCACTACCGATGTTAGACTAACTGGTCTGTAATTCCCCATTTTCTTTCTCCCTCCCTTTTTAAAAAGTGGGGTTACATTAGCTATCCTCCAATCCTCAGGAACTACTCCAGAATGTAAAGAGTTTTGAAAAATGATCACTAATGCATCCACTATTTCTGGGGCTACATCCTTAAGTTCTGGGGCTACTTCCATAAGTCCTGCAGGCTCCCACAGTTGTAGCTCTCTGTCGGTATCCAGCAGAAACTGCCAACTCCACGATGTCAGGCTGCAGCGCCGACGAAGATACGATACGCAAAAAATAAATTGCTTCTCCGTCGAAGTTAAGAGATCAAAAAAAGTTTCCCCCCAACCCTGTCTCCCCCCATAAAACAAGCTAAAGAACACAAAAACATAGATTTATAACATAATATAATGCAACAAAGAATGTAAACAAAGATGACTCATGACTGTTGTGCCAGGTTTAGTACAAACCACATCATGAAGTACACAGATGACACAACAGTGGTGGGCCTCATCAGGGACGACAATGAGCTGGCTTACAGGGAGGACGTGAAACAACTGGCGGACTGGTGCAATACGAACAACCTGATCCTGAATATCGAGAAAACAAAGGAGGTTATCGTCGACTTCAGGAAAACCCGGCACAGTCCCACACCACTTCACATCAACGACAGCGATGTGGAGGTGGTCAGTAGCACAAAGTTCCTGGGGGTGCAGATCACTAACAGTCTGACCTGGTCGAATAACATCTCATCAACTGTTAAGAGAGCGCAGCAGCGGTTGCACTTTCTGCGCCGGATGAGAAGAGCTCATCTCCCCCATCCCATCCTCACTACTTTCTACAGGGGCACCATAGAGAGTATTCTGACCAGCTCTATCTCTGTCTGGTTTGGGGACTGTAGAGCCTCCGACTGGAAGTCTGTGCAGAGAGTGGTGAGGACTGCGGAAAAAATCATCCGGACCTCTCTCCCCTTAATCGGGGATATTGCGACCAAACGCTGCGTGTCTAAGGCCAGCAGTATTATAAAAGACCCCACACATCTCCATCACGGACTGTTCACTCTGCTGCCCTCGGGAAAAAGATATTGCAGCATAAGGAGCAGAACATCAAGGTTCTGCAACAGCTTCTTCCCACGAGCCATCAGGCTCGTGAATGCCATGTAATGGGCTGCCACCATTGTCTATTTATCCTTTTCATCCATGCCTATCCTTCGGTTAATTTATTGTGTTGCACAGGGAGCCAAATGCAACGTAATTTCATTTGGAACTGCATATATCAATGTATTTCTAAATGACAATAAAGTTTGTTTGACTTGACTTTGACTTGACTTGTAAGGACGAGACAGACTGTTGGCGAGGCAGCCATTGCAGGCACCACCCGGTGGTGGAAGTATCTAATTCTAGATTCCACTCCTTACAATGCCCTCTAATCTCACCACAAATCATTTTTCTTCTTTAACTTTGCATTGTCTGTCTTGTTTCTATTTTGTGAAGTGGCATATCTATTTTGAACAATACCTATATCATCTGCCTTCATGCACGGTTATCTTTCCTTCATATCCCATAGAATCATAGACAATAGGTGCAGGAGGAGGCCATTGCCATTCATTGTGATCATGGCTGATCATCCACAATCAGTAACCCGTGCCTGCCTTCTCTCCATATCCCTTGATTCCGCTAGCCCCAAGATTTTTACCTAACTCTCTTTTAAATTCATCCAATGAATTGGCCTCTACTGTGGCAGAGAATTCCACAAATTCACAACTATCTGGGTAAAAAAAGTTTTTTTCTCATCTCAGTTTTAAATGCTCTCCCCTTTATTCTTAGACTATGGCCCCTGGTTCTGGACTCTAGCATCATTGGGAATATTTTTCCTTCATCTAGCCTGTCTAGACCTTTTATATTGTACACGTTTCGATAAGATCCCCTCTTCTCCTTCTAAATGCCAGTGAATACAAGCCCAGTATTTCCAATCTTTCCTCATATGACAGTCCCAACATCCCAGATTAACCTCATGAACCTACGCGCACTGCCTCAATAGCAAGGAAGTCCTTCCTCAAATTAGAAGACCAAAACTGCACACAATACTCCAGATGTGGTTTCACCAGTGCCCTGTACAACTGCAGAAGGACTTCTTTGCTCCTATACTCAAATTCTCTCGTTATGAAGGCCAACATGCCATTAGTTTTCTTCATTGCCTGCAGTACCTGCATGTTTACTTTGAGTGAATGGTGCACAAGGACACCCAGGTCTCGTTGCACTTCCCTTTTTCCTAATCTGACACCATTGAGATAATAATCTGCCTCCTTGTTCTTGCCGCCAAACCTTGAGGCACATCACTGGTCACAGAACTAAAGTCTGAAAATCAACCTTCTACCATCACCCTCTACTTCCTTCCATGAAACTAATTTTCTAATCATTTCAGCTATCTCTTCTTGGAACCCATGCGATCTAATTTTCCAGAGCAGCCTACCATGGGGAACCTTGTCAAATGCCTTGCTGAAACCTTATTCAAGATATACAATCCTTTTGGTCACATCTTCCAAAAAACTCAATCAGAATCGTGAGACACGATCTCCCACGTTCAAAACCATGTTCCCTGATCAGCCCTTGTTCATCTAAATGCATGTGTATTTCTTACCTCAGTATACTCTCTAGTAACTTTCTTACCACAGATGTCAGGCTCTCTGGCCTATATTCCCAGGCTTTTCCCTGCAGCCCTTTTTAAATAAACAGAACATTTACCACCCTCCAGTCAACCGGCACCTCACCCGTATTTAATGATGATTCATAATCTCAGCCAGGGCTCCTGCAATTTCCTCTCTAGCTTCCCACAGTGTCCTAGGGAATATATGATCAGCCAGCGAGATTTGTCTACCTACATGCGTGTCAGGACCTTCAGCACCTCCTCGACTGTACTCAAGGCAGTTCCATTGACTGCCTTAAGTTCCCCAGTCTCTCCCCATGATAAAATCATAGGTGAAATACTTGTTGAGGACCTTGCCCATCTCCTGTGGCTCCACACAGAGTTGACCACTTTGATTCCTCAGGGGTCCCACTCTCTCTCTAGTTACCCTTTTTTCTCTTGATGTACGTATACAATCTCATGATTATGCTTAAAGCTAATTTCCAAAGCTATCCACTGTCCCCTTTTTGCCTTCCTGATTTCCTTTTATAACTTGCTCCTTAGTTCCAGAATCTCCTCCAGGGATACACTTGATCCAAGCTGCATCTACCTGCCCCATGCCTCCTTCTTACTCTTGCCCAGAGCCTCCATTTCTCTCATCATCCAAGCTTCCTTACGCCCACCTGCTTTGCCCTTCACTCTAACAGGGACATGCATGTCCTGGACTCTTGTCAGCACACTTTAAAAAACTTCCTACTTTCCTGACATTCCTTTTCCTTCAAACAACCTGCCCCAATCAACTTGAGCGAGTTCCTGTCTAATACCGTCAAAATTGGCCTTGCCCCAATTTAGAATTTTAACTGGTAGGTCTCTATCCATAACTATCTTAAACGGAATAGAACAGTGATTGCTGGTCCTATCTTGAATACCCATTATGATCATTACAGGTCTGTACCTTTCAGAGACAGACTGTTGGATTAGATGCTATATCTCTTTTATTGATTTCAGAAATATACATGAAGTGTACTCTTCTATTTCCCTCTGACTGTGGAGGACCTGATAGGGCCAGCACGATGACTGATTCTTTCTCATTCCTCATCTACAAAACTCTGGTCATTTTTGTTACATTCGTTTGCCCACATTAGGTAACACCCTGGCTGGGTTGACTAAGATGCCTTATTTATGAATGCACTGCCCTTGATGTGAGGGTGTAAGCGTGTATCCTGTAAACAGATACACACACATACATTCCAAATTGATGAATTTGCTGCCATGGCTCCAGATCATTAATGCCGAATCAGTTATTTACTCAATGATCCTACAACCAAATATTATTAGGGGTAAGAGGCATTTTGGTTTTGCTGGTTAGGATGGTGGTCTCTTGACAAAGCAATATTCACTGCTAAATCACTGCTTTATACTCTAAGATACTCACAATCGCTCTTTGTTTTTAAAATTGGCAGACCGGTAATTAACACAGCAAACCCTTCACACACTAGAAAGGTGTTTTTCTTCCCTGTGAGTGAATAAAATGTAGGAATAAATGTAACATTGGACAATGAGATCTGGAGGACTCATCTCATCTTCTCTGAGTTACAGCATTGTGTGTCTACCTTTATCTTCTCCGTCTATTTCTTAAACATCCATTCTATTGAATCCTTTAAATGAAACTGCTTCACCAGGTTCCTAAATATGACTTTGCAGCTCAGAGCAGTTTCATGTGTTTCAGAGGTTAATAAATTGAGAGCACATGCTACTACTGAAATTAATCAAATAGGGTGATCCCATTCTCCAGTCTGTCAGCAGGGTGCACATCATGGCTGCTATGACCGTATCAATAACTAAAGAACAATTGCTTTTGGCAAATTGTTTAGAAAAGGATGAATTAAGGTGTGTTAAAGTTCCATATCTTCCTTGAATATACAAGTAGAGAAATTGTGAATTATCCAATTTGTCAGGAGAATTACAGTCTGGAGAAGGATGTAAGAATTGTTTTATTGTGATTCGAGCTGCTCTCATACTACCCACTCATGACTACACGACTTGAGTCTCAACTTCATCACTGGATTTCGATCCCTGACTTTCCTTTATTCCACCCCTTGCTTATTCACACCCAACAGAAGGAATCACATCAGGATGGTGCAATCTCTAAATACTAGTAAGACTCATTAAAACTCATGCTTCTTACTGATATAAACTAATATGCTACAGGATGAATCAGGAGGTTGCTCATGTAATATCGGGGGCGAATTAATTACCCTTCACAACGAGTGTGTTAGTGGAGCGGATGTGATTGTGCATCTGGCAGCCACATGGCTAGCAGCTACACCTCTACAAAGCTTAATGGCAAGAGAAAACAACTTGACATAAGCACCAAAAGGGTTAAGAACAGCCGTTCCAGAACAGCAAACAGCAGACTGGACAGTATTTTCAGTTTGAACAAAGCACATACAATGATATTTAATAGTTTTAGTAGTTCCTTGAAAGTGATAAGAGAATTAATAATTGCTTAACTGGAAGACCAGTCTCTAGCATTGACCGATTATAAACAGAATGGTGAATCAGAACTGTGGCAATTATACTACGAGGTTCAGACTGAAACCAGAACTTAATTTAAGAGGAAAAGAGTTGCAAAGTAATAGTTACTCAGTCCCAACTAAGACGGCAAGATGGGAGATGTTGTCTATGTGTACATCAGGAAGGCATATAAAAGGTTCTGCATGGTAGGCTGGTCTGCAAGGTATAGACACATGGGATCCCAAATAACTTGGCTAATTGACTCTACTGCTCAAGTGAAGCATAAACACAAATCAATATGGTTGAACACTGTAAATACTTTGTGATGAATAAAATGTCACAAGTTTGATTGCTTATACTTACAGTGATGGGAAGCAAAGGACAAAGGGTCTTCAGACTGATGGTGCAGAAAAAGAATCATTACATAGAGAACCATCGCGAAACAGGAGACACTGCCAACCCCCGAGCTAACCCGGAATGCAATGGTGAATTCTGGACAAGGAACAAAATAGATTACTCGTTGCCATCATGCACAATAATATCTGGAAAAGAAAACTTCAACCTGTGACAGTCCTGGCAGCCACAGGCAGTGATTACATAATGGGTAAAGCAATGACAGATAGTGGTGGTGACAGACTCAGAGCAAGAAGCAGTGCCGACCACAGATACTAACAATAGCAGGCAGTGAAAGTAACAGTAACAGTCAAGAGTCTTTTATTATCAGATAGAACAAACACATTCTTACAGGTACTAACAGTGATACCAACTGACAGTGACAGGTACCAAGAGAAAGGAGCAATAATGGCAGAACCAAGAAATTGAAGATGTTGGTTTACAAAAAAGAACACAAAGTGCTGGAATAACTCAATGGGTCAGACAGCATCTCTGGAGAGCATGGTTAGGTGACATTTCGTGTCACTTCTTCAGAATGATTGGGGGGGGGGGGGGGGTGATGGCAAATAAAGCTTGGTAGGTAAGAAGTTAATACATGTGAGGATTTTTTTGATAGGCAAATGGTTAGACTAACACCAGGGGAAAAGGCAAAACGTGTGGTACAAAAGGATTGAAGAGCTGTGAATTGTGAAGCCAGAGGAAGGAATGTTGGTGGAAGGCGAGAAATAGGTGGGAGTCCAGGTGGGGGATAAGGTAAAGGGGGGCTAGGAAAGCGGGGGTGGGGTTGATGAAGAAGGGAAAGGGGGGTGGTTATGTAGTTACCTAAAATTGGAAAGTGGCAATTGCAAGTATTGACAACAGGGATCTTAGGGTCCAACTCTTTAGATCTCTGAAAGTGGCAACACAATTAGATTGAAAGGGACAGAAGGCAAATAATATGCTTTGTTTCATCAGTCTGGGCATTAAGTGTAAGAATTTGGTCAGTCAATACAATACAATACTCAATACAATTATGAGTATTGTGAAGATAGACGCGAAGTGTTGGAATAACAGAGGGACAGGCAACATCTCTGGAGAGAGGAATGGGTGAGGTTTAGGGTCGAGACGCTTCTTCAGACATGTACAATTCTGGTCATCCCATTACAGGAAGGATGTGGAGACATTGGAAGCTGTGCAGAAGATGTTTATCAGAATGCTGCCTGGATTAGAGTATGTTAGGTATAAGGAGCAGTTGGACAAACTTTGTTTGATTGCTTTCTAGGTTGAGAGGAGATCTGATAAATGTATATAAAATTAAGAGAGACATAGAAAGGGTGAGAACCGTTGTCCCCATGGTGGAGATGGCAAAGAACTAGAGGGCACAGCTTTAGGGTGTGAGAAATAAAGTTTAAGAGAGAGAAGCGTTGGATGCGTTTTGAACACAGAAGTGGTGGGTGCCAGGAATATGCCACCAGGGATGGTGATGGAGGAAGTTACCTGGCAATTAAGAGACTGTTAAATAGATAAAGGGACATGCAGGGAATGGAGGGATATGGACCATGTGCAGGCAGAGAAGATTAGTTTCACTTGTTTGGCATCATGTTTGGCATGGACATTATGGGTTGCAGGCCCTGTTCCTGTGCTGTAATGATCTATGCTTTATATTGGCAATGTGAAATGATGGTGACAGGCAATGGCAGCTACAGCTATTTACAGCAACAAGCAGTGACAATGATAGATACTGACAACAAGAGTCACCAAAGGTGAGGGCAAAAGGTAGTAAACAGGACAGGTACTGACAACAACAGGTAGTAAATCATATAACCATATAACAATTACACGACGGAAACAGGCCCTCTCGGCCCTTCCAGTCCGTGCTGAACATTTATTTTCCCCTAGTCCCATCTACCTGCACTCAGACCTTACCCCTCCATTCCCTTCTCGTCCATATACCGATCCACTTTACTTTTAAATGTTAAAATCGATCCTGCCTCCACCACTTCTGCTGGAAGCTCATTCCACACAGCCACCACTCTCTGAGTAAAGAAGTTCCCCCTCATGTTCCCCCTAAACTTCTGTCCCTTAATTCTCATGTCATGCCTTCTTGTTTGAATCTTCCCTACCCTCAATGGGAAAAGCTTATCCACATCAACTCTGTCTATCCCTTTCATCATTTTAAAGACCTCAATCAAGTCCCCCCTTAACCTTCTGCGCTCCAAAGAATAAAGACCTAACTTGTTCAACCTTTCTCTATAACTTAGTTGCTGGAACCCAGGCAACATTCTAGTAAATCTCCTCTGTACGCTCTCTATTTTGTTCACATCCTTCCTATAATTAGGCGACCAAAATTGTACACCATACTCCAGAATTGGTGTTACCGATGCCTTGTAAAATTTTAACATTACTTCCCTACTCCTATATTCAATGCTCTGATTTATAAAGGCCAGCACACCAAAAGCTTTCTTTACCACCCTATCTACATGCGATTCCACCTTCAGGGAACTATGCACAGTTATTCCTAGATCCCTCTGTTCCACAGCATTCCTCAATTCCATACCATTTACCATTTACGTCCTATTTAGATTTGTCCTGCCAAGATGTAGCACCTCACACTTATCAGCATTAAACTCCATCTGCCATCTTTCAGCCCACTCTTCCAAATGGCCCAAATCTCTCTGTAGACTTTGAAAATCTACTTCATTATTCACAACACCACCTATCTTAGTATCATCTGCATACTTACTTATCCAATTTTCCACCCCATCATCCAGATCATTGATGTACATGACAAACAACAGTGGACCCAACACAGATCCCTGAGGCACCCCACTGGTCACCGGCTTCCAACCTGACAAACAGCCATCCACCATTACTCTCTGACATCTCCCATTTAGCCACTGTTGAATCCATCTTGCTACTCCGCCATTAATACCCAAAGATTGAACCTTCTTAACCAACCGTCCATGGGGGACCTTGTCGAAGGCCTTACTGAAATCCATATAGACAACATCCACTGCTTTACCCTCATCAATTTCCCTAGTAACCTCTTCAAAAAATTCAAGAAGGTTTGTCAAACATGACCTTCCAGGCACAAATCCATGTTGACGGTTCCTGGTCAAACCCTGTTTATCCAGATGCTTATATATATTATCTCTAAGTATCCGTTCCATTAATTTACCCACCACTGACGTCAAACTAACAGGTCTATAATTGCTAGGTTTATTCTTTGAACCCTTTTTAAACAATGGAACAACATGCACAGTACGCCAATCCTCTGGCACTATTCCCGTTTCTAATTACATTTGAAATATTTCTGTCGTAGCTCCTGCTATTTCTACACTAACTTCCCTCAATGTCCTAGGGAATATCCTGTCAGGGCCTGGAGACTTATCCACTTTTATATTTTTCAAAAGTGTCAGTACTTCCTCCTCTTTGAATCTCATAGTTTCCATAGCTACTCTACTTTTTTCCCTTACCTCACAGAGTTCAATATCCTTCTCCTTTGTGAATACCGAAGAAAATAAATTGTTCAATATCTCCCCCATCTCTTTTGGCTCTGCAGATAGCTGTCCATTCTGGCTCTCTAATGGTCCAATTTTATCCCTCGTTATCCTTTTGCTATTAATATAGCTGTAGAAACCCTTTGGATTTACTTTCACCTTTCTTGCCAAAGCAACCTCATATCTTCTTTTAGCCTTTCTAATTTCTTTCTTAAGATACATTTTATATTCTTTATACTCCTCTAGCACCTCATTTACTCCATGCCTTCTATAATTATTGTAGATATCTCTCTTTTTTCGAAACGTGTCCAATTTCTCTTGAAAACCATGGCTCTTTCCAATTTTTACTATTTCCTTTCAACCGAACAGGGACACAAAGATTCTGTACTCTTACAATTTCCCCTTTAAATGTCCTCCATTTCTCTTCTACATCCTTCCCATAAAACAAAATGTCCCAATTCACTCCTTTTAAATCATTACGCATTCCCTCATAGTTAGCCTTTCTCCAATCAAAAATCTCAACCCTAGGTCCAGTTCTGACTCTCTCCATAATTATATTGAAACTAATGGTATTGTGATCACTGGTCCCGAAGTGCTCACCAACGCATACCTCCGTCACCTGACCTGCCTCATTTCCTAACAGGAGGTCCAGCACTGCCCCTTCTCTGGTCGATACCTCTATGCATTGCTGCAAAAAACTATCCTGCACACATTTTACAAACTCCAAACCATCCAGCCCATTTACAGAATGTGTTTCCCAGTCTATTTTTGGAAAATTGAAATCTTCCACAATCACTACCTTGTGCTTACTACTAATATTTGCTATCTCCTCACATATTTTCTCTTCCAATTCTCGCTCCCCATTTGGCGGTCTATAATACACCCCTAAAAGTGTTGCTACACCGTTCCCACTTCTCAGTTCCACCCAAATAGCCTCCCTAGACGAGCCCTCTAATCTATCCTGCCAAAGCACTGCTGTAATATCTTCTCTGACAAGCAATGCAACACCTCCACCTCTGGTCCCTCCAATTCTATCACAGCTGAAGCAACGAAATCCTGGAATATTTAGTTTCCAATCACAGCCCTCCGGCAACCATGTTTCACTGATTGCCACATCATATTTCCAGGTGTCAATCCAGGCTCTAAGTTCATCCACCTTTCTTACAATGCTACTAGCATTAAAATATACACATTTTAGAAACCCACCATCCCTTATTCTCTGTTTATTATCTTTTTCCTCTTTCTCGCCTACATTTTGTGTCCGAGTGCTTCCCTTCGCTGCCTCTTGCCCCACACCCTGTGCCCTAGCCCCCTCTACCCGAGTCCCTCCCCCCAGCATTTCTAGTTTAAAGTCTCCCCAGTAGCCTTTGCAAATCTCCCTGCCAGGATATTGGTCCCCCACGGGTTCAAGTGCAAACCGTCCTTTTTGTACAGATCATGCCTTCCCTAAACGAGGTCCCAGTAATCAAGAAACTTGAATCCCTGCCCACTGCACCAGACCCTCAGCCACACATTTATCCTCCACCTCATTCCATTCCTATTCTCACTGTCACGTGGCACAGACAGTAATCCTGAAATTGTTACCCTTTTGGTCCTTCTCCTTAACTTTCCCCTTAACTTTCCCCCCCCAACTCCCTAAATTTTCCTTTCAGGACCTCTTCTCTTTTTCTACCTATCTCATTGGTACCAATGTGTACCACACCATCGGGCTCCTCTCCCTCCCTTTTCAGAATCTTTTCGACACGTTCCGACATATCCGAGACCCTGGCACCAGGGAGGCAAACTACCATCCGGGTCTACCGACTGCGTCCACAGAATCGCCCATCCGACCCCCTAACTATGGAATCCCCTATTACAATTGCCCTCCTCTTTTTGCTACCCTTCTGAGCATCAGGGCCGGTCTCTGTGCCGGAGGCCTGGCCGCTGTTGCTGCCCCCAGGTAGGCTGTCCCCTCCAATTGTACTCAAACATAAGTACCTATTTTCCAGGTGTACAGTCATAGGGGTACTCTCTAGCCCCTACCTCTGCCCCTTGCCCTTCCTAACTGTGACCCATTTGTCTGCCCCCTGTGGTCTGGGAGCTCCTCTCTATGACATCCCCACTCTCCCTGACCAAACGGAGGTCATAGAGAGGACAGGTAAACAGGACAAGAGGGCATGACGTGAGAGTTAAGGGACAGAAGTTTAGGGGTAACATGAGGAGGAACTTCTTTACTCAGAGAGTGGTGGCTGTGTGGAATGAGCTTCCAGCAGAAGTGGTGGAGGCAGGATCGATTTAAACGTTTAAAAGTAAAGTGGATAGATATATGGATGGGAAGGGAATGGAGGGGTATGGTCTGAGTGCAGGTAGATGGGACTAGGGGAAAATAAATGTTCGACTCGGACTGGAAGGGCCGAGAAGGCCTGTTTCTGTGCTGTAATTGTTATATGGTTATATGGTTACTGACAGCAACAGGTAGTAAACAGGACAGGTACTGACAACAACACATAGTAAACAAGACAGGTACTGACAACAACAGGTAGTAAACAGGACAGGTACTGACAACAACAGGTAGTAAACAGGACAGGTACTGACAACAACAGGTAGTAAACAGGACAGGTACTGACAACAACAGGTAGTAAACAGGACAGGTACTGACAACACATAGTAAACAGGACAGGTACTGACAACAACAGGTAGTAAACAGGACAGGTACTGACAACAACACATAGTAAACAAGACAGGTACTGACAACAACAGGTAGTAAACAGGACAGGTACTGACAACAACACATAGTAAACAGGACAGGTACTGACAACAACAGGTAGTAAACAGGACAGGTACAGACAACAACAGGTAGTAAACAGGACAGGTACTGACAACAGGTAGTAAACATAGAAACATAGAAACATAGAAAATAGGTGCAGGAGTAGGCCATTCGGCCCTTCGAGCCTGCACCGCCATTCAATGTGATCATGGCTGATCATCCAACTCAGTATCCCGTACCTGCCTTCTCTCCATACCCCCTGATCCCTTTAGCCACAAGTGCCACATCTAACGCCCTCTTAAATATAGCCAATGAACTGGCCTCAACTACCTTCTGTGGCAGAGAATTCCAGAGACTCACCACTCTCTGTGTAAAGAATGTTTTCCTCATTTCGGTCCTAAAGGAATTCCCCCTTATCCTTAGACTGTGACCCCTTGTTCTGGACTCCCCCAACATCGGGAACAATCTTCCAGCATCTAGCTTGTCCAACCCCTTAAGAATTTTGTAGGTTTCTATAAGATCCCCCCTCAATCTTCTAAATTCCATCGAGTACAAACCGAGTCTATCCAATCTTTCCTCATATGAAAGTCCTGTCATCCCAGGAATCAGTCTGGTGAATCTTCTCTGTACCCCCTCTATGGCAAGGATGTCTAAACAGGACAGGTACTGACAGCAACAGGTAGTAAACAGGACAGGTACTGACAACAACACATAGTAAACAGGACAGGTACTGACAGCAACACATAGTAAACAGGACAGGTACTGACAACAACAGGTAGTAAACAAGACAGGTACTGACAACAGGTAGTAAACAGGACAGGTACTGACAGCAACACATAGTAAACAGGACAGGTACTGACAGCAACACATAGTAAACAGGACAGGTACTGACAACAACAGGTAGTAAACAGGACAGGTACTGACAACAACAGGCAGTAAACAGGACAGGTACTGACAGCAACAGGTAGTAAACAGGACAGATACTAACAGCAACACATAGTAAACAGGACAGATACTGACAGCAACACATAGTAAACAGGACAGGTACTGACAAAAACAGGTAGTAAACAGGACAGGTACTGACAACAGGTAGTAAACAGGACAGGTACTGACAACAGGTAGTAAACAGGACAGGTACTGACAGCAACAGGTAGTAAACAGGACAGGTACTGACAACAGGTAGTAAACAGGACAGGTACTGACAACAACAGGTAGTAAACAGGACAGGTACTGACAGCAACAGGTAGTAAAGAGGACAGGTACTGACAGCAACAGGTAGTAAAGAGGACAGGTACTGACAGCAACAGGTAGTAAACAGGACAGGTACTGACAACAGGTAGTAAACAGGACAGGTACTGACAACAACAGGTAGTAAACAGGACAGGTACTGACAGCAACAGGTAGTAAACAGGACAGGTACTGACAACAACACATAGTAAACAGGACAGGTACTGACAGCAACAGGTAGTAAACAGGACAGGTACTGACAACAACAGGCAGTGATGCCATCAGGTAATGTTGACAACAGTTGTGACAGTAACAAGCGATGCCTGCTTTTTGCTTGATGAGTGCAGGAAAAACATTGAGTAACACAGAACATTACTGGTGCGGCAAGTACCTAATAACTGGCCCTGACTGGTAGAGACCACAACTAACACAGAGTGCAAGTGAACAGGAAGAGTCAGTTGCAGTTCCTGACTCTAACAGGAAACTCTAACTCTGAGTGAAGCTCAGTCAACCAAACTGAAATAATGGTTCAATCATTCTCAGGAACCGCAGGGCTTTGCTCGATGGGTGTTGTAATGGATTCCAGCAGCTGTTTTAATTGTGGGGCCCCTACTGAATAAAAATGTACCACTCGGGGGACAGAATCAGAATGTCCTGTCCTCAGTATATTTTAGGGGCGGTGAGTTACACTCCGATCTTTGGAAACTTTTCTGCCATTATGGACCAAATACATCCCCTATCTCTATACCCCCACCTTCAACTTAGAGGTGTAGCTCATCATAACCTGGGGAATTAATGCCATTAATTTATCCACTACTAATGATTTTTACAAATGCCAATTTCTTTTAGCTCCTCATCCGAGTCATTCCCTGATATTTCAATGCAGTTTTCTGCGTCCTTGTCTGTAGGACAAACAAAACCTTAGTTTAATTTCAATTGTTAAATTTGAGTTCCCAGGTCACGGTTTATGAAATTGACATTAGCTTTTGCATTCTCTTCCTTCGTCTCCATCGACTACGATGCTTACAAGCTATTCTTGGTTGGTACAGGTGGCAGAGGTTATGGGGAGAAGGGAGAATGGGGTCCAATCTCCAATGGGTTTAGACAATACAAATTTATTTCTATTTGTGCTATTCACCATTTTCTACAAATGCAAAATAGCCTTCAATAAATATTTGTCCCCTCTTTAATTCTAATAGGAACTATAAACTTATATACGACATTTCAGGGCAAGACCCTTCTTCAGATACTTGTCTTGACCCGAAACCTCACCCATTCCTTCTCTCCAGAGATGCTGCCTGTCCCGCTGAGTTACTCCAGCATTTTGTGTCTATCTTCGGTTTAAGCCAGCATCTGCAGTTCCTTCTCACATTATGACCATAGACTTGTATACACTGGCAGGTTCTTGCTTTGTCCTTTTACTTCAATTATAACACCTCATCTTCTTTGTTATTTGTTATTTAATCGAATCAGTTTGTTTAATTACATTTAATTTGCAGTCTCTTCTGACTTCCTAAATCCATACTGTGAAAATACTGCACTCATGCTGTGCTTTCCCAGTACCTGAGTTATTTTAATTACATTTGCAAATCTTCTTGGCTAATTGCCCAGATTATTGAGAGATTAAAGGCCACTTGTTCCTTTATAACACTGCAATTAAAAAATAATTTATTCCCTTCTCCTTGGACTGGTTTTGCTTTTTCAATTTCCATGGAGTCATAGAGTCATACAGCATATGTATTGGTACACATATAAAATATTGTTCAATTAGACAGGCCACCAGACCAGTGGCCAGAAACATGGATGGAGGATGAATTTGGTCAGATCACTTACCTGGACACATGTTAAAGATGATGAATGAAATTGTCTGACAGAATAAGGACAGTCCGTGAAAGACCAGAAGTAGTGAAGTCACGTGCAGCCAGTATAATTTAACTGTAACAGATCACACAAAAATAAAGATATACTGAAAGAATTGCAGCAAATTGGAGGCTTGAAATGTTAGAGTTGATATGCACCATCTTTAAACAAGCACCTCAATATTTAAAATAATAAAACCTTCATTACCTTGATCTTTCTCCAGGGCATAGACAATGAAAGTGGTCGCAGTAAACGATGTAACAGTGCTAATCAATGAAATGACTGAGCTTATAAGAGCATCTTCATGAATAAACAGAATCCCTGAAACTCAAAATAGTCTCAATTTACATCATTGTACAACAGACATTAGATCTAACTGCGATCAGAACAATTTCTCTGATCCAGGACATCCCAAACTGCAGCCCAGTCCTAGGTCTCAGCTGCTTTATGAGTGGCCAGGAATGATTTTCATTTCATCATAAGTAAGGATGATTACTGATGATCAATGGTCAATTCTATTTCGAGTGGAGCAGGCAGTGACTGCATGGATCAAGATCTGGACAAATCCAGGCATGGGCTGATGAGTGGCAAGTAACATTTGCACCTCAAAGGTGTCAGAACAATGACCATCTAAAACAAAATATTACCATCACCAAGGCCCCACACATTGCCCATTTTCTCCACCGCCCTCATCAATATCTTGGATCCCCATTCACTGGAAACACAAATGGAGCAGCTACATACTGTATGTACAGCAGGCCAGAGGCTGAGTATCTACCTTACTTCCTAAATCTTTTCTCTTGTCAGCAAGGCACAAGGCAAGAGTGATGGAAAATGCTTCTCCTCCCTAGATGAGTGTAGCTCTAACACCAATCAAGAAGCCTAACGAATTAGGAGCTCAGATTACAAGTGAAGAAATAAGAGAAACAATAAAAGAACTGAAAAATAGGAAGGCACCGGGGCCTGATGGTTTTAATAATGAATTCTATTAAAGATTTCAGGAGTTAATGGTCCCACGATTACTTAAATTATACAGTTATGCTTTTACTGTAAAGAAATGACCAGAAACGTTAGCAGAATCTACAATTACGCTTATACCAAAAAAAGATAAAGATCAAGAAGATCTGGGCTCGTATAGAGCCATATCACTTTTAAACACAGATCAAAACATTTTAGCAAAGATTTTAGCAAGAAGATTGAGTAAACATATTAATAAATTGATAAACCAGGACCAAACAGGGTTTATACCTAAAAGACAATCATTTAACAACTTGAGACGACTTTTTAATATAATGCATTCAGATAAAGGGGAAAAGGAAGACTTATTAGTTATATCTTTGGATGCAGAGAAAGCATTTGATCAGGTAGCGTGGCAGTATTTATACATAGTACTCCAAAAATTTAATACGGGAGATAATTTTATTGGATGGGTAAAATTATTATATGATAAACCAATGGCAAGAATATTAACTAATAATATGTTGTCTCCAAAATTCCAATTATCACGGGGCAATAGGCAGGGATGTGTTTTATCACCCCTGCTATTTGCCCTTATGATAGAGCCTATGGCTGAAAGGATAAGAATACATCCGAATATTCAGGGATATAATACTAAGGACTCTAATAACAAAATGTCATTATATGCGGATGATATACTTTTATATATTAGAAATTCAGAAACGAGTATCCCGAATTTACTAAATGTAATAGAGGAATTTGGCTCTTTTTCTGGATATGGAATAAATTGGAATAAAAGTGAAATTATGTCATTACAGCCCCAGAAAGCGAATCATCTATTAAAATTTCCATTTAAAATTGCAACAGAAAAATTTAAGTATCTAGGTATTCAAGTTACTAGAAGATATAAATCATTATTTAATGCTAATTTTAGTCCTTTGTTAAATAAATTGAACGCTCAGATTAAATTTTGGAAAATGCTCCCACTATCATTAATTGGCAGAATAAATGCTATAAAAATGATAGTGCTACCACAAATAATATATTTATTCCAATCCATACCAATATATATACCAAAATATATATTTTTTAAACTAGACTCTAATATTACTAATTTTATATGGGACTACAAAGCACATAGAATTAAAATAAATCATTTGTATAAACCTAAAGATGTGGGGGGACTTGCACTGCCTATTTTTTTATATTATTATTGGGCAGTGCATATTAAGAATATCATTTATTGGTTGGACTGTCCTTCTCAACAGATGGAATGGTTAAGAATGGAGAAAGAGGACTGTTTTCCTTGCGATTTAGGAGCGATCCTCTTATCCCCGATAAAATTGAATAATATATTATATAAGAATCCAATCATACACAAGATAATTCGAATTTGGAAACAAATAAAATTAACTTTAAAATTAAGAAACTTATCATCATTAACACCAATAGTGAATAATCCGGTATTTAAACCATCTTTTATGGATAAAACATATAGACAATGGGAAAGATTGGGAATTAAAAAGTTGGGTGACATGTATGAAATGGGAAATTTATTATCATTTCAACAATTAAAATCAAAATTTAATCTGAATAATAACCAATATTTTAAATATTTACAGATATGTGACTTTATAAAAAAATATATACCAAGACTACAGAACATAATGATAGACCCACTGGAAGAAGCAATGAATATTAAGGCGGACACAAAAATTAATATCATATTTATATAAGTATTCTTAAAAGAGAATTGCCATCAACAGAGGCAATTAGAGAAGACTGGGAAAAAGAATTAATGCCGAAAATGTCTAAAGAAACATGGGAGAGGTATTTGATATATATACATAAATGTTTGATTAACACTAGACATAATTTAATTCAATTTAAAATATTACACAGGTTATATTATCAAAAAGTTAGGTTGAATAAATATTATTCAAATATTTCTCCCATCTGCGATAAATGTCTTTCTCAAAATGCCAATTTCACACATTCTTTCGTTTCTTGCACAAAACTTCAAAGATTTTGGTGTGATTTATTCACTAGCTTATTTAAGATAAAAATGGAACCTAGCATGGAAATGATTATCTTTGGAGTAATAGGATATGGAAACAAATTAAATATATCCCAAATCGCATTTTTTAATTATGGTTTAATAATAGTGAAAAAACATACTCAAATTTTGGAAAAAGGCTACTATACCAACACTCAAAATGTGGATTGGTAATATGTTGGAAACTGCCCATTCGGAAGAAATGAGACTCCCCTAATAGAAAAAAAGACCAATTCTTAATGAGCTGGTCTCCATTTATTGACCTTGTGGATCATGTGGTGCAATAGTATCATAAAATTAAAAATGTTGGGTTTGTGCGAAAAACGATTAAGAATATAAAAAAATATCGACTTGTGGCGTGTGAGAATCTCCTTTCTGCTTCACTTTCTCACTTATTTCTTTCTTTACACCACACTCACTAGACTATCCTTTACTCTTCCCTACTTCTTTCTTTCCAATTTCTTTCTAAAAAAAAAGGAAGTTGTACAAAGAATGTTTTAATAATTCTGGGAACATGTAAAAGGGTAGCATCAAAATGTAATGTACTTACTTCTAATAAATAAAATAAGTAAATAAATAAATAAATAAGAAGCCTAACACCACCCAGGACAAGACATGGAGAACCGTCTTCAGTCATACGGCGTGAAAACAAGCTCCTCAACCCAACTTGCCCACACCGACCAACATGTCTTATCTACACTTGTCCGACTCGCCTGCGTTTGGCCCATACCCATCTAAATGTGTTGGAAAGAACTGCAGATGCTGATTTAAATCGAAGGTAGACCTCACCAGAGATGCTGCTGGTCACACTGAGTTACTCCAACATATTGTGTCAACCTACAATACTCTAAATGCGGTCTCACTCATATAACTGCAATATGACCTCCTAATTTTGACTGATGAAGCCCAATGTGGCAAAAGCCTTTTGACCGCGCTTTCTTTATCTTCTATTTATACAAAAACATAGAAAATAGGTGTAGGAGTAGGCCATTCGGCCCATTGAGCCAGCACCACCATTCAATATGATAATGGCTAATCATCCATCATCGGTACGCCGTTCCTGCCTTCTCCTCATATCATAAATGGCCTACCCCTTATTCTTAAACTGCGACCCCTGGTTCTGGACTATATGTCTATAGACAATATGTTTTTCCTCATCTCCATTCTCAATGGCTTACAACTTATTCCTAAAAAATACCCCTGGCTCTGGACACCCCCAACATTGGGAACATGTTTCCTGCCTTTAGCGTGTCCTGTAGGGCCCTGTACAAATGCAGGAGGACCTCTTTGCTCCTCTACTCAACTCCTCGTGTTATGAAGGCCAACATGCCATTAGCTTTCTTCATTGCCTGCTGTACCTGGTTGCTTACTTTCAGTGGCTGATAAACAAGGACCCCCAGGCCCCGTTGTACTTCCCCTTTTCCCAACTTGACACCATTTAGATAATAATCTGCCTTCCTGTTTTAGCCACCAAAGTGGATAACCTCACATTTATCCACATTAAACTGCATCTGCCATGCATCTGCCCACTCTCCCAACCTGTTCAAGTCACCTTGCAACCTTATAGCATCCTCCTCACAGTTCACACTGCCACACAGCTTTGTGTCATCTCCAAATTTGTTAATGTTACTTTTAATCCCTTCATCCAAATCATTAATATATATTGTAATTAGCTGCAGTCCCAGCACCGAGCCTTGCAGTACCCCACTAGTAATGGTTAGTAACTGGGAGATCCAGTAGACCATGCCGGACCGACAATGTATGTCCCCAACAAAACAACACCTAGTCTACGCTTAGGCTCAACAATGTAAAGGAAGCCACATCGGGAATATTAGATGCAGCTGTTGAGGTTACATGAGGTACACGTCAACATCTGTCTCACCTGGGGTCCCTGGATGGATGCGAGGGAAGAGAATTAGGGACTATTGTGCCTGTGGTTCCGGGGGAATGTTCCTAGGAAGGGCATGGTTTGGACAGAAGGGGCTGAGTGAACCAAGGTATTGTGGCAGGAACAGGATCTGAAGGGTGGACCACTTGGGTAGGGAAGGATGAAGGATGGGAAGATGTAACCGCTGGTGAGATCACGTTGAAGGTCCTCCTATAATCTGTTTTCACATTCACCTTCTCTAACCTCATCTACCGTATCCAGTCTTCTCCATGTGGCAACATTTACATCGGTGAGACCAAGCGAAGACCTACCAATTGTTTCACCGAACATTTGCTTGAGTCTGCCAAGGCCTGCTGGATCTCCCAGTTGCTAACCCCTTGAACTCCCTTTTCCATTTCCATACTGACCTTTCTGTAGTAGTCCTCCTCCATTGCCAGAGTGAGGCAACATGAAAAGTGGAGGAACAACACCTCATATTCAGCTTGGGTAGCTTACTGTCCAAAATATAAATGTTAAATTCACCAATTTTAGATACCTAACTTACAAGCAATGTGTTCAAGAAGGAACTGCAGATGCTGGAAAATCAAAGGTAGACAAAAATGCTGGGGAAACTCAGCGGGTGAGGCAGCATCTATGGAGCGAAGGAAATAGGCAACGTTTCGGGTCAAAACCCTTCGTCAGAACCTACAAGCAACTCTTTTTCCCCCTTCCTTTAGTCATATTCATAGTGATACAGCACGGAAACAGGCCCTTCGGCCCAAACCGACCAACATGTCCCACCTACGTAAGTCCCACCTGCCTGTGATTTGTCCATATCCCTCCAAACCTGTCGTATCCATGTACCAGTCTAACTGTTTCTCAAAACATTTGGATAATCCCTGCATCAACTACCTTCTCCGCCACTTGTTCCATATACCCACCACCCTTTGTGTGAAAAAGTTACCCGTCAGATTCCCATTAAATCTTTTCCCCTTCGCCTTAAACCTTTGTCCTCTGGTCCTCGATTCACCTACTCTGGGTAAGAGACTGTGCATCTACCCAAACCATTTCTCTCATGGTTTTATACACCGCTATAAGATCACCCCTCGTTCTCCTTGTAGATGATATGTGTGTACACCTCTAGTCCCCCGCCCGGGACTAGACCTCCACAACGTTGCCTGAACTGTAACTTTGCTTCCCATCGTTTTAATGTGTGCCCTGCTCTGAGCAAGACTTGCATTCCTGCCACAAGCAGAACCACTTCTCAGCGGCGTGTCGTTCCCGTGGGAAGCCTGTGCAGCCACAGCAGAGATTCTCTAACTACCTGACATGTGCTGATACCGCGTCTGGTTCCCATCACCAGCATGAAGAACTCCCTCTGCCTGACTCCAGCTCTTCCCAAAGCAAGCTCAGCGTGTTTTCGCTGAAGGATGCACCTGCACTGATAACGGATCCGACCGTTCAAGTCACAGTCAATGGCACGACCTTCTCTGCTAAAGTCGACACGGGGGCTGCTGCTAACATTATGTCAACAAGCTTGTTCAAGAAGATTAGAAATAATGAGCTCGTTACCACTGATCGCTCTGTTCTGCGCGCCTATGGGGGAGGCGTGCTTGTTCCAGTGCTGAAGGCCACTCTCCACTGCAAGGTACTGAAGGCCTCTCGACCCCTCTCTTTCTTTCTGCTAGACAGCAAATGTGCGCCCCTGCTGGGCATCCGGGCCTGCCAGGACCTCGGCTTGGTCAACTTCCACCGTGACATTCGCCTGGTGCAGTCGCCCCTGGACCCGCTGGCCGAGTACCCAGGCCGTTTCAACGAAGAGCTTGGCAGGCTCCCCTGCAGCTACAAGATCGCCCTCGATTCGGATATCGAACCCATCATCCACCCGCCACACCGGGTTTCTTTCGCAATGAACGACAAAGTCGAGTCTACCCTCCGCGAGATGGTGACCATGGGCATCCTGAAGGAGGTGAGCGAGCCCACCCGGTGGGTCTCCACTATGGTTGTGGCAGCAAAGAAGGATAAGAGCGAAATACGGATCTGCATCAACCCAAAGGACCTGAACTTGGCCATCAAGCGCCCACATTACCCCATGCGAACAAGTCGGTCCCGCCACTGTGTTTTCGGTTCTCAATGCCAAGAGCTCGTTCTGGCAGATACCACTCGACGAGCAGTCTTCATACCTGACAACTTTCAGCACACCCTTTGGCAGGTTCTGCTTTCTCCACATGCCTTTCGGGATCAACTCTGCCAGCGAGGTATTCCAAAGGACAATGGAACAACTGTTTGCCGGTCTCCCGTGTGCCATCATAGTTCACGACATCCTAGTCTACGGGAAGGATGTCGCCGAGCACAATTTCAACCTCCGCCGAGTTCTGGAACGGGCACGGGAAGTCAACCTGAAGCTGAACCCAAAAAAGTGCCGTTTCCGTGTCCCAGAGGTCACCTATGTGGGGCATGTCTTCACAGCATCGGGGCTGAAGCCCGACCCGCAGAAAACGTTCGCTATCTCCGAGATGTCAGCGCCGACTGACGTGCCTGGTCTACAACGTTTCCTGGGCATGGTTAATTACCTGGGAAAGTTCATCCCAGACCTAAGCGAGCTGAGCGCACCCTTAAGAGACCTGGTCAAAAAAGACACTGCCTGGGCCTGGTTCCCGCAACACCAAAAAGCTTTTGACATTCCCAAATCCAGGTTAGTCGCACCCCGACGTTAAAGTATTTCGACCTTAAGCGCCCCATTGTTCTCACTTGCGATGCTTCCAAGTTCGGCCTAGGGGCCGCCTGTCTGCAGCTACACAACGGCCTACAAATGCCCGTGTCTTACACGTCCCGAACGATGACTCCCGCCAAACAGCTTTATGTCCAGATCGAAAAGGAGCTACTGGCGGTTGTCTTTGCCTGCTCGAAGTTCAAGGACTATATTTTGGGCACCTGCTTTTCCATTGAAACGGAGCACCAGCCTCTGGTTACTATCTTCAACAAGCCCATACACGTCGCCTCTTCCACGCTACAGCGCATGATGCTCCAGCTCCAAGGATTCACATCCACCGTGGTTTATCACAAAGGCAAAGACATGTTTGTTGCCGACACGCTGTCACGGGCGCCACTCGCATCCACCGAACGTCACCCCTACGAGGCGTCCGACCTGATGGTTCTCAACGTTAATTTCGTGCCTTCTAAACAGATGAAGTCCCTGGTCCAGCACACAGCTGAGGACGCTTAACTACAACAGCTGGCCGCGGTGATCAGGCGGGGCTGGCCGGACCGCCGTTCTTCCCTGCCGCCCGCGGCGGTGCCTTACTTCCTGGTTCGTGACGAACTCGTGCTGCATGATGGTGTAATTGTGAAGGGGCACAAGGTGGTGGTGCCCGCTGCGCTGCACAACCAATACTTCCAAACCGCACATCGTGGCCATCCCGGGGCCGAGGCCACTCTGTCCAACGCTCAAAGCCAGTTCTACTGGCCTGACATGGCTCAATACATACGGAAGAGGGTCTCCTCCTGTCCGACCTGCAACAGCCTCGCTCCGCAACAGCAGCGGCAGCCTCTCATGCAGCAGCCTGCCCCTGAGCTCCCCTGGTCTGCTGTAGCAACTGACATTTTCGAGTGGCGTGGTAAACACTTCCTGGTGCTTGTCGACTCCTACTCCAGCTGGTTCGAGGTTGACCAGCTTCACTCGCTCTCGTCGTCTGCTGTCATCGAGAAGCTGCGCCGCCACTTCGCGACCTTCGGATCCCCGGCCAGCCTGCAGTCGGACAATGGCAGTCAGTTCACCAGTGCTGAGTTCCGTGATTTCGCTGATTGCTGGAATTTCCGTCACGACACGAGCAGCCCGGCAAAGCAACGGCCTGGCTGAGCGCGCGGTTCGCAGTGCGAAAGGATTGCTGGAACGTTGTCGTTTATCTCGCTCTGATATTTACCTTGCCCTCCTGAACCTCCGCAACATCTCCTGCGACCATGCCATGGGTTCCCCGGCGCAGCGCCTTATGTCTCGTGTCACGAGGCCTCCGATCCCGGTGACCCAGCAGTCACTCGAACCCTCCATCCTTAAACCTGCCGCGGTCCGGAAGCGCATTGCCCACAAACATGGTATCCAGAAGCGCTCCCATGACAGGTCCTGCCGTGCCCTCACCTCTCTTCCCTGGCCAGATCGTCCGCATGCGATCCACCTCCGTCCACTCCAGGCTTGCTACTGTCGTAGGCTCTGCTGGCTCCCCACGTTCATACCTGGTTGACCACGATGGTACAATCTATCGGAGGTCACGTCAACACCTCCGGCTTGTGAACGAGCCTCGTCCCCCTCCCGCTGCCCCGTATGCCCCCCCCCCCATTACGACTATGCTGCCTCGATCCGTGCCTGCACGTCCCTCCCAGCCTTGTTCACCAAAGGCTCATCCACCCTCCCCTGTGTGTCCGCCCGCTGCGTCCCTGTTTCTCCGCCCTCTCCATCCTCTCCGTCCCCCCGTGGTTCCCCTGTCGGGGGTGTTCCTCCTGCCCCGGCGCCGGCCCCCTTTGTTCCTGTCGCGGGGGGAAGTGGCAAGGTACGGATCCGGTCAGGCCGCCTTGTCAAGCCGCCCCACCGTTATGCTGATATCATGTGAATCATACTTCCTGTATAACTGCTGTTTATTTTCCTTTAGCGTATGAGACGTGGTCGCCCTGTCAGAACCTTATTGTTTTTTGTAGAGGAAGGCTGTAGACAATATGTGTGTACACCTTTAAATATAGTGACATAACCACTTCTAACCACTCCCCTTATCATTCAGTATAATTGTGACCTTCCCACCCTTGGCTCTCTCTCTAGCATCCGTGACAGACCACGTACAGCTAGGGCAGCGATGTATGTGTATAGTGAATAAAGTAGTAGTAAATACTCTATGTGTAAGACGCAGTTCTTTACACTCCCGCACTCCAAGGAATAGAGTCCCAGTCTACTCAACCTCTCCCAATAGCTTGGACCCTCTAGTCCTGGCAACAGCTTCATAAATCTTCTGTGAACCCTTTCCAGCTTGAAAACATCTTTCCTATATGTAAACATGTAGATGGCGGACTGCAGGAGTGGGGCGCCGTTGTGTATGGCTGCTCTGCCTGCAGTCCGTCCTTTCACCCTTTTTAAAAACATTTTTAGTCCTGTTACAACAAAATGTTTGTTGGCGGTCTTCTTTTATGTGGTGGGTGGGGGGAGGGGAAGGGGGAAAATTTATGTCCTAGTCCCTACCTGGTCGGAGAGGCGGCTTCCCTCCGAGCTGTTTCTTCGTCCCTTCCTCGCGGCCTACCATCGGACTGGAGCAGCGGTTCCTGTCGGGATCGGCAGGGACAACAGCTTCGGCGGCGACACAGCGCTGGGACACCAATACGGAGTGGGCGATGCCTTACCGGGTCACTGTGCGGTAAGCTCCGGAATGCTGTGACCGCCGACGCCAACATCCGAGGAGCTGTTGGTGCGGGTGTCCAGGATTTAAGGATTAAGGATTTCCAGGCGGCACTGGATTTAAAACACCGCGGAGCCTGGGAGTCGGAGCTCCAGCCAGCATGGCTTGAGGACTGTCTCCCGCTGAGGAGTGTTCACCCGATGCCAGAGTTCCATCTTCCCGGCAAGAGGGCCTGAAAACATAGGTCTGGCTGCGGAGGCCTCAAATAGGCCTCGACCTCGGGTGATCACAGAGGAAGAGGACTGAAACTTTCTGATGCCTTTCCCCACAGTGGAAATTTGTGATTCTGTTGTGTGGGGACGTTCATGTTAAATTTTATAATGTGTTGTGTCATTTTCCTCTTTAAAAATGTTTCTATGGATGTACGGAAACTTAATTTTTTTTTAATGTAAAGCATTTTGGTTTCAACGCGAGTTAATTTAAACGTGCTACATAAATAAAATGTACTTACTTACTTACTATAACAGGTCGCCCAGAACTGAACACAATATTCTAAATGTGGACTCACCAATGTCTTATGCAACTGCAACATGGCCTACCAACTTCTATACTCAATACTGTGACTGATGAAGGCCAATGTCTCCACACCCTTTATAACCACCTTATCTACCTACGACTCGACCTTCAAGGAACCATGTACCTGCACTCCAAGATCCCTTTGCTCCACAGCACTCGCCAGAGCACTCCCATTCACTGTGTAGGTCCTGCCCTTGATAGACTTCTCAAAATGCTACACCTCACGTTTTGCTGTATGAAATTCCATCAACCAGTCCACATGGCCAATCGATCCATGATCCTGGTGCAATTATTCACAACCATCCTCATTATCTGCAAAATCACCCACTTTTGTATCATCAGCAAACTGCTAATCTTGACATGTATGTTCCCATAGAAACATAGAAATAGAAAATAGGTGCAGGAGTAGGCCATTCGGCCCTTCGAGCCTGCACCGCCATTCAATGTGATCATGGCTGATCATCCAACTCAGTATCCCGTACCTGCCTTCTCTCCATACCCCCTGATCCCCTTAGCCACAAGGGCCACATCTAACGCCCTCTTAAATATAGCCAATGAACTGGCCTCAACTACCTTCTGTGGCAGAGAATTCCAGAGACTCACCACTCTCTGTGTAAAGAATGTTTTCCTCATTTCGGTCCTAAAGGAATTCCCCCTTATCCTTAGACTGTGACCCCTTGTTCTGGACTCCCCCAACATCGGGAACAATCTTCCAGCATCTAGCTTGTCCAACCCCTTAAGAATTTTGTAAGTTTCTATAAGATCCCCCCTCAATCTTCTAAATTCTAGCGAGTACAAGCCGAGTCTATCCAATCTTTCCTTATATGAAAGTCCTGACATCCCAGGAATCAGTCTGGTGAATCTTCTCTGTACCCCCTCTATGGCAAGGATGTCTTTCCTCAGATTTGGAGACCAAAACTGTACGCAATACTCCAGGTGTGGCCTCACCAAAACCCTGTACAACTGCAGTAGAACCTCCCTGCTCCTATACTCAAATCCTTTCGCTATGAATGCTAACATACCATTTGCTTTCTTCACTGCCTGCTGCACCTGCATGCCTACTTTCAATGACTGGTGTACCATGACACCCAGGTCTCGTTGCATCTCCCCCTTTCCTAATCTGCAACCATTCAGATAATAGTCTACCCTCATGTTTTTGCCACCAAAGTGGATAACCTCACATTTATCCACATTATACTGCATCTGCCATGCATCTGCCCATTCACTCAGCCTATCCAAATCACCCTGCAGCCTCCAAGCATCCTCCTCACACCTAACTATACCCCCCAGCTTGGTATCATCTGCAAATTTGGAGATGTTGCATTGAATTCCCTCGTCCAAATCATTAATATATATTGTAAATAGCTGGGGTCCCAGCACTGAGCCTTGCGGCACCCCACTAGTCACTGCCTGCCATTCTGAAAAGGACCCGTTTACTCCTACCCTTTGCCTCCTGTCTGCTAGCCAGTTCTCTATCCAGATTTCCCATCCAAATCATTGATATAGATGACAAACAATAATAGGCTCAGCATCGAACCTTATGGCACACCACTAGTCACAGGCCTCCAGTCTGTGGAGCAACCTTCAACCATCACCCTCTGCTTCCTTCCATGAAGCCAATTTTCTATCCATTTCAGCTATCTGTTGTTGGATCCCATGCGATCTAACCTTCCAGAGTAGCCTACCATGCGGGACCTCGTCGAATGCTTTGCATTCCATATATACAATGTAGATGGTTTTGCATGCAACCAATAACATAGTTACCTCAGTACCATTAACCCCGCCTAGTTAACATCAATCATAACGCCTTCCCCTTCCTGGATACGGTTCACTAGAAGAATGTAGCCAGTATTTGAGGATGTATGTAATACCTGGTGCTATCATTAAAATGTGTTGAACACTTTTAGAGTTTGTAAATTGCTTATTTACATGGTGTCGGAGCTGGAAGATACTTGCGCCTACCTGTCCATCGGGTTTTATTTCTTTTATTTGATTTGTGCCTTTTGTGCTTTATCTCTCTGACCATGGCATCCTCGTGCAGAAAGCCCGCGCAGCTTGTCTTTGATGCTGATATTTCTGAGCGCTGGGCTACGTTTGAAATTGATTTCACCCACTTTGTCAACGTCGCTCACCGCAATGATCCTGACTCCCTCAAAGCCTCCCTCCTACTCAACCTTGTCGGACCTGATGCCATGAAGAGAGCCAGAACTTTCGTCTATGCTCCAGCGGTCCTGGACGACAACAACGTGGTGGTTACCCCTGCAGAATCTGCCAGTGACCCTGCTTGCCTGCTACGTAAGTTCAGGGAGATTTGTGACCTGCCCTCGAATCTCATTCTAGAGAGGGCACGGTTCTTTACAAGGAGACAGCTGCCGGAGGAACTGGTTGAATGTTTTATTGCCGATTTGCGTTATCTCGCCCAGCGGTGCCGTTTCGGTGACATGACAGACCAGCTCACTAGAGACATTTTAGTAACTGGCATGCGTGACCAGAAGCTGCGATGTGAGCTTCTTAGGGATCCAGATCTAACGTTAGCAAAAGCCATGCATGCCTGCAGATTGTCTGAGGTCGTTGTATTGCCAGATGATCACCGGGACTTGGGAGATAAGTCTGTTCACCAGGCTGGATTTAGTAGAGCCCTGCCTCAGAGGGGAAACAATGCTTTTCTGCCGCGTGCCAACCCTGGTCCTGCTGATGTGCCCCCAAAAAGGTGCCCTAACTGTAACTACATGCACCACAGACGGTCGACGTGCCCTGCCTATGGCAAGGCTTGTAATTGTTGTAACAAACTGAATCATTTCGCTTCTGCCTGCCGCTTATTCAGTTCTCGTGGGAGACAGGTACAGATTTCCAGACCCAGTCTAAACATGCTTAAACAATCTGATAGCTGTTCCAACCCACAGCCCGATGTTGCTGAATCCTATGATGCAGATCCAATTAATTCTCCCGAGGATTCGAATGTGTTTACCCTCCTCCAGGCACCTGGCCAGCGTCTTGATCCCTCCGTGTCTGTGACTGTCAACAATGTAACCTTCCTTGCGAAGTTAGATACTGGGTCAAAGGTCAATGTTTTGTCAATAAATCTTTTCAACAAGATAAGGACTAATGAGGCCTTGGTCGCTGACAATGCTACTCTACACGCCTATGGTGGAGAAATTCTCAGGCCTGTGGGGAGGGCCACTTTAACTTGCAGGCTACAGAAGGCCACGAGAAACTTGATTTTTTATGTTTTGAACTCTGACTGTGTTACCCTGCTGGGAAACCGTGCGTGCCAAGATCTTGGCCTGGTGTCCTTCGACCACACGGTCCACAAAGTGCAACTGTCATTTAACCCGATTGCAGAATACCAGGACCTGTTCAACGATGACCTGGGGAAGTTACCACTGACATACCATATTTCCATTGACCCAAATGTACAACCCGTGGTCCGCGCACCTCACAGGGTGTCCCACGCCATGAAAGACAGGGTCGAGGCGATGCTTAACAACATGGTCGACAAGGGGGTGCTAGAAGCGGTCAGCGAGCCCACCGATTGGGTCTCCACCATGGTTGCCACGATAAAGAAAGACAAGAATGAAATACGTGTGTGTATCAACCCCAAGGACTTAAACCTTGCCATCAGGCGACCACACTACCCCATGCGGTCTGTTGAGGACGTGGCGGCTCAGGTCGGGCAAGCCACCGTCTTTTCGGTCCTAGACGCTAAGAACTCGTTCTGGCAGATCCCGTTGGACGAAGCATCTTCCGACCTGACAACCTTCGCCACACCATTCGGCAGATTCAAATTCCTGCGAATGCCATTCGGCATCAATTCCGCTAGTGAGGTGTTCCAGCGAACGATGGAGCAGATATTCTCGGGCCTGCCATGTGCCATCATCGTGGATGACATCTTAGTCTATGGGAAGGACATTGCCGAACATGACCAGAACCTCCGCCGCGTCCTGGATCGGGCGCGAAAGGCCAACCTGAAGCTGAACCCAAAGAAGTGCCGGTTTCGTGTCTCAGAAGTCACGTATGTTGGACACGTTTTCACCTCTAACGGACTAAAACCCGACCCTTTGAAGGCAGCGGCCATCTCTGAGATGGCAGCCCCCACCGACGTGCCAGGTCTACAACGTTTCTTGGGCATGGTGAACTACCTTGGGAAGTTTGTACCACATCTCAGTGAGCTGAGTGCTCCCCTGCGGCAGCTGACAAAAAAGGATATCGCCTGGGTCTGGCTCCCACAGCACCAGCAGGCGTTTGACTGTCTCAAGTCAAAACTGATTAACACTCCGACGTTGCGATTTTTTGATGCGAGTCGCCCCATCACCGTCACATGTGACGCTTCTAAGTTCGGCCTGGGCGCGGCATGCCTCCAATCTGTCGATGGATCGTTACATCCTGTCTCCTATGCCTCCCGCACCATGACGGACACCGAGCAGCGGTACGCTCAGATCGAGAAGGAGCTGCTTGCGGTGGTGTTTGCCTGCTCCAAGTTCAGAGACTTCCTGTTTGGCAGCAGATTTACAGTCGAAACCGACCACCAGCCACTGGTGACAATCCTGAACAAGCCGATTCATGCTGCCCCTGCCAGGCTGCAGCGTATGATGCTGCAGCTCCAGCGCTTTGATTTCGACATCGTCTACAAGAAAGGCACCGAGATGCACATCGCGGACACGTTATCGCGCGCCCCGCGGGCCTCCTGTGCTCGCCACCCCTACGAAACAGAGGACTTTCTCGTACTGGGCGTCAATTTTATTCCCACCAAGCAGCTGCAGCTTTTGGCCGAGCACACCGCTGCCGATCCAGTTTTGCAACGGCTTGCGTCTGTGATTAAATCAGGGTGGCCAACAAAGCGCTCCGCTGCACCGCCTGAAACACAGCCCTTCTTCCTGGTCCGTGACGAACTGGTGCTCCAGAATGGCGTTATCGTTAAGGGACATAAAGTGGTGGTCCCGTCCTCCCTGTTCGATTCTTACTACTGCGCAGCCCACAGCGGACACCCCGGGGTCGATGCAACACTCGCCCACGCTCAGTGCCAATTCTACTGGCCTGGAATGGCCAAATATATTCGAGACCGTGTTTCTGCCTGCTCCACGTGCAACAGTCTTGCTCCACATCAGCAGCGACAGCCCCTGCTGCAACAGCCCGCTCCTGCCTTGGCCTGGTCCTCGCTGGCTGCCGACATCTTCGAGTGGCGTGGTAACCACTACCTTGTCCTGGTCGACTCGTACTCAAACTGGTTCGAGGTGGATTTGCTGACATCCCTCACGTCGGAGATGGTGATCCGGAAGCTGCGGAAACACTTCTCCACGTTTGGGTCCCCTGTCAGGCTGCAGACTGACAATGGCAGGCAGTTTACCAGCCGTGAGTTCAAAAGTTTTGCTGACAAATGGAATTTTGTGCATTTCACCAGCAGCCCGGAGTACCCACAGAGCAACGGCCTTGCTGAACGGGCCGTCCGCAGCGCCAAGCTTCTGATGGAACAAGTGAGACTGTCTAACTCTGATTTGTATTTGGATCTCCTGAACCTCAGGAATGTTTCCAGAGATCCGGTCATGGGGTCCCCTGCTCAGCGTCTGATGTCCAGAACAACCAGATCTACCATCCCGATTGCCCAGCGTCAGCTGAAACCTCGGGTGCTGGAGCCTGCCTCTGTGCAGAGGCGCATTCAAGAGAAACATGACAGCCAGCGGCGTTCCCACGATCGGTCGTGCAGACCACTCGATCCTCTGTTGCCTGGACAGGTTGTTCGATTGCAAACCGCCAGTGGTCACTCCCGTCTGGCTACTGTGGTTGGGGTGGCCGACTCACCTCGTTCGTATCTGGTCGACTATGAGGGAACCATCTACCGTAGAAGCCGACAACACCTGCTTGCGGTTAATGAGCCGAAGCCGCAGGCCCCGGGCCGCTATGCCCCGCCGCTCTCATACCAGCAGCCGGCTCCTGTCCCAGCCAGCGTTCCCTGCATGCCTCGGTCCCCATATCGAGCGCCCGGTTCCCCTCTGCGCGGGTCACCTGTTGGCGGTCGCGGTTCTCCCTCTCCTGTTCCTCCAACCCCACCGCCCTTCCCTGGTTCCCCTGCTGTCTCGGGTCCCCCTGTTTTTTCTGCTCCTCCGGGGGAAGGGGGAGGCATCCGTACGCGCTCGGGCCGGATCAGCAAGCCACCTGTTCGTTATGGCGATTCTGTTTAATTCTGTTGTAGTGACAACGGTCTGTTTCTTTTAAATTTTCTAAGGGGAAGGATGTAGATGGTTTTGCATGCAACCAATAACATAGTTACCTCAGTACCATTAACCCCGCCTAGTTAACATCAATCATAACGCCTTCCCCTTCCTGGATACGGTTCACTAGAAGAATGTAGCCAGTATTTGAGGATGTATGTAATACCTGGTGCTATCATTAAAATGTGTTGAACACTTTTAGAGTTTGTAAATTGCTTATTTACATACAACATCTACAGCTCTGACCTCATCAGATTTTTGACACGACCTCCCACGTACAATATCATGCTGACTATCCCTAATCAGTCCTTGTCCATCTAAATGCATATATATCCTATCCCACAGAATACTCTCTAGTAACTTTCCGACTATAGATGTTAAGCTCACCGGACTATAGTTCCCAGGCTTCTCCCTGCTGCCCTTCTTGAATAGAGGCACAACATTTGCCACCCTTAAGTCTTCCGGCACCTCTCCTGTATTTAAAGATGACTCGTAAATTTCAACCAGGGTTCCCGCAATTTCCTCTCCAGTTTCTCACAATGTCCTCGGATATATCCGATCAGGCCCTGGAGTTTTGTCTACCTCCCTACACGATTCCTTCAGCACCTCTTCGACCGTAACACCCACTGCTCTCAAGACACTTCCATTGACTGCCTCAAGTTCCTCTGTTCGTCTGTCCTTCTCCTCATATCCCACTTGGCTGTTGTTCCATTCCCCTTAAATAACCTACTCCAATCAACTTGAATGAGACCTTCTCTCATGCCCTCAAAGTTGGCCTGAGCCATTCTTTCCCGCCCTTTCGCTTCTCCATGCCCCACCTGGCCTCGCACCTTTTTCTCCCTCCACCCTCCCCTGCCATCTATATTACTTCTGGCTTTACAATTCTCACATTTCCAGCCCTCTCACACCTTTTGACTTTTCTCTTCTGACCTTTGTGCATCCATCTGCCTATCAAAACCTGCTGTGTCACGCCCCTTTCCCTTCCACCTTCTTCCCCCCCCCCCCCCACCACATTCTATCAGAAGTACGATCCCAATGCGAAATGTCTCCAGAGATGTTGCTTGACCTACTCCAGCACTTTGTGTTCTTTACAATATGATACGATAGAACTTTATTTATTCCAGGAGGGAAATTGATCTGCCAATAGTCATAACAACACAAAATACATGAATCATGAAATGAAAGTGACGAGTGAAAAGGATTGGGGATGTGCAAAGATTGGCGATGGGGGGGAGGGAGTCAGTCTACCCCACAAGTGAGGTGGAAGGAGTTGAACATTTTGATAGCCACAGGGAAGAAGGATCTCCTGTGACGTTTTGTGCAGCATCTTGGTGGAACCAGTCTGTTGCTGAAGGTGCTCCTCAGGTTGACCAGTGTATCATGGAGGGGGTGAGCTGTATTATCCAGGATGCTCTGCAGTTTGAGGAGTATCCTCCCCTCCAAGACCCCCTCCCATGAATCCAATTCCGCTGCAGGACAGAACCAGCCTTCCTGATGAGTTTGTTAATCCTTTTCCGGTTGGAGATGATTGTTCCCTTGGGTAGCACAGACATAAGGCTGCCCTGATGACTATAATATATTGAATATTCACATGGAAGCACTGTAGATTATAGACTTCACTCGATATATCACTATTTGATGTTTGGAAACAAAAACTCTGATGCCCAGAGTAGGCAAATCGAGGATAAAATTATGTAGGTCAAAGGTGAGGGGGAAAAGATTTAACAGGAATCTGAGGGGTACCTGATTCACACAAAGGGTGGTGGGTGTATGGAACAAGCATCCAGAGGAGGTAATTGAAGCAGGGACTATCCCAACATTTAAGAAAAAGATAGACAGGTACATGTTTAGGACAGGTTTGGAAGGACTAGTATAGATGGGACATGGCTCTAGCCAAAGTGGGAGCAGAGTTCTCAGTGAGTCAGAGGGGGAAAGCAGTTGAAAAGGAGAGACAAAGCACAGGCAGACTTTACTCAGTCTTCCCGTGGATTTTGAAGCAACAGCAACAAAGAGAAGCAGGAGAAAGCACTGATTGGCTCTAGCCCGAGTGGGAGGAGAGTTCTCAGTGAGTCAGAGGGGGAAAACAGTTGAAAACTGAGGAATTTGGTTTGTAAATTAGGCAATTGAACAGTCAATATAAGCAAGGCAGCTCTTGAGGAGCGGCCTTGTGAGGGAAGTGCCCTGTGAGTAAAGTGTCCTGTGAGTAAAGTGTCAGTCTTTGGCTCGAGAGTCTTCGGAGAGGAGGCTGCGCAAAACACTGGATAGGGAGAGACTGAGGCAAAAGAAGGAGATGTCAAGCAAGCTGATGCAGTGTGATGCTTGCAGTATGTGGGAGGTCAAGGACACTGCTGCTGCCTCTGGATGCTACAAATGTGAGAAGTGCATCCAGGTACAGCTCCTGAAGGACCGTGTTGGGGAACTGGAGAAACAAGTGGATGACCTCAGGTTCATCCGAGAAACTGAGTCGTTCCTCGACAAGTCCTTCAGTAAGATTGTTACACGCAAGGCACTAGAAGAGAGAAGGTGGGTGACGGTGAGAAAGGGAGGAAAACATGGAATGCAAAGGTCCCCGGGTGTTGTACCTCTTGTGAACAGGTTCACCCACGTGGAAGCTGCCGGGACAGAAGACGGTATCTCACTGAGCGGCGGACTGGCTTGCAAAACAAAAAGGGCTCATGAGCCAAAACCAAAGAGGCCAAAGTCGGGCAACGCCATTGTAGTTGGAGACTCCATTGTGAGAGGTACGGACAGGGGTTTTTGCGGCAACAGACGGGATTCGAGGATGGTGTGCTGCCTTCATGGTGTCAGGATCCAGGATGTCACGGACAGAGTGCAGACAATCCTCAAGGGCGAAGGTGAACAGCCGGAAGTGGTCATGCATGTTGGCACAAATGATGTTGGAAAGAAGGGGATGAATATTTTGCAGCGGGACTTCAGAGAGCTTGGAAAAATGCTGAAAAGCAGGACTTCCAGGGTTGTTATCTCCGGTTTGCTTCCAGTTCCTCGTGCTGGCGAGAGCAGGAACAGGGATATACGGGACCTGAATGTGTGGCTGAGGAACTGGTGCAGGGGGCAGGGATTTAGATTCTTAGATCACTGGGATCTGTTTTGGAGTAAGGGGGAACTGTACAAAAGGGACGGATTGCATCTTAACAGGTGGGGGACCAGCATTCTGGCCGGCAGGTTTGCCACTGCTACACGGATGGTTTTAAACTGAATAAGGCGGGTGGGGTGTCAAATGGGATAATCGAGGATGGAGTTAAAGGGAAAGAGAGTAAAGGGATGGTTAATGACCCCAGAATTAACGGGAAAGAAAGCTCACAAAGGGATAGGAGAGTATGGCCAAGTGTAATAGGGATCGATGTGAAAGGGGCCACTTGTCAACATAATTGTATAAGGAGTAAGAGTGTTGTAAAAACAAGTCTGAAGGCTTTGTGTCTCAATGCGAGGAGCATTCGTAATAAGGTGGATGAGTTGAAGGTGCAGATAGCGATTAATGACTATGCTATAGTTGGGATCACGGGGACATGGCTCCAGGATGACCAAGGCTGGGAGCTGAACATCCAGGGAAATTCAATATTCAGGAGGGATAGACAAAAAGGAAAAGGAGGTGGGGTAGCGTTGCTGGTGAGAGAGGAGATTAATGCAATAGAAAGGAAGGACATTAGCGTGGAGGATGTGGAATCGATATGGGTAGAGCTGCGAAACTCTAAGGGGCAGAAAACGCTAGTGGGAACTGTGTACAGGCCACCTAACAGTAGTATTGGAGTTGGGGATGGCATCAAACAGGAAATTAGAAATGCGTGCAACAAGGGTAACACGGTTATAATGGGTGACTTCAATCTGCATGTAGATTGGGTGAATCAAATTGGCAGGGGTGCTGAGGAAGAGGATTTCCTGGAATGTATGCGGGATAGTTTTCTCAACCAACATGTGGAGGAACCAACGAGAGAGCAAGCTATTCTAGACTGGGTATTGAGTAATGAGGAAGGGTTAGTTAGCAGTCTTGTTGTGCGTGGCCCCTTGGGCAAGAGTGACCATAATATGGTTGAGTTCTTCATTAGGATGGAGAGTGACAAAATTAAGTCAGAAACAAGGGTTCTGAACTTGAACAAAGGTAACTTTGAAGGTATGAGATGCGAATTGGCCAAGATAGGCTGGCAGGTGATTCTTAAAGGGTTGACAGTGGATGTGCAATGGAAGGTATTTAAAGACTGCATGGATGAAGTACAACAGTTGTTCATGCCAGTTTGGCAAAAGAATAAATCGGGGAAGGTGGTGCATCCATGGATAACAAGGGAAACCAGGGATAGTATAAAAACAAAAGATGAGGCATACAAATTTGCCAGAAACAGCAGCCTACCGGAGGACTGGGAGAAATTCAGAATCCAGCAGAGGAGGACAAAGGGCTTAATTAGGAAAGGGAAAATAGATTATGAAAGGAAACTGGCAGGGAACATAAAAACTGACTGCAAAAGTTTTTATAGATATGTGAAGAGAAAGGGACCAGTTAAAACAAATGTTGGTCCCTTGCAGTCAGAAACAGGTGAATTGATCATGGGGAACAAGGACATGGCAGACCAATTGAATAACTACTTTGGTTCTGTCTTCACTAAGGAAGACATAAATAATCTGCCGGAAATAGCAGTGGAACGGGGGTCAAATATGATGGAGGAACTGAGTGAAATCCAGGTTAGCCGGGAGGTGGTGTTGGGTAAATTGAACGGATTGAAGGCCGATAAATCCCCAGGGCCAGATAGTCTGCATCCCAGAGTACTCAAGGAGGTAGCCACAGAAATAGTGGATGCATTAGTGATAATTTTTCAAAATTCCTTAGATTCTGGAGTGGTTCCTGAGGATTGGAGGGTAGCTAATGTAACCCCACTTTTTAAAAAAGGAGGGAGAGAGAAAGCGGGGAATTACAGACCAGTTAGTCTAACATCGGTAGTGGGGAAACTGCTAGAGTCAATTATTGAAGATGGGATAGCAGCGCATTTGGAAAGTGGTCAAATCATAGGACAAAGTCACCATGGATTTACGAAAGGTAAATGATGTCTGACAAATCTGATAGAATTTTTCGAGGATGTAACTAGTTGAGTGGATAAGGGAGAACCAGTGGATGTGTTATATCTAGACTTTCAGAAGGCTTTCGACAAGGTCCCGCATAAGAGATTAGCATACAAACTTAAAGCACACGGTATTGGGGGTTCAGTATTGATGTGGATAGAGAACTGGCTAGCAGACAGGAGGCAAAGGGTAGGAGTAAACGGGTCCTTTTCAGAATGGCAGGCAGTGACTAGTGGGGTGCCGCAAGGCTCAGTGCTGGGACCCCAGCTATTTACAATATATATTAATGACTTGGACGAGGGAATTCAATGCAACATCTCCAAATTTGCAGATGATACCAAGCTGGGGGGCATAGTTAGGTGTGAGGAGGATGCTTGGAGGCTGCAGGGTGATTTGGGTAGGCTGAGTGAATGGGCAGATGCATGGCAGATGCAGTATAATGTGGATAAATGTGAAGTTATCCACTTTGGTGGCAAAAACATGAGGGTAGACTATTATCTGAATGGTGGCAGATTAGGAAAGGGGGAGATGCAACGAGACCTGGGTGTCATGGTACACCAGTCATTAAAAGTAGGCATGCAGGTGCAGCAGGCTGTGAAGAAAGCAAATGGTATGTTAGCATTCATAGCGAAAGGATTTGAGTATAGGAGCAGGGAGGTTCTACTGCAGTTGTACAGGGTTTTGGTGAGGCCACACCTGGAGTATTGCGTACAGTTTTGGTCTCCAAATCTGAGGAAAGACATCCTTGCCATAGAGGGGGTACAGAGAAGATTCGCCAGACTGATTCCTGGGATGTCAGGACTTTCATATGAGGAAAGATTGGATAGACTCTGCTTGTACTCGCTGGAATTTAGAAGATTGAGGGGGGATCTTATAGAAATTTACAAAATTCTTAAGGGGTTGGACAAGCTAGATGCTGGAAGATTGTTTCCGATGTTGGGGGAGTCCAGAGCAAGGGGTCACAGTCTAAGGATAAGGGGGAGTTCCTTTAGGACCGAGATGAGGAAAACATTCATTACACAGAGAGTGGTGAGTCTCTGGAATTCTCTGCCACAGAAGGTAGTTGAGGCCAGTTCATTGGCTATATTTAAGAGGACGTTAGATGTGGCACTTGTGGCTAAAGGGATCAGGGGGTATGGAGAGAAGACAGGTACGGGATACTGAGTTGGATGATCAGCCATGATCACATTGAATGGTGGTGCAGGCTCGAAGGGCCGAATGGCCTACTCCTGCACCTACTTTCTATGTTTCTATGTTGGCCGATGTGGGCAAGTTGGGCCCAAGGGCCTGTTTCCACGCTGTATCACTCTATGACTTATAAGGATACAGTAATATTGCAGCATTTACAAGTGCTGTTTGAGCTTCAACTAGTATTGTGACAGCTACGCCTGTATGTTGAAAGGTTACATAATAATGCAAAAAATCTTATTTTCCAACCAATTCAGAATATAGTTTTGTGTACTACACAAGTTATAACAGAGCGAATCGGCTCAACAAGATCAATGACAGTATAATCACGTGAAGAATCAGATAAAAAGCTATAAATGTGAAGTCCTACCGTATACAAAGAGGAAGTGCGAGTTCTTGTTAGTGCTGACCTCATTGATCACTGTGCAGGTATATATGCCACAGTCCATCATTGTCACTTGTTCAATAAACAATGTGCTGCTATCATATTCTAGTCTATGATGTGTACCATTCAATATTTGCTTGCCATCTTTTTGCCAAATTATATTATTTACTTTTCCATTCCTCACAAGGCAATGAAGCTGAAGCTGATTCAAGACGAATGTAGGGTTTTGAATTATCAGTGGGGTGGGCAGCTGCTCTGTTAGAAAGGGAAATCACAAGGTTTCGCTTTGAAATCAAATTTGCAGTAAGACTTATAAATCATTAACAAAACAGAATAACTTTAACAAAAACTTTAACAAAAAAAGTTATCCAACAGTAGAAAGTTGCAAAAGTATTGGGTGCATTCCTTCTGCCTAGTTGCAGGCAGGACAGCCATTTAAGAATGTTATTTTTTCAATAAAGTACAATCTGAAAGTAGAGTTTGAGAAGACCACATGCCTCATTAGTTATGCTGCAGCTCTCTTTCAAACAGCAGCTATTGCCTCAGTTATTTCCTTTTCCTCTTTAAATCGGGGACACTTGATGAACAGGTGGATGGAGGTTTAGGAGGCTGTTCTGCTCTTTCCACTAATGATGTGAATGATGTGTGTGGCCTCAATGTGACCTTGAATATTCGCTCTCCATTTTAAGTGGTTAAGGCCCAGGGAATCTTTCAGTCAGTTTCAAGGTGGCTCTTCAAATCTGGTCACCTACAGCTACGATGGAATAGAATGTCTGTTTGTGGAGGGTTACACAAAAAGCTGGAGAAACTCAGCGGGTGCAGCAGCATCTAAGGCGACGTTTCGGGTCGAGACCCTTCTTCAGACCCTGTCTGTTTGTGGAGTCTGGTAACCGACAAGCAAATTATCAATGACTACTGCATATCAAATTCAGTTTGATGATGAGGATTAAGTTTCTAAACTTAAAGAAATTTAAAATAGTATAACCTCAGAATTGGCAAAAATGGACTTTGCAATGGGGTGGGAGATTGCAACCTTCATGTGGTCCGCCCTGTTTCAACAAATGCAATCAACCTGGCGTGCACAATCAAATAAGATCAAATAGAACAAGTTGTTCTACAACTTTAGGCTGTGCACGCCACACGCAAGAAGAAGAAGAAGACTTTGCAACATAGAACAACAGTGGTAACTGGAAGGGCGCCTAGCTGCGGCGACATTTTGCGAGCGGCACAAAGAAAAACATGAAGATACAGCATTTATGAACTCACCTGCAACAGGAAATCCACTGAAATCAATGCTGTAAGTAGCAAGCTGCTAACGCATTTAAGGGAATCCTCGGTCAGAGGGGATTCCCCAACCTTGCGGAGGAGCGCAGACACAGCAAGAACCTTACCTGCAAACACCGGGGAGGCCTTCAGGGAGTCCGGAATCGAAGCCGTTGGACAGGATCCCCCAGCAGCAGCAGAGCTAGAGGTGCCGACTGCCGAATTCCCCGACCTCGCAGAGACCCGTAAGTACTGTACCTGTAAACAGCGAGGAGGGCTCCATGGAGTACGGGAACATGGCCGTCGGGCAGGACTACAGGTCAGACTGAAGCAGAGCGGACTTCGGCTCTCTCTCCCTACTATCCTACTGGCCAACGTAGTCACTAGAAAATAAAGTGGAGGACTTAAGGGCAAGGCTGCTTTATCAAAGGGAACTGAGGTAATGCTCTGTGTTCCGTTTCACAGAGACATGGCTTACCCCCAGCTCCCCAGACTCAGCGGTCCAGCCTGAAGGGTTCTCCTTCCACTGTATGGACCATACACTGGCATCTGGAAAAGGGAGAGGAGGGGCGTCTGTCTCATGGTCAACTCTGCTTGGTGCTCAGACATGGCAGTCCTGTCCTCCACATCTCGAACATCTGTGCCGGTGAAGTGCCGCCCCTTCTACCTACTGAGGGAATTCACCTCCATTATCCTGACCGCGGTCTACATCCCACCAGGGGCAGACGTTCGCTTGGCACTGGGGGAGCTGCACGCCATGGTCAACAAACACCAGACGTCTTACCCCGAAGCATTTACCACGATTGCTGGGGACTTCAATAAGGCAAAGCTAAATAAATCACTCCCCAACTTCCACCATCATGTCTCCTGCTGCACCAGAGGACCAAACTCCCTCGACAACTGCTACACAACCATCAAGAATGCCTACCGCTCTATCCCTCACCCTCACTTTGGTAAATCCGACCATACCGCGGTGCTGCTTCATCCTGCCTACAGGAAGCAATTGAAGAGCGCACCACCAGAGGTGAGGACTGTACAGAGCTGGTCTGGGGGGGGTGGGGTGGGGTGGGGGGGGGAGGGGTGGGGGTGCGGTGGGGTGGGGGGGGGGGGAAGTCAATAGTTTGACTTCAGTGGTGGGCAAATTAATGGAAAAGATACTTAGAGATAATATATATAAGTATCTGGATAAAGAGGGTCTAATTAACAACAGTCAACATGGATTTATGCCTGGAAGGTCATGTTTGACTAATCTTCTTGAATTTTTTGAAGAGGTTACTAGGGAAATTGACGAGGGTAAAGCAGTGGATGTTGTCTATATGGACTTCAGTAAGGCCTTTGACAAGGTTCCTCATGGAAGGTTGGTTAAGAAGGTCCAACTGTTGGGTATAAATGCAGGAATAGCAAGATGGATTCAACAGTGGCTGAATGGGAGAAGCCAGAGGGTAATGGTGGATGGCTGTTTGTCGGGTTGGAGGCAGGTGACTAGTGTGGTGCCTCAGGGATCTGTGTTGGGTCCTTTGTTGTTTGTCTAGGGGGCGCCGTCCTGTGTGGTATGGCTGCCCAGCCTGCAGCCGTATGTCTTTTCTTCTTTTCTTTTTTTTAGTGTGTTAAGTGTTTTTGTTTAGAGCCTATTCTTTTTTATGTGGGGGGTGAGTGGGGGGGGGAAGGGGGAAACTACTTTTCAGGGTCCCTACCTGGTTGGAGAGGCAGCTTTTCTCCGGGCTGCATCTCCGACCCGATCCTCGCGGCCTACCAGCAGGCCTGGAGCGGCGTTTCCCGGGGAGACCGTCCAGGGCCTCGGCTTTGGCAGCGGCGGAGCGCAGGAGCGCCATCGCGGGGCGGAGCGGAGCGGGCGATGCCTTGCCTGGGTCGCCGCGCAGGAGCTCCGGTGAGCTGGATCCGCCCGAGCCAAACATCACGGAGCCGCGGGTCTGTGGAGCGGCCAGCTGCGGGCGGCAGCGCTGAACTTTAAAACCGGGAGCCAGTGGAGGTGAGCTCCATTCAGCGCGGCCTTGTCGGCTCTGGAAGCCGCGGACTGGAGCGGGAAGCGGCCGTTCCGGGTGTACCAAGCCGCAGAGAGCACCACCACCCGGCGAGAACGGCCTGGAACATCGGGCCTCCGTGAAGGCAACTGTGGAGGCCTCAATAGGCCTGACTATGGGTGGACATGGGTTGGGGACTGGACATTGTGCCTTCCCTCATAATGTGAACCATTGTGGGGGGATGTTTTTATGTTTAAATTTCTTTATTAGTGTTGTGTCTGTATTCTTTATTTTATGTGCTGCATGGCAAGAAGCATTTCACTGCACCAACTGGTGTATGTGACAAATAAACTAACCTTGAACCTTGAACCTTGAATGTACATCAATGATCTGGATGAAGGGGTGGTAAATTGGATTAGTAAGTATGCAGATGATACCAAGATAGGGGGTGTTGTGGATAATGAAGAGGATTTCAAAAGTCTACAGAATGATTTAGGCCAGTTGGAAAAATGGGCTGAAAGATCGCAGATGGTGTTTAATGCTGATAAATGTGAGGTGCTACACCTTGGCAGGACAAATCAAAATAGGACGTACATTGTAAACGGTAGGGAATTGAAGAATACAGTTGAACAGAGGGATCTGGGAATAACCATGCATAGTTCCTTGAAGGTGGAATCTCATATAGATAGGGTGGTAAAGAAAGCTTTTGGTATGCTAGCCTTTATAAATCAGAGCATTGAGTATAGAAGCTGGGATGTAATGTTAAAATTGTACAAGGCATTGGTGAGACCAAATCTGGAGTATGGTGTACAATTTTGGTCGCCCAATTATAGGAAGGATGTCAACAAAATAGAGAGGGTACAGAGGAGATTTACTAGAATGTTGCCTGGGTTTCAACAGCTAAGTTACAGAGATAGGTTGAATAAGTTAGGTCTCTATTCTCTGCAGCGCAGAAGGTTAAGGGGGGACTTGATAGAGGTCTTTAAAATGATGAGAGGGATAGAAAGAGTTGATGGGGACAAGCTTTTCCCTTTGAGAATAGGGAAGTTTCAAACAAGAGGACATGACTTTAGAATTAAGGGACAGAGGTTTAGGGGTAACATGAGGGGGAACTTCTTTACACAGAGAGTGGTAGCGGTGTGGAATGAGCTTCCAGTGGAAGTGGTGGTGGTAGGTTCGTTGGTATCATTTAAAAATAAATTGGATAGGCATATGGAGGGTTATGGTATGAGTGCAGGCAGGTGGGACTAAGGGAAAAAAGTTGTTCGGCACGGACTTGAAGGGCCGAGATGGCCTGTTTCCGTGCTGTAATTGTTATATGGTTATATGGTTATATGAATACGCCATAGCTGTTACAGACTTCATAAAGAAATGTGTGGAGGACTGCATCCCTACAAAAACCTTCCGAGTATTTCCCAATCAGAAGCCTTGAATGAACTTTGAGATCCGCACTCTTCTGAAGACCAGACACCGGGCATTCATGTCTGATGATACAGTGGTCTTCAAGAAGTCCAGATACGACCTTGGCAAGGCCATCAAAAAGGCCAAAAGGAACTTCTGCTCCAAGCTGGAGGATGAGACAGATGTTCGGCAGCTGTGGCGTGGCCTGCATGCAATCACCTCCTACAAGGCGAAATCAGGAGGCGGCCCGAATGTCGGTGTAACATCACTCCCTGACGGGCTCAATGCGTTTTACGCACGCTTTGATAGGGAGAACACCGATGTGCCTTCCCGAGCCCCCAGTCGCTGTGATGGTATTTCAGTCTCAGTCACAGATGCCGACGTCAGAAAATCCTTCAGAGGGGTGAACCCTCGAAAAGCGCCTAGACCTGAGGGTATAACCGGTCGTGTTCTAAAAACCTGTGCGGACCAACTGGCTGGAGTTTTTATGGACATTTTCAACCTCTCACTTCTGAGGTCTGAGGTTCCCACCTGCTTTAAAAGGGCATCAATTATACTGGTGCCCAAGAATAGCAAGGTGACGTGCCTCAACGACTATCGACCAATGGAACTAACGTCGGTGGTGATGAAGTGCTTTGAGAGGCTGAACTTGGCGCAAATCAACTCCTACCTCGACAAAAACCTGGGCCCACTGCAGTTTGCCTACCGCCACAACAGATCAACAGTGGATGCGATCTCGCTGGCTCTCCACTCCGCTCTGGACCACTTGGACAGCAAAAACTCATATGTCAGGCTGTTATTCATTGATTACAGCTTGGCATTTAATACTATCATCCCCTCCAAGTTGACTACCATGATCTCAGATCTAGGTCTCTGCGCATCCCTCTGCAATTGGATCCCCGACTTCCTCATCCACAGACCACACTGTTCGTATTGGTGGAAATGTGTCATCCTCGATAACAATCAGCACGTGAGCACCTCAAGGCTGCGTGCTCAGCCCCCTGCTGTACTCACTCTATACTTATGACTGCGTAGCCGACTGACCAAATGGTGCCAGCACAATAACCTGGCCCTCAACACCAACAAAACCAAAGAAATGATTGTGGACTTTGGAAGTGGTAGGATGGGGACCCACAGTCCCGTTTAAATCAATGGGTCGATGGTGGAGAGGGTCAAGAGCTTCAAATTCCTGGGCGTGCATAATTCTGAAGATCTCTCCTGGTCCAAGAACATCAATTATAAAGAAAGCACATCAGCGCCTCTACTTCCTGAGAAAATTACAGAGAGTCGGTAGTTCATGTAGGACTCTCTCTAACCTCAAACAGGTACACAGTAGAGAGCTTGCTGACCGGTTGCATCGTGGCTTGGTTCGGCAACTTGAGCTCCCAGGAGCGGAAAAGACTACAAAAAGTAGTAAACACTGGCCAGTCCATCATTGGCTCCGACCTCCCTACCATCGAGGGGATCTATCGCAGTCGCTGCCTCAAAAAGGCTGGCAGCATCATCAAGGACCAACACCATCCCGGCCACACACTCATCTCCCTGCTACCTTCAGGTAGAAGGTACAGGAGCCCGAGGACTGCAACGTCCAGGTTCAGGAATAGCTACTTCCCCACAACCATCAGGCTATTAAACTCAACTGAAACAAAACTCTGAACATTAATAGACCTTTATCTGTTTATTGTGCATTTTACCTGTTTATTTATTCATGTGTGTATATATTTATATAATGGTATATGGACACACTGATATGTTCTGTATTCGTGCCTACTATATTCTGTTGTGCTGAAGCAAAGCAAGAATTTCATTGTCCTATCTGGGACACATGACAATAAACTTTCTTGAATGTTGAATCTTGAAGTATATTATAAAGAAAGGCTCTGCAACAAGGGTACCCAATCGGTGGCTGGTGAGAAATTTAAGAATGATGAATGAAAGGTCATCAATCACACATTATCTGAATTTAAGCGGTAGCCAGATGAATGGGAAATATTTTAGACAAGCAAAGGAGGTACAGGAGCCTGAAATCCACAAGTAGAAGGTACAGGAACAGCTTCTTCCCCACAGCCATTAGACTATTAAACACAACTTCAAACTCTCAACTATAACAGCCTATTGTACGTTATCTGTTTATGTGTGTTTATTTATATTCTATGTTATATAGACAAACTGATCGATGGTATATAGCCACTTGACAATAAACTCTCTTCTTGACTTGACTTTTGACTTGACCAAAAAAATGATAAAGAGGGGGAATATTGAGTATGAGAGCAACTGGGAAATAACATGTACTCAGAGAATACGAGTTTCAATGCATATATAAAAGAGGAGAGTAACTAAAGAAAACATGAAGAATAATAATGGGAAATAGAGAAATGGCAGCGATTCTAAACAAGTATTGTAGAATCAGTCTTCATCAACTAATAGAGAAATGGCAGTGATTCTAAACCAGTAATGCAGCATGTCTTCATCAACTAAAACATAAATTATTACAGAGAATCAGAGGGATATAGAGAGATAGATTTCATTACTTGTCATTCGAACCTCAGAGAGGCTCAAACGAAACTCCGTTTCTACAGCCATACAAACAAAACAATTCCTACACGACACAAAAACAATTCAATTTACAGAAAACATCCATCACAGTGAATCTCCTCATCACTGTGATGGAAGGCAAAGTCTTTTTGCTAAAGTTAGGGAGTGATGACCTTAAAACATGGAATACCATGGGTAAAGCAGAAGGACAGAGCTTGGAACTCTGATGTTGTGGCCATTATAGAGACTCAGTTGTGAGAGTGACAAGACTGGCAGCTCAATATTCCACCGTTTCGATGTATCAGACAAGAGAGAGAGGAAGTGAAAGTGGAAGGAATTTATGCTTGGGGCTAGAGGATGTAGGTTAGGTACAAAACAAGTACTTTGCATCTGTATTAATTAGAGAAGGACATGGAGTTAGATAAATGTGAAGAATGCTATTATGCTAGTTATTGATGATGGCGATCAATGAGAGATATCTTCCACATGGATTTTGGTAATGCATTTACTAAAGTCCCTCATGGTAGTCTGATCCAGAAGAACAAAATGCTTAGGAACCATGCTAACATAGAAACATAGAAAATACGTGCAGTAGTAGGCCATTCGGCCCTTCGAGCCAGCACTGCCATTCAATATGATCATGGATGATCATCCAAAATCAGTACCCCGTTCCGGTATTTTCCCCGTATCCCTTGATTCTCTTAGCCCTAAGAGCTAAAGTTAATTCTCTCATGAACACATCCAGTGATTTGTCTTCCAATGCCTTCCGTGGCAGAGAATTCCACAGATTCACAACTCTCTGAGTGAAAACGTTTTTCCTCATCTCAGTCCTAAATGGCCGACCCCTTATTCTTAAACTGTGGCCTCTGGTTCTGGACACCCCCAACATCGGGAATATTTTTCCTGTATCTACCCTGTCCAAATCCCTAAGAATTTTATATGTTTCTATACGATCCCCTCTCATCCTTCTAAATTCCAGCGAAAACAAGCCCAGTCGAACCATTCTTTTATCATACATCAGTCCCGCCATCCCGGGAATTAACCTGTTGAACCTACGTTGCACGCTCTCAATAGCAAGAATGTCCTTCCTCAAATTGGGAGACCGCACGTGCATACAATACTCCAGGTGTGGTCTCACCAGGGCCCTGTACAACTGCAGTAGGACCTCCTTGCTCCGAAACTCAATCCTCTTACAATGACGGCCAACATGCCATTGGCTTTCTTCACTGCCAGCTGTACCTGCATGCTACTTTCAATGACTGATGCACAAGCATACTCAGGTCTCGTTGCACCTCCCCTTCTCCTAATCGGACACCATTCAGATAATAATCTGCCTTTCTGTTCTTCCCACCAAAGTGGATTATCTCACATTATCCACTTTATACTGCATCTGCCATGTTTCTACCCACTCGCCCAACCTATCCAAGTCAATAGACAATAGGTGCAGGAGTAGGCCATTTGACCCTTCGAGCCAGCACCGCCATTCAATGTGAGCATGGCTGATCATCCCCAATCAGTACCCCATACCTGCCTTCTCCCCATATCCCCTGACTCCGCTATTTTAAAGAGCCCTATCTAGTTCTCTCTTGAAAGCATCCAGAGAACCGGCCTCCACCGCCCTCTGAAGCAGAGAATTCCACAGACTCACCACGCTCTGTGAGAAAAAGTGTTTCCTCGTCTCCGTTTGAAATGGTTTACTCCTTATTCTTAAACTGTGGTCCCTGGTTCTGGACTCCCCCAACATCGGGAACATGTTTCCTGCCTCTAGCGTGTCCAAACCCTTAACAATCTTATATGTTTCAATGAGATCCCCTCTCATCCTTCTAAACTCTAGAGTGCACAAGCCCAGCTACTCCATTCTTTCAGCATATGACAGTCCCGCCATCCCGGGAATTAACCTTGTACACCTACGCTGCATTCCCTCAATTGCAAGAATGTCCTTCCTCAAATTAGGGGACCAAAACTGCACACAATACTCCAGGTGTGGCCTCACTGGGGCTCTGTACAACTGCAGAAGGACCTCTTTGCTCCTATATTTGATTCCTCTTGTTATAAAGGCCAACATGCCATTCGCTTTCTTCACTGCCTGCTGTACCTGCATGCTTACTTTCATAGACTAATGTACAAGGACTCCCAGATCCTGTTGTACTTCCCCTTTTCCCAACGACGCCATTTAGATAGTAATCTGCCTTCCTGTTTTTGCTACCAAAATAGAGAAGTGGTTGGCAGACAGGAAGAAAGCGAAGTGAGCCCTAGTGAGACCACATTTAATTCCTTTGTCTAAATCGATAATATATATTGTATACAGCTGGGGTCCCCGCACCAAGCCTTGCGGCACCCAACTAGTCACTGCCTGCTATTCTGAAAAGGACCCGTTAATTCCTACTCTTTGCTTCCTGTCTGCCAACCAGTTCACTATCCGTGTCAATACCCTACCCCCAATGCCAATTGCTCTAATTTTGTACACTAATCTCTTGTGTGAGTCCTTGTCAAAGGCTTTTTGAAAGTCCAGATACATCACATCCACTGGCTCTCCCTTATCCATTCTACTTGTCACATCCTCAAAATTTTCCAAAAGATTAGTCAAGCATGATTTCCCCTTCATAAATCCATGCTGACTTTGACCGATCCCATCACTGCTTTCCAAATGCATTTTTAATAATCGACTCCAGTATCTTCCCCACTACCAATGTAAGTCTATAATTCCCCGCTTTTTCTCTCCCTCATTTCTTAAAAGGTGGAGTTGCATTGGCTACCCACCAGTCCACAGGAACTGATCCAGAGTCGAGAGAACATTGAAAAATGATCACCAATGCATCCACAATTTCTAGGGCCACCTCATTGAGTACTCTGGGATGCAGACCATCAGGACCCTGGGGGTTTATCTGCCTTCAGTCCCAACAGTTTACTAAACACCATTTCCTGACTAATGTGGATTCCCTTCAGTTCTTCCCTCCCATCAGATCCTCGGTCCCCTAGTATTTCCGGGAGATTGGCTCTGTCTTCACTAAGGAAGACGCAAACAAAGTACTCATTTAACTGTTTTGCCATTTCCTTGTTTACCACTATGTCTCAGACTATAAGGGACAACTTTCGTTTTCACTAATCTTTTCCTTTTTGCATACCTAAAGAAAATTTTAGTCAGTTTTTATATCCCCTGCAAGCTTTCTTTCATGCTCTTTTTTGCCCCTCTTATTTGTCCTCCTCTGTACAGACTGAAGAAGGGTCTCGACCCGAAAAGTCACCCATCCTTCTCTCCAGAGATGCTGCCTGTCCCACTGAGTTACTCCAGTTTTTTGTGTCTATCTTTGGATATATAGATGGATTAGTTAGCAAGATTGCAGCCAATACCAAAATGAGTGGAGTTACAGACAATCGGTAAGGCTGTCAAAGTATGCAGTGAGATACAGATCAGATGCAGGCACAGTTCTATGCTTTATGAAGAATGAAAAAGGCAATTATAATTTAAATAGAATGAAATTACAAAATGTTGTAGCATAAAGGGATATGCTGTTCTAATATACGAAACAAAACGTTTACATGCAGGTACATGGCAGCACGGTGGCGCAGCGGTAGACTTGATGCTGTACAGCGCTTGCAGCACCAAAGACCCGGGTTCGATCCTGACTATGGGTGCAGTTTGTACGGAGTTTGAACGTTGACCTGCGTGGGTTTTCTCAGAGATCTACGGTTTCCTCCCACATTCCAAAGACGTAGAGGTTTGTAGGTTAATTAGCTTGGTTAGGTTGTGAGCACACAGCCCTGAGGGCCACCATTGTGGAGCGTCAAGGAGATGGAAGTGTTAGGGCCAATTCTGCATGCCAGAAATTCCAGAAGCCAGTTTGTTTGAAATTATTTGAAACGTTGAGATGCCACAAAGTGCTGGAGTAACTCAACAACATAGGCAGCACCTCTGGGGTTTGCACAATTCTATGGAGCAGGATTAATTCTTACTTGATAAACAGGAATTGATCAGAAACTATTTCAACAGAGAGGGTGGTGGAAATATGGAACGAGCTGCCAGAGGACATGGTAGCCTTTTGTCTTCTTTTCATCTCTGACTTTTGTCCACACATCTGCAAATCTAATCCCACTCACATTGTACACACCTATCATTTGTAAGGCTTTGTCCCTGCCATAAGGTCAGAAGTGATAGGAGCAGAATTAGGCCATTTGAACCATCTAGTTTACACCGTCATTCAATCATGGCGGATCTATCTCTCCCTCCTAACCCCATTCTTCTACCTAAAAATATCAATTGACTTCCACAGCCTTCTGTGGCAATGAATTCCACAGATTCACCACCCTCTCCTCATCTCTTTCTAAAGGAACGTCTTTTAATTCTAAGGCTATGACCTCTAGTCCTAGACTCTCTTGAGTGGAAACATTCTTTCTACATCCACTCTTTCCAAGCCTTTGACTATTCAGTAAGTTTCAATGAGGTCTCCCCTCATCCTTCCAATCCACAGCGAGTACAGGCCCAGCGCCATCAATTGCTCATCATAAGTTAACCCACTCATTCCGGGGATCATTCTTATAAATCTGGAGTATGGCGGCACCTAACGACAGCGGCTCGACTGCAGTCCGTCTGTCTTTGTTTTAATTTTAGTCCCGTTAGATGTATGTTTTGGGTTCTAATTTTTATAAATGTATTTATTTAATCCAACCGCTGATTTTGAAAGACAAGCTTGAGAAGATGGTGTGGATTCCACCTTTACCTCCTGGATAAACAACTACCTGACGGGACAACCACAGTTTGTTAGGCTGGGTGACTGCGTTTCCCTGACAGTGGTGTGCAATGTTGGAGCCCCACAGGGAATGGTTTTGGCCCCGTTCCTCTTCACCCTGTATACTGCAGACTTTAAATGTAAGCCTGACACATGCCACATTCAGAAATATTCTGACGACAGCGATTGTGGCATGTGTAAGGAACGGACACGAGGAGGAATACAGAGACTTGAAGAGTGCTTTCTGTGTCTGGAGTAAAGAATCATGGAATGGAATCATGGAAAACTTTATTGTCATTCAGACCTTGCGGTCTGAACGAACTTTCGTTGCCTGCAGTCATACATATAGTAAATAACAAAACACACACTAAACACATATTTAACATCCACCACAGTGAGTTCACCTCCTCACTGTGATGGAAGGCAAAAAATCTTGTCTTTGTCTCTTCCCTTCTTGTTCTTCCTCTTCGCTGAGACGACCCGGGCCTCCGATGTTGTGACCGCACCGGGTGATGTGAATAAGTCCCGCGGGTGAACCGCGCTCCGCAAGCGGGCCGGTTCAACTCTGCGGCCCGGGGCGGTCGAAGCTGCCGCCCTCCAGTCCAGCGGACGCAGCTGTTGCCGCGGGAGCTCCAGAAAAACACGTCACCAACCTGTGACCTGCGAGCTCCCGACAATGTCGTCCCCTGGGCCCGCGGCCGATCCTCCGAAGTCGCTGCCGCCGCCACCGCCACGGGAAAGCCGCCACAGCTCCGAGTCGGGCCGCCGGAACCCGCCACAGCCCCGAAGTCGGCCAGCCTCGCGCTGGTAAGTCCTGGCTGGCTCTGCCTCCGGAGCCTCGAGGTCGGTCGAGGTTGGAGGCTGTCAGCTCCGCCATTAGGCCTCAGCGCAGACGGAGACGGGGGATACGACAAGAAAAGTCGCGTTCCCCTCAAAAGGAAGAGACTAAAAACGTTTCTCCCATCCCTGCCACACACATACACTACATAATGACTGAAATTGACGCTAAAAACAAGAAAACAACAAAAAGAAAAGAAAAACAGGCGGACTGCAGCGAGCCGCTGCTGCCAGGGCAGCGCTGCCACTCCCGCACTGTCTCATCCTGAATATAACCAAGACTAAAGAGATGGTTGCTAACTTTGGCAGGTCCAAGCTCCCCCATCAGCTGGTGAACACTACAGGGGTGGTGCAGACATACAAATATTTGGCAGTGCACCTTGATGACAAACTGGGCTGGTCTGTCAACACCAATACCCTCTACAAAAAAGGACAGAGCAGTCTCTTTTTCCTCAGAAGGCTCAGATCCTTCAATGTGTGCAATGAAATGCTGTACTTGTTTCACCATACTGTTGTTGCAAGTGTCATCTTCTACGCTGTTGTCTGCTGGGCTAACAACTTCACTGATAAAAACAGCAAGAAGCTGGTGAAAAGAGCTAGCTCAGGGCTGGGGGAAGAGCGGACTCTGTGGTGGCTGTGCTTGAGAGGTGAAGGAGGAACAAGGTGCAGGCCATCCTCAACAACTCCAGGTACACCCTCCATGAAACTCTGGAGGGTCAAAGGAGCACATGGAACAACTACCGGCTCCACCCCCTGGGCTGTAGAACAGAGCGGTTGAGGAGATCCTTCACCCCTGCAACCATTAGATTTTATAATACTGACCGTTAAGCTGTATGGGGATGCTTTGCACTTGTAATAGTTATTTGTTGGGTTCTCTTTAAGTAATTGTTGCTTTTATGTATTGTCCGTATTTTATGTATTGTCTGCTTTACGTTCTGACTGTGTTGGCTACCGGACATCTGAATTTCCCTGAGGGGATTAATAAAGTATTTATCTATCTATCTATTATTTTTTAGCTGTGCATATGTGGGGGGGGGGGGGGGGGGGGGGGGGCGGGGTACCGTTTAACCTCTTCCCTGTACGGGAACCCGACTTTTTCCCTGTCGGGTCTCTGGTGTCATTGGGCCTAACATCGTGGAGCCGGTGGTGGCCTCCAACCGGAACCAACCCGAGGGCTCCAGTCGAGGGCCCCAGCACCAACCCCTAGGAAACTCTGCTAGTCACTGACAGCCATCAGAAAAAGCCCCCTTTATTGCCACTCTTTTTTGCCTTCTGCCATCCAGCCAACCTGCTATTCATGCAAGTATCTGCCCTTTGATAGCATGGGCTCTCATATTCCATAGCAGCCTCATGTGTGGCACCTTATCAAAGGCTTTCTGAAAATCTACCTTGAACAATTTACCTTGAACATCCAGATAAATTCCGGCAATCTCATCCCCCTTCGAAAGGGTTTCCTTTATTCTTGGGTTCAAAATCACTTCATAAATTCCACTGTCTTCCACTTGCAATTCCCTGAGAAGCAGAGTGCCTGCGGTGACATTAAACTTTGCTCGGTGTTGGTAAAATGGATTTAAAATAAACTTGGTGAATGAATAATGGACGATCACATTATTTGTTTTATAGTTGAGGAAGCTCCACTGAATTGATTCTTCATTTGTGGGTTTAAATCCAAGTAGCAAAACAGAGGAATGCACTTTGCGGACAATACGAATCAAGTCCTCCATTTTGTTGGTTTGTATATCTGTAAGACAAATGGTCAAAATAAACATAACAGTTTGAGTGTAACACACAGCATACAATATTTATCCCCTGCAATTCAGAGGTGTAAGTGGGATTCTAAACCTGTTTACCCAGATCCCCTCCAATCCTCCCCCTCCTCACCTTAAACCTGTAAAACAAAACCCTTTGGTTTAATGATCTTCTGCAACAGGGAAGTTTTTTACTGCCTACTCATACTTTCATATATCTCAACCAGGTCCCTCTCACAACCTCCTCTCATCCAAATAAAACATGCCCAGTCTGAAAGGCTCCATCCTTGATAATATCCCAGTAAAACCTCTTTGCCCTCTCTTCAATCATGTCCTTCCTATAAATAGTGCGGCACCAGGACTGCACTAAATCAGATGATGAGTTGACAGAACAATGGTAGGGTGAACATGGAAATGGTGAACAAATGGAGGGTGACCCTGGATAGAATGGTGTGGAATACCTCAAACTGGAAAATTAAAATGTCATACTACTGGGCCACAGTTACCCAGTAGAAAATTGTAGTTGTCCTTCTGGTTTACATTTGGCCTCACCATGGCGATGAAAAAGGCTAAGAACAGATCTATTGATGAGCAAATAGGAAGAGCAGTGAAAACAACATGCCTCTAGCCAACTCAAGATATCTATAGAGCTAATATGGGCAAAAGGGATAGCTAGGTGAAAAGCTAGGCGTAGATGTGTGACGGTGCTGTACAACTTCATCAGAAGATGGGTCATTAAAGAATTTGAAAAGAAGCCAAAAGACATTTGGACAGCTATATGGATTGGAAGGGTTTGAAGGGATATGAGCCAAAGGCAGGCAAATGGGACTAGCCCAGTATGTCAACTTGGTGGGCATGGACAGCGTGAGCTCAAAGGCCTGTTTCCGTGCAGAACAACTCCATGACACAAATTTAACATGTCGGCTTTGCGTGCAGTAACAGTTCCAGCATTCCTTTTCGATGTGAAAGGAGGAGGTAACAATAGGTACCTGCAAGGACTGAAGGTTCATCAGGGTTGGAATAACTGCTGCGTGCCCGCTGCAATTCATCCATTGCGGAAGAATTTCTCTTCACTTGATCAGGACCAGATCGCCTTCCGGAAAATGCTGAAGCTGGGGTGATATAATCCCACTGCCTCACCGAGTCATTTTCTATTCCTTCTATTATTAAAGGAGATGGTAAAAAAGAGGAATATCTGTGTGGAAACGAGGCACCAGCTAAAAACCCTGCAAAGACAACGGTGTTAGAGTCAGAGATCTTATTTATTTTGGTCCATAAACGACTCCACCATGACCAAAAACAAATCCCTCTCCCATCTCCATGAGTGCCATTGCCTGAGACGACCCCACACTTCTCGAGTGCTGTACCCCAAAACCCACCCACCTAAAATTGAACAACTCATATTCATATCATAGAATCATAGAAAATAGGTGCAGGAGTAGGCCGTTTGGCCCTTCGAGTCTGCACCGCCATTCAATATGATCATGGCTGATCATCCAACTCAGTATCCTGTACCTGCCACATCTAACTCCCTCTTAAATATAGACAATGAACTGGCCTCAACTACCTTCTGTGGCAGAGCATTCCACAGACTCACCACTCTCAGTGTGCAAAATTATCTTCTCATCTCAGTTCTATAAGACTTTCCCCTTATCCTTAAACTGTGACCCCTTCTTCTGGAATTCCCCAACATCGGGAACAATCTTCCTGCATCTAGCCTGTCGAACCACTTAAGAATTTTGTAAGTCTCTATAAGATCCCCCCTCAATCTCCTAAATTCCAGCGAGTACAAGCCGAGTCTATCCAGTCTTTCTTCATATGGAAGTCCTGCCATCCCAGGAATCAATCTGGTGAACCTTCTCTGTACTCCCTCTATGGCAAGAATGTCTTTCCTCAGATTAGGAGACCAAAACTGTACGCAATACTCCAGGTGTGGTCTCACCAAGGCCCTGTACAACTGCAGTAGAACCTCCCTGCTCTTGTACTCAAATCCTTTTGCTATGAATGCTAACATACCATTCGCTTTCTTCACAGCCTGCTGCACCTGATGCCTACTTTCAATGACTGGTGTACCATGGCACCCAGGCCTCGTTGTATCTCCCCTTTTCCTAATCGGCCACCATTCAGATAATAGTCTGCTTTCCTGTTTTTGCCACCAAAGAAAGCTTGTTCTTCCATTATACTGCATCTGCCATGCATTTGCCCACTCATCCAACCTATCCAAGTCACCTTGCAGCCTCCTAGCATCCTCCTCACAGCTAATACTGCCGCCCAGCTTCGTGTCATCCGCAAACTTGGAGATGTTGCATTCAATTCCCTCATCCAGATCATTAATATATATTGTAAATAGCTGGGGTCCCAGCACTGAGCCTTGCGGAACCCCACTAGTCACTGCCTGCCATTCTGATAATGACCCGTTTACTCCTACCCTTTGCTTCCTGTCTGCCAGCCAGTTATCTATCCACATCAACACCGAACCCCCAATACCGTGTGCTTTAGGTTTGTATGCTAACCTCTTATGTGGCACCTTGTCGAAAGCCTTCTGAGAGTCCAGATATAACACATCCACTAGTTCTCCCTTATCCACTCTACTAGTTACATCCTCGAAAAATTCTATAAGATTCGTCAGACATGATTTACCTTTCATAAATCCATGCTGACTTTGTCCAATGATTTCACCACTTTCCAAATGTGCTGCTATCCCATCTTTAATAACTGACTCTAGCATTTTCCCCACTACCGATGTTAGGCTAACTGGTCTGTAATTCCCCGTTTTCTCTTGCCCTCCCTTTTAAAAAAGTGGGTTTACATTAGCAAATGTAAGGTCGTAAGGTTGTAAGCTCCCATGCGGAATATGAGGAGTTGTTCCTCCAGTTTGGCAATGGAGGAGCCCCGGACAGAAAGATCAATATGGGAATTGGGAGGGGCGTTAGAGTGGTCAGCAACAGGGAGATGCAGTGGGCATGGAGGACCAAGCATATGTATTCAGCGAAACAGTCGCCAAGTCAATGCTTGGACTGGCCGGTGTGCAGGAGGCCATATCGAGAACATCGTATATAGAAGGTGAGATTAGAGGTGGTGTATGTGAACCTCTGTCTCACCTGAAAGGACTGCTGAATGTTGGATCTGGATGAGGGAATTGAATGCAACAATTCAATTTGCCCAAGGCTTCCAAGTCTCCTTTATTCTGAATTACTGAATGGGTGGGGGGGGGGGGGGGTGGGGGGTGAAGGGTGATGGCAGGTGGACAGATGGTGGGAAAACGGGAGTACAGGGAAAAGTTGAACCAGTTGTCATCTAATTGAATGGGACCAATTGGGGGGGAGAGTTCCTTTCACAGCGTGTGGAGAGTCTGTGCCAGGGATAAAGTTGCGGGGAGGGCAGGAGTATTGGGTCGGGGATAATGCTAGTAACTCACTCACTCACCGCTGCCGCAGCGCTCCGTGCACCACCGCACTGTAGCCAGGGATAGAAGCAGCTCGGGGAGCTGCGAGCGGCCGCCGGGAGCCGACAGCAGAACTGGCCGCCAATTAGATTTTTAAATCTAATTGTCATTAATTTATAGGCCAAATTGAAGGAATTTAGTATTTTACGCCCATAAATTAATGGGCATTTTAAACAGCTTGCGAGTGGGATTTTCTGGAACGTGACGTATTGGAATTTAAACCCCATATCAGCAGGAAAAATTCTGCTGGTTCGTATGGGGACTAAATCACCGTTTTGCAACATGAAATGTTGATTAAGGTCATCTTAACAAGTAAGTTTATATGAAAAAATAAACAGCTTTCACTTACCTGTCCCCTACATAAAATCGGTCCCCGTTGTCGGCGGTCACGGCATTAGGAACTAATTTTTATTTTACTGCAGCACTGAAATAGTCGGGCTATTTATTTTTTTAAAAAGAATTTATCGGCAGTTGGAACGAATCTCAAGAAATAGATCGCACTCCGACAAAAGAAAGCTCTGGATGGCAAGGGGAAAACCGCATTTTAACCCCGCCTCCCCCCTCCCTTAAAGGCGCCAAAGTCGCGCACAAGGCCAGCGGCAGAACTGCAGCGCCGCTAAAGGTACGTTTTGTAACATACCTACTTGAAGGTCTGTGCAGCCCACGTGCCGTCTGCTCTGCCTGAAGCGGTCAGTTTCAAGCGGGGCTTAGCTCCTTCTGCCGGCCCCCGCTCACCTCTGGCAGCTCTCCGGCGAGCGGCAGGTGAGAGGTGTTCAGACGGAGAGCACTGCCAGAGGTGAGCGGGCCGGCAGAAGGCGCTAAGGTGGCGGCTGGTTCCGCTCTCCAGCACAGCCACCCGAGCTACTTTTCCCCCCCGGCCTCAATGCGGTGGCATTGCATGCCCCCGTGCAAGGAGCGTCGCAACTGGCATGCTCCCGACTCCTCCTTCACAACATTCGTGCCCTCCCCGCAACTTTACCCCGGGCCAGACTCCCCAAACGCTGTGAAAGGAGCTTTCCCAACACCCCCACCCCCCCGGGAAATACAGTATTTAAAAACATAAACACAAAATGTACTTACGACATTATTGGTACACAAACTCCATTCTTCGCTCTTTGTTTCCTAACATACACTTAAAATAATGACAATCCATATTTGAAAACCCTGCCAAGAAACTAGCGCTGCGCAAGCGCAGTATGCTGCTGCGCATGCGCAGTACAGCAAAGGCAGAATTTCTGCTGCCTTCAGCCCCGCTTGAAACTGACAGCTTCAGGCAGAGCTGACGGCACGTGGGCTGCACAGACCTTCAAGTAGGTATGTTACAAAACGTACCTTTAGCGGCGCTGCAGTTCTGCCGCTGGCCTTGTGCGCGACTTTGGCGCCTTTAAGGGGGAGGGCAGGGTTAAAATGCGGTTTTCCCCTTGCCATCCGGAGCTTTCTTTTGTCGGAGTGCGATCTATTTCTTGAGATTCGTTCCAACTGCCAGTAAGTTCATTTTTTAAAAAATAAATAGCCCGACTATTTCAGCGCTGCAGTAAAATAAAAATTAGTTCCTAATGCCATGACCGCCGACAACGGGGACCGATTTTATGTAGGGGACAGGTAAGTGAAAGCTGTTTATTTTTTCATATAAACTTACTTGTTAAGATGACCTTAATCAACATTTCATGTTGCAAAACGGTGATTTAGTCCCCACACGAACCAGCAGAATTTTTCCTGCTGATATGGGGTTTAAATTCACCGCAACTGCAACGTTCCAATATGTCGCGTTCCAGAAAATCCCACTCGCAAGCTGTTTAAAATGCCCATTAATTTATGGGCATTAAACACTAAATTCCTTCAATTTGGCCTATAAATTAATGACAATTAGATTTAAAAATCATGTTATATTGTGAATTATTGTGTGAATGTTAATTGGACAATTAGGCTTTACATTTTTTTTAAATTTTTTCTTAAGAAATGGATAGATGTTTAGATCTAGTAATTGAATGTTGTAATTAGCTACAATTGGGTAACTAACTAATTATATGCTTTAATTTCAGGTCATCCAAGTAAGATTGTTTCATATTTGTTTCAGCATACTTCAATTCATAATAACTGAAAAGTTATGGGCTTTTGACTGTCCTCGACCACAACTTTTGTGTTAAGTCAATAGAAAAGCAATAAGAAACAAGTTGCTAATTTCCGAGTATGAAAATGGCCATAGCTTTTTTAATACTGAAGATATGAAAGTGAATTAGGTGACAAATTAAACTTCTTTTTATGCTTTATCTGATGGGATAAATTGCAGACTTGATTTTTTAAATCTCAAAATTTTGTAACATTGCTACATCAAGGGCTACAAGTGCTGTGGATGAAAGGCACGGAGAATTATGCCTACCTTGGAGATCGATCTCTGAGATAGGCATAATTCTCCCACGCCGTTACTATTTATATTTAGTAATTACTATGTTATAATTTTAATCAGGATAGAGAGTGCCCACCTTGCCTACCCTGACGGCACGTGCCTGCTATGTGAATACCCTACAGATCTCACATTCGGATAAACCACCATTGAATATGGCCATGGCTAATCAACTATTCTAGCCTCAACCTTTCTTCTGGGCCAGTTTCCCAATTCCCTCACATCCTCAATCGTAGAAAATGTTTATCTATCTTCCCTTTAAATATAATTAGTATTCTGGCCTCCACCATCCTCCGGGCAGTGAATTCCTGACATTCGCCACCCTCTGAAAGGTAGTATGTACCCCCAGCTGTAAAGGAGTGTCCTTATTTTACTGCAGTCCCCTTGTTTAACTCGACGAGGATCCAAAGTCTGGCAGCACAGGTGTCTCACGGTGCCAGAGACCCGGATCGGACCTCGGCCACTGTCTGTGTACAGTTTGCTCGTTCTTCCCGAGACCGCGTAGGTGCTCCAGGACCCCCCCCCCCCCCCATCCCATCCCAAAGATGTACGGGTTTGTAAATTGCCTTGAAGTAGGTATGTTACAATACCTACCTTTAGCAGAGCTGCTGTTCTGCCGCTCCCCGTGTGCGCGACTTTGGCGCCTTTCAGAGGGGGGCTGGTTTAAAATGCCGATTTTTTCAAGGCAGTCTAAGTCGATCAATGTCGGGCGATTTCATCGCTAAAGAGAAATCGCTCCGACATTTCATTCATAAAGGTATTTTTAAACTACGCTAGATTATTTATTAACTAGAGTAGTTTAAAAATCATCTTCTAAAGCTCTGGACAGTGACAGCGGAACGGACCTAAGGTAGGCGATAAAAGAAGCTACACAGTTTATTTTTACATAAAAACTTGGTTTTTAGGAAGGCTTTAATCATATTTTTATGTTGCGAAAAGGGGACAAAAAGAAATGTATGAACCGGCTGTATTTTTCATACTGACTTCACCGCAACGTTCTAATCCACCGCAATCCACTAAAACCACTCACTAGTTGATTTAAATGGCCATTAATTTACAGGCATTAAACACTAAATTCCTTCCATTTGGCTCAGAAATTAATGAAAATGAGATTTAAAAATTATGTTATATTGTGGATTATTGTGTGAATGTTATTTGGACACTTTTTAAAAAGTTTTAAAAAAGTTTATCTTTTCTTAAGAAATGGATAGATGTTTAGATCTACTCGTTGAATTTTGTAATTAGCTACAATTAGATAACTAATTATATGCTTTAATTTCAGGTCATCCAAGTAAGATTGTTTCATATTAGTTTCAGAATGCTTCAATCTATAATAACTGCAAATTTCATTGAGTTCTCTTAATTTTTAAGAAAGTTATGGGCTTTTAACTGTTCAAGATCACAGCTTTAGAGTTTAGTCAATTGAAAGGCAATGGGGAACAAGATTTCATAACTTTCTTAATACTGAAGATATGAAAGTGAATTAGGTGTCAAATTAAACTTCTTTTTATGCTTTATCTGATGGGATAAATTGCAGACTTGATTTTTAAAATCTCAAAATGTTGTAACATTGTTACTTGAAGGAGCGGACGAGAACACGGGATAAAATAGAACCAGTGTGAACGGGTCGTCATGGACTCGGTGGGCCTTGATGTCCCGTTCTACCATTCAGGCCTGAAATGCTCCTCTGCCACAGCCGCCGCTGCCTGGAGGCCCAGGCCCAGGCCCACCGGTGGTTCGGTCTTGGTGTTTGCACAGGACACTGATCCCTGAGCATCCCTCAATGCCAGCCTCAGCCCATTGCCACAGCTTCCCACACACCGCTTCCATTCAGCAGAACAGCAGGTGCTCATGTCACTCTGCGCCTTACCCAGGCCGGGCCACACCAGCACGACAGCCGCAAACCTCATGTCGCCAGCTGCTCGACAACCTGCAGGCTCCGTCTCCTAGGGAACGGCGCAGGCCCAAATAGACCCCGCCCCCAGCCCCAAAGATCCACCCCCTCCCCCACACAGCTCCCTCAGCCCCTCCCCCACACAGCTCCTCCCCACACAGCCCCTCCCCCACACAGCCCCTCCCCCACACAGCCCCTCCCCCACACAGCCCCTCCCCCACACAGCCCCTCACCCACATAGCCCCTCCCCCACACAGCCCCTCCCCCACACAGCCCCTCCCCCACCCACCCCCCACACAGCCCCTCCCCCTCACATCCCCACACCGCCCCTCCCCTCCCCCACACCGCCCCACACAAACCCTCCCCCTCACAGCCCCTCCCCCACACAGCCCCTCCCCCACACAGCCCCTCAGCCCCTCCCCCACATAGCCCCTCCCCCACACAGCCCCTCCCCCACACAGCCCCTCCCCCACCCACCCCCTACACAGCCCCTCCCCCTCACATCCCCACACCGCCCCTCCCCCACACCGCCCCACACAAACCCTCCCCCTCACACAGCCCCACCCCCTCAGCCCCTCCCCCTCACACAGCCCCACCCCCTCAGCCCCTCCCCCACAACCCCCCTCCCCCACACCCCCTCCCCCTCACACCCCCATAAGCCCCTCCCCCTCACACAGCCCCTCCCCATAATCCCCTCACAGCCCCTCCGCACACCGCCTCAGCCCCTCCCCCTCACACCCAACAGCCCCTCCCCACACAGCCCCTCCCACTCCGCACAGCCCCTCCCCTCACAGCCCCTCCCCCTCACATCCCCTCAGCCCCTCCCCCTCACACCACCACACAGCCCCTCCCCACAACCCCTCCCCCACACACCCCTCTCCCCCACTCCCTCCCCCACACACCCCTCTCCCCCACTCCCTCCCCCTCACACCCACACACAGCCCCTCCCCACACAGCGCCACACAGCCCCCTCAAACCCCCCACAGTCCCTCCCCCACACACCCCCTCCCTCTCCCTCACAGCCCCCACACACACCCCCACTCCCTCCTCCACACTTCCCCACACCCCTCCCCCCACAGCCCCCTCACACTCCCACAGCCCCGCCCCTCACACCCCCTCTCCACACACCCCTTCTACCGCCCCTCCCTCGTATGGCCCCTCCCCGTGTGGCCCCTCCCCCATGTAGCCGTTTCCCCGTGTGCCTCCCCGTGTGGCCCCTCCCCCGTGAGGCCCCTCCCCCGTGTGCCTCCCCCGTGTGGCCCCTCCCCCGTGTGGCCCCTCCCCCGTGTGCCCCCTCCCCCGTGTGGCCCCTCCCCCGTGTGGCCCCTCCCCCGTGTGGCCCCTCCCCCGTGTGGCCCCTCCCCCGTGTGCCCCCTCCCCCGTGTGGCCACTCCCCCGTGTGGCCCCTCCCCCGTGTGGCCCCTCCGCCCCGTGCAGCGCCGCCCGCGGCCGGCCGGAGGGGCGGCAAGAGGCGGTTCTGACGGTTGAGGAGCGTGGGGGCGGGGCGTTGGGAGGGGGAGGGGGGACGGAGCGTGGCGCGTTGCACGTCGGCGTGCGGAGCGGAGCGCCGCTCTGCGGTTGCCTTGACAACGGCGTCCGGCTGAGCGGCCGGGGTGTCTCGGCTCACTACAGCCAGTGAGCCTGAGGCCAGGCCGGGCTCGCTTTAGTAAGTGAGCCTGAGGCCAGGCCGGGGCGGCTCGGCTCGCTTCAGCCAGTGAGCCTGAGGCCAGGCCGGAGCCGGAGCCGGCAGCATGTGGATTCACATCTTCCTCCTACTCACTTTCATCATTCAGGGTAAGGAACTGCGACTGAAATTTACACCGGGGGCAGAATGAGGATCTGTGCCCGACCCCAGCCCTCCAGCTGACGGCCTCCAGCTGCATGTCCAGCTCCTTAAACGCTTTCGCTCCCACAGGTACTTCAATCTGCACCCACAGCTTTGTGGTTCCTCTGCCAGGACACATTGGTCCAATGTTTTGGTCCCTTCTATTTATGCAGGACTCTCATAATCACTCTTCCCCAAGGAGGTTAGTTTATCTAATCGTTGCATCCATGTAGCTTTCCTTTCCTTGGCAACATACCCTTTACAACATATTTCCTGTAACATGGTGCTCAGAACTGAACACAATTCTCTAAATGCAGCCTCATCGACGTCTTATACAACTGCAACATGACCTCCCAACTTCTATACTCAAGATGCGTAGCAAAGAACTGCAGATGCTGGTTTAAATCAAAGGTAGGAACAAAATGCTGGAGTAACTCGGCTGGACAGGCAGCAACTCTGGAGAGAAGGAACGGGTGATGTTTTGGGTCGAGACACTTCTGACTGATGAAAGCCATTGTGCCAAAAGCCTTTTGACTGCCCTATCTACTTGTTACGCCACCTTAAGGAACTATGTACCTGCACTCCTTGGTCCCTCTGCTCTACAACACTCCCCATTCACTTACCATTGCGTGGGTCCTGCAAACTTGCTCATCTTGCCATGTATGTTCTGATCCAAATCATTGATATAGATGACAAACAGTAATGGGCCCACCTCTAAACCCTGAGACACACTACTAGCCACAGGCCTCCAGTCTAGGAAGCAACCTTCCACCATCACTCTTTGCTTCCTTTCATAGACACAAAATGCTGGAGTAACGCAGCGGGACAGGCAGCATCTCTGCAAAGAAGGAATGGGTGACGTTTCGGGTCAAGATCCTTCTTCAGACTCTGAAGACTGAAGAAGGGTCTCGACCCGAAACGTCACTCATTCATTCTCTCCAGAGATGCTGCCTGTCCCGCTGAGTTATTCCAGCTTTGTTTGTCTATCTTCGGTTTAAACCAGCATCTGCAGTTCCTTCTTACACTTTCTACCCATTCAGTTATCTCTCCTTGGATCCCATGCGACCTAACCTTCCCAGAGCAACCTACCATGTGGAACCTTTGTCGAATGCTTTGCTGAAGTCCATATATATAACATCTACCGCTCTGCCCTCATCAACCTCTTTTGTCACATCTTCAAAAAACTCAATCAGATTTGTGGGACATGGTGTACAAAACCATGCTGACCCTCCCTAATCAGCCCCATCTATCTAAATGCATGTGTATCCTAACCCTCAGAATATGCTCTAGTAACTTTCCAACTGCAGATGTTAAGTTATATTCTATATATGGCCTATAGTTTCCAGCATTTTCCCTGCAGGCCTTCATGAATAGAAGCACAACATTTGCCACCTCCAGTCTTCTTGCACTTCTCAATAATTTTCAGTGCAATGGCATGTTTTTTGAAAATGTTGATAGAACTGTATATTACACTAAATCTATCTAGTTTGTTTAGTTCCAGCATAGTCTTCTATTCTATACCTTAACTAATGACCAAAAGCATTATTTTTACTCTGTAATTATCCTATATGTCTCTCCATGACATTGTTGCTGCTGTTGCTCAATGGCACTCGATATTGTTTAATTTAGTATGTATCCCCATGCTGCATTACTCTTTCCTAAATGAAAGACCTAATTTCTTTAGATTAAATTCAAGTCAAGGGTGTTTTATTGTCATATGTCACAGATAGAACAATTAAATTCTTACTTGCAGCAGCACACCAAATATGTAAACATGGTACAATTTGCAACTTTTCTTACCAATTGATCAGAATAACAATTTCTTCCTGCAGACAAGTTTTCTTTTGCGCCTGTCAAATTTTGTATTTTCTGCAAACATCTTTATGGAGACCGGTATATTATTGTAAAACAACAAAGAACCAAGTACAGCATCTTTAATAACTGCTTAATAGTAGCCAGACAATTGCATCAACACCCTTCAGCTACTAGTTGTTCTTAGTGTTTTACTCAAGTGAGGTGTTGCACTTTGGGTGGTCAAATGTAAGGGGGAAGTATACAGTTAATGGCAGGATCCTTAACAGTATTATGGTACAGAAGGATCTGAAGGTTCAAGTCCAAAGCAGTCTGAAAGTGGAACACAAGTAGATAGAGTGGGAAAGAAGGCGTCTGGTATGCTCACCTTTGTCACTCAGGCATAGAGTATAAGATGTTAGGAAGAAATGTTGCAGCTTTATAAAACTTTAATTACATTGTATTACTTTACTTACCACACTCCTACATTCCAAGAAATGAAGTCCAAGCTTACCCAACCTCTCCCTATAGCTCTGGCCCTCGAGTCCAGGCAATATCCTCATACATCTTCTCTGCACTTTTTCCAGCTTACCAACATCTTTCCTTTAGCAGGGTGACCAAAACTGGACACAATGCTCCAAATGCGGCCTCACAAATGTCTTGTGAAACTGTAAAATAACATCCCAATATCTATAGTCAATATCCTGACTGATGAAGAGCAATGTTCTGAAAGTCTTCTTGACCACCTTTTACACCTCTGATGCCACTTTCAAGGAGTTATGCACCTGTACTCCTCGATCCCTCTACTCGACAACAGTCCCTAGAGCCCTGCCATTAACCATATAACCATATAACAATTACAGCACGGAAACAGGCCATCTCGGCCCTTCAAGTCCGTGCCGAACAACTTTTTTCCCTTAGTCCCACCTGCCTGCACTCATACCATAACCCTCCATACCCTTCTCATCCATATGCCTATCCAATTTATTTTTAAATGATACCAACGAACCTGCCGCCACCACTTCCACTGGAAGCTCATTCCACACCGCTACCACTCTCTGAGTAAAGAAGTTCCCCCTCGTGTTACCCCTAAACCTCTGTCCCTTAATTCTAAAGTCATGTCCTCTTGTTTGAATCTTCCCTATTCTCAAAGGGAAAAGCTTGTCCACATTAACTCTGCCTATCCCTCTCATCATTTTAAAGACCTCTATCAAGTCCCCCCTTAACCTTCTGCGCTCCAGAGAATAAAGACCTAACTTATTCAACCTATCTCTGTAACTTAGCTGTTGAAACCCAGGCAACATTCTAGTAAATCTCCTCTGTACCCTCTCTATTTTGTTGACATCCTTCCTATAATTGGGCGACCAAAATTGTACACCATACTCCAGATTTGGTCTCACCAACGCCTTGTACAATTTTAACATTACATCCCAGCTTCTATACTCAATGCTCTGATTTATAAAGGCTAGCATACCAAAAGCTTTCTTTACCACCCTATCTATATGAGATTCTACCTTCAAGGAACTATGCACGGTTATTCCCAGATCCCTCTGTTCAACTGTATTCTTCAATTCCCTACCGTTTACCATGTACGTCCTATTTTGATTTGTCCTGCCAAGGTGTAGCACCTCACATTTATCAGCATTAAACTCCATCTGCCATCTTTCAGCCCATTTTTCCAACTGGCCTAAATCACTCTGTAGACTTTGGAAATCCTCTTCATTATCCACAACACCCCCTATCTTGGTATCATCTGCATACTTACTAATCCAATTTACCACCCCTTCATCCAGATCATTGATGTACATGACAAACAACAAAGGACCCAACACAGATCCCTGAGGCACCCCACTAGTCACCTGCCTCCAACCCGACAAACAGCCATCCACCATTACCCTCTGGCTTCTTCCATTCAGCCACTGTTGAATCCATCTTGCTATTCCTGCATTTATACCCAACAGTTGAACCTTCTTAACCAACCTTCCATGAGGAACCTTGTCAAAGGCCTTACTGAAGTCCATATAGACAACATCCACTGCTTTACCCTCGTCAATTTCCCTAGTAACCTCTTCAAAAAATTCAAGAAGATTAGTCAAACATGACCTTCCAGGCATAAATCCATGTTGACTGTTCCTAATTAGACCCTCTTTATCCAGATACTTATATATATTATCTCTAAGTATCTTTTCCATTAATTTGCCCACCACTGAAGTCAAACTAACCGGTCTATAATTGCTAGGTTTACTTTTAGAACCCTTTTTAAACAATGGAACAACATGCGCAGTACGCCAATCCTCGGGGACTATTCCAGTTTCTAATGACATTTGAAATATTTCTGTCATAGCCCCGGCTATTTCTACACTAACTTCCCTCAATGTCCTAGGAAATATCCTGTCAGGACCTGGAGACTTATCCACTTTTATATTTTTCAAAAGTGCCAGTACTTCTTTTACTTTGAAACTCATAGTATCCATAGCTACTCTACTAGTTTCCCTTACCTCACATAATTCAATATCCTTCTCCTTGGTGAATACCGAAGAAAAGAAATTGTTCAATATCTCCCCCATCTCTTTTGGCTCTGCAGATAGCTGTCCACTCGGTCTCTCCAATGGACCAATTTTATCCCTTGTTATCCTTTTGCTATTAACATAGCTGTAGAAACCCTTTGGATTTACTTTCACCTTACTTGCCAAAGCAACCTCATATCTTCTTTTAACTTTTCTAATTTCTTTCTTTAGATTCTTTTTACATTCCTTATACTCCTCAAGCACCTCATTTACTTCATGCTGCCTATAATTATTGTAGATCTCCCTCTTTTTCCGAACAATATGTCCAATTTCCCTTGAAAACCAGGGCTCTTTCCAATTTTTACTGGTTCCTTTCAACCGAACAGGAACATAAAGATTTTGTACTCTTAAAATTTCCCCTTTAAATGTCCTCCATTTCTCCTCTACATCTTTCCCATAAAACAAAATGTCCCAGTTCACTCCTTTTAAATCATCTTGCATCTCGTTAAAGTTAGCCTTTCTCCAATCAAAAATCTCAACCCTAGGCCCAGTTCTGTCCTTCTCCATAATTATATTGAAACTAATGGTATTGTGATCACTGGACCCGAAGTGCTCCCCTACACATACCTCCGCCACCTGTCCCGTCTCATTTCCTAACAGGAGGTCCAGCACTGCCCCTCCTCTAGTAGGCACCTCTATGTATTGCTGCAAAAAACTATCCTGCACACATTTTACAAACTCCAAACCATCCAGCCCATTTACAGAATGTGTTTCCCAGTCTATGTGTGGAAAGTTGAAATCTGCCACAATCACTACCTTGTGCTTACTACTAATATCTGCTATCTCTTTACATATTTGCTCTTCCAATTCTCGTTCCCCATTTGGCGGTCTATAATATACCCCTATAAGTGTTGCTACACCTTTCCCACTTCTAAGTTCCACCCAAATAGCCTCCCTAGATGAGCCCTCCAATCTATCCTGCCAAAGCACTGCTGTAATACCTTCCCTAACTAGCAATGCAACACCTCCACCTCTTGCCCCTCCAATTCTATCACACCTGAAGCAACGAAATCCTGGAATATTTAGTTTCCAATCACAGCCCTCCTGCAACCATGTTTCACTGATCGCCACAACATCATACTTCCAGGTGTCTATCCAGACTCTAAGCTCATCCACCTTTCTGACAATGCTCCTAGCATTAAAATATGCACATTTAAGAAACCCCCCATCTCTTGTTCTCTGTTTATTTCCTTTTTTTTCTTTCTCCTCTTGTGTCCGAGTGCTTCCCTTTTCTGCTTCCTGCCTCCCATTCTGTCTACTAGCTTTTGCTATTTGCATCCCTCGCCCCAACCATTCTAGTTTAAAGTCTCCCCACTGTGAAGGTCCTGCCCTGGTTTGACCTTAAAATGTAACACCTCACACTTATCTGCGTTAAGCTTCACTAGCGATTCCTCAGCCCATTTGCCCAACTGATCAAGATCTTGCTGTAATTTTTGATAACCGTCTTCTCTATCTAAACTACCACTCACTTCAGTGAGTTATCTGCAATCTTGCCTTGCAAATTCTCATCCAAATCATTCCCCGAATTGATCACTGAAGCACAAAACTATGTATGTGGCGAGTGAAGACACGAAGATCTTTGTCAAGGCTCCCGCAATCTCCTCTCCTGCTTCTCTCCTACAATTTAACTGCAAAAAAAAGCCACAAAATTATTCTAATATGGTCGTGGGCAGGTGTTGATGCTTAGCTTCCTAAAATTAATCACATATATTTTACAGTAAAACAGCCAGCAGTATTTATCCATGTTGTCAATGAACAATTGTTGCTAATTCTGTGCAAATTTGTTCTTAAATCCTTTGTGAACCAAACTGATATTCTTGCCAATTTACTAAAACTCTCATCAATTTGTGTTTTGCAGCTTGTACACAAAATTCAACACAAGTAAGGAAATATATTTTTGCAACTGTATTTGACTCTATTTTATTAACTGGAAATATCAAAGAAGTTAAAAACAACCAAATAGTCCAGTGGTCATTTATTGACCGTTTACAGAAGTCATTAATGTTATTTCATTCGGTTGGTGTGGATTCTCCATCTTTATCTCCATATTATCAACACCGATGCAAATACTACGCCTCAAATGGAACCCTGGAGCTGCAACGTTTGGAGATTGCCGATAGTGGTATTTATCAACTCACTGTGGATCACTATTATGAAAACGTACCAGGCAAGCTGTACATTTACTCTCTGTACCTAGATGTTGAAGGTATGTGCTCTTGCTTTGCTAAATTAGATTACGTCAGGGGTTGATAAATCGTAAGATCATAATTGATAGAGGCTGAATTAGGCCATTCGGCCCATCTAGTATACTCTGCCATTCAATCATGGGTGATCTATCCCTCTTAACCCCATTCTCTTGTCTTTTCCCCAGAACCCCTGACACCCAACACCCGTACTAATCAATAATCTATCTATCTCAATTATCAATTGATGGCCTCCACACCTTTCTGCAGCAAAGAATTCCACAGATTCACCACCCTCTAACTAAATAAATTCCTCCTCATCTCCTTCCGAAAGGAACATCCTTTAATGCTGAGGCTATGACGTCTGGCCCTAGACACTCCCACTAGTGGAAACATCCTCCCCACATCCACTCGATCCAAGCTATTCACGATTCTGTACGTTTCAATGAGGCCACCCCTCCCCCCTTATTCTTCTAAACTAAACGGGCCCAGTGCCGTCAAACGCTCATCATATGTTAACCATGCGGCGCCATCTTGTTGCTGAGCCACTTTTGTCTTGAATCTTTGTTTGTCGAGCTCGAGATCTCATGTGAACTGGCGTGATCTGGGCCGACCAATCAACGCCGATCTAGGTGGTCAGGTGATGGGGGGGGGTGCAGCAGACAACAGAGCTAGACTGCACTTGGCAGCCGTCACTTTTGTACCAATATTAAAATGTTTGTTTAAATGTGAAATGAGTGTTTGTACAACACACGAACCTCTTCAGCTGTGACTCCTGACGATTCAAAACGGCCTTGCAGTGCCGTCCGCAGGGGGGGGGGGGGGGGGCATGTGGCACCATCTTGTGGCCGAGTCACTTTGTTCTCGAACCTTCGTTTGTCGAGCTCAATATCTGCCGTGAACTGGTGTGATCGGGCCGACCAATCAACGCCAATTTGGGTGGCCAGGTGACTGGCAGGTTCACTTGGCAGCCATCGCTTTTGTTTGTTGATTTTATCTTTGCATTCAACACCATCAGAAGAATCAGAATCAGAATGCCTTTTATTGTCACTATACACATGTACAATGAGATTAAAAGCTGCTCCTACTCAGTGCAAAACAAAACAAAAAAAGGGGGGGGGGGGGGGGGACAAGTTGCACTTTTTCTGCAGCGCTATATACATATCTATAAAAAGACAATGGATAAATAGAATGGATAAATAGGATTCCTATATCCAGTATGGGTTATTGCACATATGGAAATTACAGTTACAGTACAAATTCCAGTAGGTGGCTAGATGAAAGTCCGAGGGTTAGGCTGTGAAGTCAGTGCATGTGTGAGTTCCAGGGGGCACCCTCCAGTTGGTATGGCTGCCCAGCCTGCAGCTGTCTGTTTTTTAACTTCTTTCTTTTATTTTTAGTGAGTTTTAGTGTTTTGTTTTGGAGCCCTAGCCTTTTTTATGTGGGGGTGGTGGGGGGGAAGGGGGAAACTGCTTTTCCTGGTTCCTACCTGGTCGGAGAGGCGGCTTTTCTCCGGGCTGCACCGTCGACCCGTCCTCGCGACCTACCAGCGGGCCTGGAGCGGCGTTTCCTGAGGGGACCGCCCAGAACCTCGGCTCAGCGCTGGAGCACCATCGGGGAGCGGAGCGGGCGATACCTTGCCCGGGTCGCCGCGCTGGAGGTGCAGAATGCTGAGACCGCAGGTGAACATCACGGAGCTGCGGGACTGTGGGGCGGCCAGCGGCGGGAGCAGCGCTGAACTTTAACATCGGGAGCCTGGGATCTCTCGGTGAGATCGCCAGTTGTGGAGCTCCATCCAGCGCGGCCTTGTCGGCTTCGGAAGCAACGGACTCTGGTAGGGAAGCGGCCGTTCCAGGTGTCCCAAGCCGCTGTGAGGACTCTCCCGACGCCGGAACACCAACACCCGGCGAGAAGGCCTAAAACATCGGGCCGCAGTAGTGCCGACTGCGGAGGCCTCAATAGGCCTGACTATGGGTGGACTTGGGGATGGGACTGGACTTTGTGCCTTCCCCCACAGTGGGAACCATTGTGGGGGGATGTTTTTATGTTCATTGTTAATTCTTTAGTGTTGGGTCTTATCTTTATCTGTGTGCTGCATGGCAAGTCAAATTTCACTACACCAATTGGTGTATGTGACAATAAATGTCCTTTGTCCTTTGTCCTTTGAGTTCAGGGAGATAATGGATTTTGGAAAGAAACTGTTCTTGAGTCTATTTGTCCTTGTGCTGATGCACCTATAGCGCCTCCCTGAGGGTAGCAGGTTGAACAGGCCAAATGCAGGATGGGAGCTGTCCTTGATAATGTTCTTCGCCCTGCTGAGGCAGCGGGTGGTGTAAATGTCCATCAGAGAGGGGAGAGTTTGCCATTGTGCCAGAGCTACTACACTCCAAGTTGACTGTGCCTGAACCCCTCTGTCAGTGCATCACCAACTTCCTGACAGACAGGAAGCAGCATGTGAGGCTGGGAAAGCACATCTCCGACTCGCTGACCCTCAGCATAGGAGCAGCGCAAGGCTGCGTACTCGCTCCTCTCCTTTCTTCTCCCTATGCCAACGACCACCTCCACAGACTCCTCTGTCAAGATTCTCAAGTTTGCGGACGACACAACCCTGATTGCACTAATCCCGGATGGGGAGGAATCTGCCTGCATACAGGAAGTGACACAGCTGGCGTCCTGGTGCCATCGTAGCAACCTGGAGCTCAGTGGAATTGATAGTAGGCTTTAGGAGAGCTCCCCCTCCCCTCACCCCACTCACCATCAACAACACCACAGTCACATCTGTGGAGTATTTTAAGTTCCTTGGAACCATCATCTCCAAGGACCAGGGCTACCATCGACTCCACAGTCAAAAAGGCCCAACAGAGAATGTACTACCTGCTGAGCTGAAGAAGCACAATCTGCCACAGGCAATGATGGTCCAATTCTACACGGCCATCCTAGAGTCTGTCCTCACCTTCTCCATCATGGTCTGGTTTGGCTCAGCCCCGGAGGCTGCAGCGAATCGTCCGATCAGCTGAGAAGGTTGTTGGCTGCAACCTTCCCCCCATTGACGAACAGTACACTGCAAGGGCCAGGAAGATCATCTCTGACCTTTCTCACTCTGGCCACAAAATCTTTGAATCACTTCCCTCTGGAAGGCGACTCCAGATTGTCAAAGCTGCCACAGCCAGACATAAAAACTGTTTTTTCCCACAAGTAGTAGCTCTACTCAATAACCAAAGGTCTGTAGCCTCCTTTTGCTCTGATATTTTATTTCATTCCCATGTTTAAATTATAATGTTTTATTATTAATGTTTAATGTTTTATGTGTCGTTCTTAATTGTTACTGTATGTCGTGTTGTCACTTGCGGGCGGAGCACCAAGGAAAATTCCTTGTATGTGAATACTTGGCCAATAAACTTATTCATTCATTCATTCATATTAAACTGTGTGTTTAAATATTAAATGATTGTTTGTAAAACACGCAAACCTCTTCAACCCACTCATTCCTGGGATTATTCTTGTAAACCTCCTCTGGATTCTGTCCAGAGCCAGCACATCCTTCCTCAGATATGGTGCCCAAAATTGCTCACAATATTCCAAATGTGGCTCGACCAGCTCCTTATAGAGCCTTAGCATTATATCCCTGTGTTGTATTCTAGCCCGCTTGAAATAAATGCTAACATTGCGTTTGCTTTCTTTACTACCAATTTGACTTCCAGATTCACTTTTTGGGGATCCTGCACCAGCACTCCCAAATCCCTTTGCACCTCCGATTTCTGGATTCTCTCCCCACTTAGAAAATAGTTATGCCTTTATTCCTACTACCAAAATGCATGAGTCCACACTTTGCTACACTGTATTCCATCTGCCACTTCTCTGCCCACTCTCCTAACCTGTCCAAGTCTTTCTGCATAGTCCCTGCTTTCTCTACACTACCTGCCCTTCCATATCATATGCAAACTTGGCCACAAAGCCTTCAATCCCCTCATTCAAATCATTAATGTACAACTTCAAGAGTAGCGGCCCCAGCACCGACCCGTGCGTAATTCTACTAGTCACTGGCAGCCAACCAGAATAAGCCCCCTTTTGGCCCCCCTTGTCTTCTGCCATCTAGCCAACCTGCTGTCCATGCTAGTCTCTGCCCTTTGATAACATGGGCTTTCATCTTCCTTAGCAACCTCACGTGTGGCACCTTATTAAAGGCTTTTTGAACATCTACTGACGATAGACACAAAATGGTGGAGTAACTCAGCGGGACAGGCAGCATCTCTGGAGAGAAGGAATGGGTGACCTTTCCAGTTGAGACCCTTCTGTCTCGCCTTTGTCTGCCTGCTACTTATTTCTTCAAAGAATTCCGGCAGATTTGTCAGGCAAGACCTCCCCTTCACAAAACCATGCTGACTTTGGCCTATTTTATCATGAACCATTACTCGTTGACCTTCCCCCTGGAAGGCAGCTCCAGACTGACAAAGCCACCACAGCCAGACATACAAACAGTTTTTTCCACGAGCAGTGGCTCTACTCAACAGCTAAAAGTCTGTAGCCTTCTTTTGCTCTGGTATTTTATTTCATTCTTCACATGTTTAAATGAGAATGTTTTATTTTTAGTTGTCTACTGTATATCATGTTGTTACATACGAGCAAAGCACCAAGGCAAATTCCTTGTATGTATACATATTTGGCTAATAAAACAATAAAATATCAATCCTTTATAATGGTCACTGATCGAGTGTTTTGAGGAGGTGACAAAGGTGATCAATGAGAGTAGGATGTTGAATGTTGTCAACATGTATTTTAGTAAGACATATGATAAGGTCCCTCATGGTCGGCTGATCCATAAGATTAAGATGCATGGGATTTACAGTGACCTGGTCGTATTGATTCAGAACTGACGTACTGATCAATGACAGATTGTTGTGGTGGAAGGGCAATATTCAAGCTGGATGGCTGTGACCAGTGGAGATCCATAGGGATCTGTGCTGGGACCTCTGCTGTTTGGGATATATATCCTATCCATTAAAATGTATTTTGTGTGTCTTGTTGTTGGTATGACTGTATGGCAAATCAAATTCCTCGTATGTTGCAAAACATACTTGGCTAATAAAGTATGATTATGATGTGCAGATTTGCATGCGTATGTTGGATATGGGTTATGACGGAGTTTTTGTGAGCAACTTTCATTGAATGAGCCATTATCAAATTAGGTTACAATCTAAATGCTTTGGAACTATTTGGAAATGCTTTGGAACTCTAATGGAACTATTTCTCCCAACAGAAACGTTGTCCACACCCTTGATTATTCAAGAACCGGTCTACATAGCCAACAATGTTCAACTCAGCTGCATTTCGAAAAAGGGAAATCCAACGACAATCTTATGGCTGAAGGGAAAAACACCAATAACTAACGGTTCACGGTATATTCTGCAAGATAACAACACTACTCTGTCTATTAGAAGAGTGGACATGGACCACTGTGGCTTTTACACATGCGTAGCTGTTGACAGCACAAGCGAGCAAAATATAACCCACTTCCTCCTTATTGATGGTAGGTTTTAAAGCAGTTTCATCATATTGACAGATTATCAATTATTGACCATGTGACTAATATTTATGTCACAGCAACATTTTGGAATATATTTCCATTTGCCAATCTTTTTACCTCTAATACATTGATGTCTTAAATACACTGTGTTCCTTTCATTGGTAGAGTTATTGGGTGTATGATGAAATCAACTTTTATAAATTAATTCACAGATTATGGATTTCTCTGCCAAGGACATTATTTATTGTCATCCCTAAATGCTCCCTGATATGGTGTTGATGCAGAATCTGGAACTGTTGTTTTCTGTCTATTGAAGCTAATCCCACATCGCTGTTAGATTGGGAATGCTAGTTCTGATACTCAGTAACAGAGGAAGTCAGAATGCCATTTGACATAGTCAGCAAATGATAATGTCATCTGCTGCTGCTGATGATGGTTGTGTTCTCTTTGGTGTGGAAAGTGCTGCCAAATTCAGTGTGCAGCAGTGTGGGCCAAAGCAAAGTACTGCACAACACACTTTAAATGAGATTTGTAAACTGAGCAAGAAGAGTACAGCTTCATGTCAGAGCCAGGGAACCGAATGAACAGTACACTCCATTCATATCTAGGCCAGAAGTAATTGAAGAGGCATTTTTATTATCCCCACATTCCCATTAACTGCCCCCAGTATAACTCTACCACTCAACTTACACTTGAGGAGCAATTTACAGTCATTAATACACCTACCAACATGCTTGTTCTTGGTATGTGGGAGGTTATGGAACACCCAGAGGAAACCCACACGGTCACAGGGAGAACAAACTCCACACAGACACACGGTCAGAATTCAATCCAGGTTTCTGGAGCAGTGAGCGATTTGTGCATCCACTCTCTGCAGCTAAAATGCCCAAACCCAGGCATCATTCTGGTAAACCTCTTCTGCACCATTTTCAAAGCCTCCACATCATTCCTGTAATGAGATGACCAGAATTGCACAAAACACTCCAAATATGGCCAAACCAAAATCCAAATCTTAGAAAATAAGTGCAGGAGTAGGTCATACAGCCCTTCGAGCCAGCAGCGCCATTCAATATGATCATGGCTGATCATCCAAAATCAGTATTGTTAAAGAAGGAACTGCAGATGCTGGAAAATCGAGGGTACACAAAATGTTGGAGAAACTCAGCGGGTGCAGCAGCATCTATGGAGAGAAGCAGCTGAAGAAGGGTTTCGGCCCGAAACGTTGCCTATCTCCTTCGCTCCACAGATGCTGCTGCACCCGCTGAGTTTCTCCAGCATTTCGTGTACCATCCAAAATCAGTACCCCGTCTGAAGAAGGGTCTCAACCCAAAATGTTGCCCATTCCTTCTCTCCAGAGATGCTGCTTCACCCACTTACTCCAGCCTTTTGTTTCCACCTTTGATTTAAACCACCATCTGCAGTTCTTTCTTACACATCAGTACCCCGTTCCTACTTTCTCCCCATATCCCTTGATTCCATTAGTCCTAAGAGCTATACCTGACTCGCTCTTGAAATAATCCAGTGAATTGGCCTCCACTGCCTTCTGTGGCAGAGGATCCCACAGATTCACAACTCTCTGGGTGAAAAGGTTTTTCCTCATCTCAGTCCTAAATGGCCTACCTCTTATTCTTACACTGTGACCCCTGGTTCTGGACACCACCAACATCGGAAATATTTTTCCTACATCTAGCCTGTCCAAACCTTTAAGAATTTAATATGTTTTATAAGATCCTCTCTCTTCTAAATTCCAGTGAATATAAGCCCAGTCGTTCCATTCTTTTATCGTATTTCAGTCTCGCCATCCCGAGAATTAACCTGGTGAACCTACGCTGCACTTCCTCAATAGCAAGAATGTCCTTCCTCACATTAGGAGACGAAAACTGCACATAATACTCCAGGTGTAGCCTCTCCAGGGCCCTGGACAACTGCAGTAGGACCTCCTTGCTCTCATACTCAAATCCTATCGCTATGAAGGCCAACATGCCATTCGCTTTCTTCACTGCCTGCTATACTCGCATGCTTACTTTCAGTGACTGATGTACGACACCCAAGTCTCATTGCATCTCCCCTTTTCCTAATCTGACACCATTCAGATAATAATCTGCCTTCTTGTTCTTACCACCAAAATGGATAACCTCACATTTATCCACATTATACTGCATCTGCCATGCATCTGCCCACTCACCCAAACTATCCAAGTCACCCTGCAGCCTCATAGCATCCTCCTCACAGCTCATCCTGCCACCGAGCTTTGTGTCATCCGCAAACTTGGAGATGCTACATTTACTTCCTTCATCTAAATCGTGAATATATATTGTAAATAACTGAGGTCCCAGCACTGAGCCTTGCGGTACCCCACTAGTCACTGCCTGCTATTGTGAAAAGGACCCGTTAATTCCTACTCTTTGCTTCCTGTCTGCCAACCAGTTCACTATCCGTGTCAATACCCTACCGCCAATACCATGTGCGCTAATTTTACACACTAATCTCTTATGTGGGACCTTGTCAAAGGCTGTTTGAAAGTCCAGAGACATCACATCCACTGGTTCTCCCTTATCCATTCTACTTGTTACATCCTCAAAAAATTCCAGAAGATTAGTTAAACATGATTTCCCCTTCAGAGATCCATGCTGACTTTGACTGATCCTGTCACTGCTTTCCAAATGTGCTGCTATAACATCTTTAACTCCAGCATCTTCCCCACTACCGATATCAGTCTAATTTCCACAATTCCCTGTATTCTCTGTCCCTCCTTTCTTAAAAAGTGGGGTTACATTGGTTATCCTCCAGTCCACAGGAACTGATCCAGATTCTGTAGAACTTTGGTAAATGATCACCAAGTTGATCGGATGGGGGCGCTGCGAATCAGCTGTGGATTTATCTGCCTTCGGTCCCAACAGTTTACATAACACCATTTCCTGGCGTGGATTTCCTTCAGTGCATCCCTCCCATGAGATCCTCGACCCCCTAGTATTTCTAGAAGATTATTTGTGTCTTCCCTAGTGAAGACAGAATCAAAGTACTTGGTTAACACGTTTGCCATTTTCTTGTTTTCCCATTATAAATTCACCTGTTTCTGACTGGACGGGACCTACATTTGTCTGCACTAATCCTTTCCTCTTCACATATCTATGGAAGCTTTTACACTCAGTTTGTATATATCCCGCAAGCTTTCTTTCATGCTCTATTTCCCCTCCGCTTAATTAACCCCTTTATCCTCCTCTGTTGAATTCTAAATTTCCCCCCGTCATCCGGTCTGCTGCTTCTTCTGGCCAATTTATATGCCTCTTCCTTGGATTTAACACAATCCCTAATTTCCTTCCTTACCCACCGTTGAGCCGCCTTCCCGGTTTTATTTTTACGCCAAACAGGGAAGAACATTTGTTGTAATTCATCCATGCGATCCTTAAATCTTTTCCATTGCATCTCCACCGTCAACCCTTTAAGTATCACTTGTCAGTCTATCCTAGCCAATTCCCGTCACCTACAATCAAAGTTACCTTTCTTTAAGTTCAAGACCCTTGTCTCTGAATTAACTGGTTCACTCTCCGTCTCAATGCAGAATTCTACCATATTATGGTCACTGTTCCCGAAGGGGCTTTGCACAACAAGATTGCTAACTGATCCTTTCTCATTGCACAATACCCAGGCTAGGATGGCCTGCCCTGTAGAGGGTTCCTCTACATCCTGTGTACACTCTGTGAAATCCTCCTCCTCAGTATTTTTACCAATTTGGTTAGGCAAATCCATATGTAGATTTAAGTCACCCATGCTAACTGCTGTACTTTTGCTCCACGCATCCCTAATTTCCTGTTTGATGCTATCTACTCTATACTCACTACTCACTACTGCTTTTTGGCAGTATAGCTACATTATGACTGTTTGACTCTTATACTCAATGCCCCGACCTATGAAAACAAGCATACCATATGCTTTCTTTACCACTCTATCTATCTGTGCTGCCACCTTCAGGGAGTATAATGGCAGTTTTTACAACGTTCTCAAAATCCAATTTCAATAACCATTAATTATCAGAGATGATTTCAAGGTATAGCCGAACGCACTCACGACACATAAAAGGCAGCAAAGATGAATCTTCCAGACGTCGTTTCTTGATTTATTGAAGTAATACAAAACAAAGAAGTAACTCATAACTTGCCGTTCTAAATCGCTGTTCCATTCACGTCATATAAATCACATAAAGGATTCATCTTATAAAGGTGTGTCGTCTCGTAACATATGTGTCGTGACCATGGTAGAACACTATTTCCATTCATACTCCAACACCAAATTAAATCTAATCTGTGAGTCTGCGCGAGACTCTAACAAAAGAACACATCACTACTACGTATAAAATCCCACGTATCAAAATACAGACAGATGAAGACTAAAATATTAAAAATGTTCGACATGGCTATAATATACTGACTTAAGCTTAATGGCTCCTTCAGGGAGGTATGGATAAAGACCCCTCTGTACATCAATGCTGTTAAAGCTCATGCCATTAATTGTATAATTAATTTGACCGTACATCTGACCTCACAACACCTCACTTTCTCAGATTAAACTCCATCTGTCATTTCTCCACCCATCCTGTCGCTGATCTTTGTCCAGTTGTGTACTTACTAACTTACAAACCAACCCATCTACATTTACATCCAAGTTATTTAGCAGAGGTCCCAGCGCAGGTCCCTGCAGAACTCAAGAGAGAGCTAGATTTCAAGAAAGATTTCAAGAGAGAGCTAGATAATGCTCTTAAAATAGCGGAGTCAGGGGATATGGGGAGGAGGCAGGAACGGGGTACTGATTGGGGATGATCAGCCATGATCACATTGAATGGCAGTGCTGGCTCGGAAGGGCCGAATGGCCTACTCCTGCACCTATTGTCTATTGTCTATTGTCCACTACTCACACATCTCCAGCCTGAATATTGTCCTTCTAACACAATGCCCTGACTTCTATCAGTAAGCCAGTTCTAAATCAATTTGGACAAGTTGCTGCTAATCCTGTGCCTCTTAACATTCTCAATCAGCATACCATGAGGACTTTATCAAATCATATACCTTACTAAAATCCATGTAGACAAAATCACTGCCCTCCTCTCATCGATCACTATCGTCACCTCCTCAAAAAAATCAATGAAGTTAGTAAGACACGACCTGCTGTGCACAGAACTATGCTGAATGTCCCTAATTAACCCATTCTATTACAAATGGGAGCAAATCCTGTCCCAAGAATCCTCTCCGATAGCTTCCCTTGCACCGAGATGAGGGTCACCGGCCTAAAATTCCCCAAATTCACTACTTCCCTTCCTAGATAAAGGAACAACATTAGCTCCTTTCCAATCCTCCATGACCTTGTCTGTGGCTTGAGTAGACACAAAGATCTTTGTCAAGGCTCCTGCAATTTCCTCTCTTGACTCTCTCAATAACCTGGGGATAAATCCCATCAGGTTGTGGGATTTATCCACCTCAATGTTCTTCAAGAGCCCCAACATCTCCTTCTTAATCTCAAACTGCCCTTGAACATTGTGTTCTCCACAATAAGCTAACTTTCTTCCATGGCCTTCTCCTTGGTGGAAACAGATGCAAAGTACTAATTTAGTACCTAGCCTCCATCGCCAGACTCCAAGCACAAATTCCCTCCTTTATCATGTGGTTTCACCAAATCATCCTCCAACCTTTCCAAACTGCCCCTTCCCCATAGTTCATTCATATTGTCCCCATACCAAGGTACAGCAAAAAGCTTTTTACATAGAAACATAGAAAATAGGTGCAGGAGGAGGCCATTCGACCCTTCGAGCCAGCACCGCCATTCATTGTGATCATGGCTGATCGTCTGCTATCAATAACCCGTGCCTGCCTTCTCCCCATATCCCTTGACTCCACTAGCCCCTAGAGCTCTATCTAACCCTCTTTTAAATCCATCCAGTGACTTGGCCTCCGCTGCCCTCTGTGGCTGGGAATTCCATAAATTCACAACTCTCTGGGTGATTTTTTTTTTTCTTACCTCAGTCTTAAATGGATTCCCCTTTATTCTAAGACTGTGGCCCCTGGTTCTGGACTCACCCAACAATGAGAATATTTTTCCTGCATCTAGCTTGTCCAGTCCTTTTATAATTTTATATGTTTCTATAAGATCCCCCCTCATCCTTCTAAACTCCAGTGAATACAAGCCTAGTCTTTTAATCATTCCTCATATGACAGTCCCGCCATCCCAGGGATCAATCTTGTGAACCTACGCTGCACTGCCTCAATCACAAGGATGTCCTTCCTCAAATTAGGATACCAAAACTGTACACAATACTCCAGATGTGGTCTCACCAGAGCCCTATACAACTGCAGAAGAACCTCTTTACTCCTGTACTGAAATCCTCTTGTTATGAAAGCCAACATTCCATGAGCTTTCTTCACTGCCTGCTGGACCTGCACGGCAACTTTCAGTGACCGGTGTACAAGGACACCCAGGTCTCGCTGCACCTCCCCCTTGCCTAACCCAACCCCATTGAGATGTCGGTCTGAAGAAGGGTCTCGACCCGAAACGTCGCCTATCTCCTTCGCTCCTTAGATGCTGCTGCACCCGCTGAGTTTCTCCAGCTTTTTGTGTACCCCCATTGAGATAATAATCTGCCCCCTTGTTTTTGCTGCCGACATGAGGGTCACCGGCCTAAAATTCCCCAAATTCACTACTTCCCTTCCTAGATAAAGGAACAACATGCAAACTAAATAACCTCCTATAAGATTAAAGATTCAAACGTCTCCAATAAGGCGGATGGGAGGTCAGGGCCGCTCTCCAGCTGGTGAGAAGACGATTCAGTTGCCTGATAGCAGCTGGGAAGAAACTGTCCCTGAATCTGTGAGATATGCATTTTCAAACTGCTCTACCTCTTGCCTAGCAAGAGAGGGGAGAAGAGGGAGTGACTGGGGTGAGACTGGTCCTAGATGATGCTGCTGATCTTGCCGAGGCAGTGTGAAGTGTAGATAGAGTCAATGGAAGGGAGGTTGGTTTGCATGATGGTCTGGGCTATGGAGCTGTACCCAAACACGAATTTAGAAGATTGAGGGGGGATCTTATAGAAACTTACAAAATTCTTAAGGGGTTGGACAAGCTAGATGCTGGAAGATTGTTCCCGATGTTGGGGGAGTCCAGAACAAGGGGTCACAGTCTAAGGATAAGGGGGAATTCCTTTAGGACCGAAATGAGGAAAACATTCTTTACACAGAGAGTGGTGAGTCTCTGGAATTCTCTGCCACAGAGGGTAGTTGAGGCCAGTTCATTGGCTATATTTAAGAGGGCGTTAGATGTGGCACTTGTGGCTAAAGGGATCAGGGGGTATGGAGAGAAGGCAGGTACGGGATACTGAGTTGGATGATCAGCCATGATCACATTGAATGGCGGTGCAGGCTCGAAGGGCCGAATGGCCTACTCCTGCACCTATTTTCTATGTTTCTATGTTTCAAACCATGCTGTGATGCATCCTGATAGTAAATTGCTTTCTACGCCACATCTGTAGAAGTTTGTGAGGGTTGTTGGGCACATGCTGAACTTCCCAAGCCTTCTGAGGAAGTAGAATTATTGGTGCGCTGGATAAATTGCTGCTGATAATTATTCCTAACAACCATACTTTTGGCACTCGTAAGGTGTGTGTACTGCTTTACTTCCTGAAATCAATTACAATTTCCTTTGTCTTAACATTGTTAACACTAACTAACTGCACTGGACCACTTGAACAATACAAACATGTATATCAGGCATAGTAGGCCCCTCTTGGTCATGACTGACCATGGGTGATGCTTCCTGGTCGGATACAAGCCTGGGCGATGTCATATGGAGGACAGACAGGCTGTTGCCCATGCAGCACGCCCCCCCCCCCCCCCCTCCACGTCGCTGATCGATCCAAAGGAACAGCAGGGCCGTTACAGTTTGGCACCAGGGCCGTCGCTGCCAGAAGCTGCCAGAGTGAGGTTGTAGACAACGACAAACTGCCTTAGGGGCTCCAGGAGCCTTTTCCATGACTGGATATAGCCGTGTAGTGGAGGTTTTAAATCAGAGTTTTCCCTCTCCTAGATGGACTGCCTTCCCAGGCTGACGAGCCCCATCAGGCATACACACATATTAAAAGTAGTGTTAGTTTGGGATATTAGTTTGCATGTATATTGATTTTAAACAGTTCTGTTTACTACTATAGGCTGGAATTTAATTAAATTTAAGTACATTTACTGCAGATCTCTGTTTCAGGAATTCAGTTTCTCCACAAACGCATCCTTGTCACCTCTGTTGTTGCTTTCGCCAGTACATCAATGTCTCTTGCTGCGACTCTTTTCATCATCTTCTATTCGTTAAAGAAATACAAGGGTACTGTATACATTTTCTGTTCCTGTTCTTGATTACAAATTGACTAAGTTTTTAAGATGTTTAATGAATCTGTCTTGATTTAATTTGTGTATCTACAGCTAATAAGTATCAAGATCGATCGACCATTGCTTTTATGGTCATTGAAATGAAGTCCTACGTATGTTTACTGATTTCTTCACTGCTCTGCATCATGGATTCGGGTAGGTCTTTATTCCAAAATATATTATATGTGTTTTAAAATTATTTCACATTTTATGAACATTACTGACAAAGCCTATTTATTACCCATGCATTAACGCTTAGTCGTTTACTCAGCCATTTCAGAGGACATTTACAAATGTATTGCAATGAGTCTGAGATGTGAATTCATTGCTCCAAATTACTAACCCAAGCCTTTCATTGCTCACCCAATAATTGGTAAATAATGGCATTTGATATGCTGGCCCTCATTGCTAGGGGCATTGAGCATAAGAGTAAGGAAGTCATGATGCAGCTCTATGGGACATTGATTGGGCTGCATTTGGAATACTGTGTACAGTTCTGGTCGCCCCATTACGGGAAAGATGTGAAGGCTTTGGAGTGGATGCAGAGGAGGTTTATCATAATGTTGTATGAATGAATGAATAGGTTTAATGGCCAAGTATTCACATACAAGGATTTTGCCTTGGTGCTCTGCCCGCAAGTGACAACATGACATACAGTGACAGCTAGGAATGACACATTAAACATTAAACATTAATAATAAAACATTATTGATTAAACATGTGAATTAAATAAAATACCAGAGCAAAGGATTTATTGTAGGAAGGAACTGTAGAAGCTGGTTTAAACTGAAGATAGACACCCAATGCTGGTGTAACTCAGCAGGACAGGCAGCATCTCTGGAGAGAAGGACCCGACCAGAAACGTCATCAATTCCTTCTCTCCAGAGATGCTGCCTGTCCTGCTGAATTACTCCAGCAACTTGTGTCTATTACCAGAATGTTGCCTGGATTAGAGGGTTTCAGCAACAAGGAGAGGATTTCCTCCTTGCTTTCTCTGGAACATTGGTTGAGGGGAGACTTGATATATATAAAATTTTACTTCGGAGTCACGTGAGTGACTACGTGAAGAACCCCGTACAGCCGTTCGTGCGTCATTGCGTCAGACGTTTTTCGTGCAGACGACTGTGGAGCAGCGCAGCTCCTCCATGGTAAGTCTAAAAAAGTTGCAGGTAAGTGTTATTTTTCTTACCTGTTCTAGGTCTCTGCAGGAACCTCCGGGGTTTTTGCAGTGGATGTTCGCGATAGCCGACGAGGGAACCAGCCTAGGGCTTTGGGGGAAAACCCTGGTCCGACCGCGGAAGCGGAGAGCTGGGAAAGTCGGGTTCGCGATCGGAGTTACTGATAACGCGGTCAGTGACTTCACACGTTGGGTTCCCGGGTAGGGGAAACCCGAGAATAGTGCGGTTTTAGACCGCAGTAGTCCCCAGGGGATGGGGCTTAACGGACCTGAACGGTCTGCCTGGGTTCCCGGGGAGGATAAACTCAAGCACATGCGGTTCTAGACCGCAGTAGTCCCGGGGACATTGGGTAAAACTAGCTTAAATGGTTAAGCTGGGTTCCCGGTGCAGGGGAAACCCAAATATATGCGGTTTACATCGCAGTAGTCCCCAGCGCATGGGGTTAAAACAAACCTAAAGGTTAGGCTGGGTTCCCGGTGCAGGGGAAACCCAGGTATATGTGTGGTTCCCAGACCACAGTAGTCCCCAGGTAATGGGGTTAATTCACATAAATCATTAGCCTGCGTGCCATGAGGGTACCGTGGGTATATATTTATATATATATTATATTTATATGGATTCCTGGTGAGGGGAAATTCACCTATGGGGTTCTCAAACTACAATAATCCCCAGGATATGGGGACAACTGACAAAATAGTCAGTACAATTGGGAAAGTTGGGAGATTTCACCTCTAGGAATTAATTTAGAGAGCAGCACTTTTGGGTAGGGCTGCTTCATGGGAATGTCAAGTTATGGCAGTGCCAGCCTATGGGAAAGGCTGTGTCAGCAGTATCTTTGTTTAGGACTGCTAATGGGGATGCCAAGCTATGGTAGGCTAGCCTGATGGAGAGGCTGTGCCAGCAGTACCTTTGCTCAGGACTGCTCATGGGGATGCCAAGCTATGGCAGGCTAGCCTATTGGAGAGGCTGTGCCAGCAGCACCTTTGCTCAGGGCTGCTCATGGGGATACCAAACTATGGCAGGCTAGCCTATTGCAGAGGCGGTGCCAGCAGTACCTTTGCTCAGGACTGCTCTAAGGGAATGCCAAGTTATGGTAGGCTAGCCTATTGGAGAGGTTATGCCAGCAGCACCTTTGCTCAGGGCTGCTTGATGAGAATGCCAAATCTATGGCAAATACTGGGCTATGGGAAAGTCCGGGCCAGCAGCTACTTTGATCAGGGCTGCTTCATGGGCACCAGGGGGTACCTTGTTAGGGCTGCTTTATGGGAATAGCAGTTTAGTAGGGTATTCCCATTCACAGTGATCATGGGGGATGAGGAGGCATTGTTAGGATAAGGCAATATAACAGAATGATGACAAAAGTATTCAAAGAAAACTATACACAGTTTAAAAGTGCTTGTGCTAAAATCCGCTGTCTAGTCTCAAACTATATTTGAGAAATTGGGCTCCTCTATCCAGTTAGATTAAGTCCTATCAAATAGATTTGTAGGATGTTGGGATTTACTTTTAGGTATTCAATTGGCCATGGTGCCGGCCTGGGCAACAGATTGCAGTCAATAAGACTTTGGTAACAGTTGTTGGTATAAAACAGTTCTAGTCGTTGGACTAATTGTTAAGTGCATAGATGCAATTCAGGTGTGTAAGTAGTGCAACAGTTATTTTGTTAAATGGTTAATTAGTAAGTGCCATCTAGGTCATTGTTAACACCAGCTGAAATTAATAATGTCACGATGATGGACAAACAGTGTTCATTACTGCTCTAGTAGTTGTTAGGTAAACCGTTTATTCTATTGTAAATTGGTGCTAATGGCCTAAATGGGAAATGGTGTCAGCAGGGCTTTGTAGCAGGCCTGCTTTATGGCTCCCTCATGTAAGAGGTGAGCATGTGGGATTGGTATAGTTTAATGCCGAGTCTAAGGGTATAGCCATAGAGCATGCCCAAGAGATCGGGGCATGTGCCAGAGGTTTAGGCCTGGCAAGAAAGTTACCATCCCAAACACAATATGCAGTGAACACCGCTCTGAGGGGGACATTACAGTTGGCTGACGAATCCTCTATTCAGGTAAGACTTTTCCATAGGTGTAACCTGGAGGGCGAAGCACAAGCTATTGGAACAAGCAAGGTTTCATAGTTTTGGCAACAATGCATCCCATGTCTTTTTTGGTAGTAGCGGTTCACTGAAGTTGCTGGCAGCATGAAAGCTGGCCAGAGGTTCCACGCACTGGACTTGTGCTACTCTACAATTAAGGGACCACTTGCAGTTTGGTAAGGTGTATACTTAGTTATACAGTACAAATGATTGAGACATTATCAGCTACTTTGAACGGTAAATGTAAAATGTACAATATTGGTTTTCAAGCAGGTTAGAATTGGACAGGTTCAGTATAAGGACCAAGATTGTCTTGCTAGACTGGCTCGGAAATCGGGCCACAGTTGCTATTTAAGGTAGTTACCAAGTAGCTGAAAGATCATCTCGAGTTTGGAGATGGAACAGATTTGCATGACTTGCCCAAAAAGCTCTGTTATTAGTATCAACTATTTATAGACTCTACGGGCATTGTATGGGCTATAGAGTGATTGGACAAATAAGCATATTGTCATGCTCATGTTCAGGTTGATGCATTGTGATGGCATATGTTAGTCACGAGGGTGCAATCGGTTAAAGAATCACTGGAATGGTTACATAATTTTGTTGCCACAGGAGAATCATCAAGTGTGGGTAATGGCAACACAGAGTTGGTGTTGAATCGCACTGTATTATGAAATTCTGGTTCAATGGAACACCTGATATGAATATATGTATATGTGTATACATATGTATGTTGGTTTCATGTTTATTTCACTGGTTGCAAAATAGTTGGCATAGCAGTGGCGAAAGATACATTCTCGCCAAAAGGAGCAGGTGGGTCTTTTATGGCTACCTCCATTTTGTCTCATCAATCGAGGTTTCAAATAAAGTCATTAAGAGGCTTTAAGTTCCTATTGTGTGATTATGCAAATTGATTCCCGATTTGTTGCGAATAATTATATAACCTTATTGGTTATTTTAAACTTGAATTTGCTTGTTCAGCCTGAGGTTTCGGAAATCAGATGTTGCATGATAAACTCAAATTTATGTTCTGCAGGTCTAACAAACTGTCCTAAGGTTTGGGTTGTTACATCTATCCTTCTATGTGTTCAAAGTGTTTGCATAGCACCAAACGGCTGAATTTCTTTTCCAGGAGATGAAAGAGTTTGTTATGCTTATGTTCCATGGAAAATGGTATTGATTGCTAATGTTTCAAGTTCATGCTAAATGATTGTCTGTTAATTATGGAGTTATACGGCCATTAATTGGCTCTATGAGCTTCCTCATTGAATTGGCTGTAACAAACAAGACTCGCTGTCGGGTCCACACCGGTTATCAAGGGGTAGGATATCTTCAACATAGGTCCCAGGACCAGTATAATGCCATATGCGATGTTGATATTTGTGAACACTATTTCACCAGGAGGCAGCAACTATATCCTTAAATTTGGCTGGAGTTTATTAGGTAGTTATCCTTCTGGCACTGGTTTAGTGCAGCAGGTTCAGTCGCTAAATAATTGTGATGGTACAGGATGATAATGTCTGTAAATTATAATATATAATATGTTATAAATACTTGAGCAGACCAGAAGGGGGTCAGGTCTCAAAATAGTCACAGGCATACCAGGGGACCTTTGATAAGGTAAGCACACATGTATACAACAATATGTCAAGGTCATCAAGAGCCTTGGAGTTCTGGACTAGCAATGTTGTTAGTCACAAAGAATTTGGGAGAACGTATTGTTCATGGCATTCCAGATGAGGAAAACGGAGTTGTGTTATGTACTAATGGATTCTGTTTCAAGATCTCATTCCACCAGGGCTGCTACAACATCAGCAGCAAGGGTATTTATGTTCCGCTGGGTCGCATTGTTGCGGCTGGAATATGGTCCATCGAATGAATCTCCAAATCTGTAATGACTCATTGGTGAACCAGGAGTATTGTTAACTCTATTTATGTTCTAGTTATATGTTCCATCTGGGTGAGAGATGGAAATATTATTGTTTCATTTAAACACCATCAGCATGTTTTACATCTATGTTATGACTGTATGCATTATGAATGTTTTCCCTTCATTTGTCAATGAAGCAGCTGTGGTTGTGTATACTCGTTTCACACGGCATGAAATCACAGAGCTTTGAAGTCTTCACGTAGTCACTCACGTGACTCCGAAGTAAAATAGTAAGATTAAACGAGAACTTACCAGTTTGAAGTTTGATCTTTATTTTATGAGGAGTCGAGTTGAGGGACTACGTGCCCTCCGCTCCCAGCCCTCATAGATTTCATCTGGTAGTTCTAGTCTTTATCTTACATTATACTTCAGTTATTATTTGCTGTGATTTCACACCGTTGCTTTGAAGATTGATGCACGAACGGCTGTACGGGGTTCTTCACGTAATCCCTCAACTCGACTCCTCATAAAATAAAGATCAAACTTCAAACTGGTAAGTTCTCGTTTAATCTTACTATTATGAGTGGCATAGTTAGGCTGGACAGTCGTCAGACGTTTTTCCCACAGTGCAAACGTCCAATGCTAGAGGGCATAGCTATAAGACGAGAGGGGGAAAGTTTAATGGAAATGTGCAGGGCAGGTTTATTTACGCAGAGAGTAGCGGAGTCCCAGTTGCCGGGGGGTGGTGGAGGCAGATACAATTGTGCCGTTTAAGAGGCTTTTAGATTGGCACATGGAAGTGCAAGCAATAGAGGGACATAGATCATGTGCAGGTAGATTAAATCAATTTATCTTAGCATCATGTTCAGTGCAAACATTGTGGGCCAAGGGCCTGCTCCTGATCTATGTTCTAACCTGGCCAATATGCTACTCGACCTTGCTATCAATTACCCTAATTACTATGTTATTCCGAATATGCCGGAACAGGGAGAAGGTGAAGATGACAAAATGTTTTGTTAATGTCTTACCATTTTTAGTTGAATGTGTTTGACCTTGATGAACTCAATTTTAGTCCTAAAAGTGTCTTCCACATAGAGTATAGACAGGGGATGAGTAGCTGATTGTTTGAACATTGAAGTCCAATTGATTACCTTTTCACATTTGACAATTCTACAGAGGTTTACTGTAGAACTGATTCTGGGACTCGACCCAAAACGTCGCCTATCTCCTTCGCTCCTTAGATGCTGCTGCACCCGCAGAGTTTCTCCAGCCTTTTGTGTACCCTCTGATTCTAACACATTGGCCTCCTGATTTTAACACATTTAGTAGGTGATTATATTGATCTTTAAGCTACTAACTATTTGATGCCAGTTATTTTGTCTCCCAAAGGCTATGGCTGTTTGGGGTTTTTACCTGCAGGGAATGGTGACATCTTTGGACAGTGCTTTGTCCAGGTGTACTTTCTCAGGTCCCATCTTCAGCTCCTTTGCTCCAGGGTAGACAATAGGTGCAGGAGTGGGCCATTCGGACCTTCGAGCCAGCACCGCCATTCAATGTGATCATGGCTGATCATCCCCAATCAGTACCCCGTTCCAGCCTTCTCCCCATATCTCCTGACTCCGCTATCTTTAAGAGCCCTATCTAGCTCGCTCTTGAAAGTATCCAGAGAACTGGCCTCCACCCCCCTCTGAATTCCACAGACTCCCAACTCTGTGTGTGAAAAACCCAGCCTATCCCATCTCCCCACAAATGCTTGATCCCACGCAACATCCTGATTGGGATCACATCACTACGGCTGTAGTCTAACCACGGTTTTATACAGTTGCCCCATAACTGTGATGTGGCTTACATACCATCACTTCTTGTAAGGCGCGACTGATTAACTCAAGTGAGAGAGATGCATCACTCCAGGACAAGCTCAATGTTTTCTATGCACACTTTGAAAGATGTAACCTCATAAGCTCCACATCCCTAGACAACACTGATCTCCGTCTCCACGGCCGACATCAGAAGATCCTTCATGAGGGTGGACCCTTGAAACTGTCCGGCTCTGGTGACACTCGGCCGTTCTCAAAACCTGCGTGACCCAACTGGCTGGAGTTTCTCGGACATCTTCAAGTGATAATAACATTAGGTGCAGGAGTAGGCCATTCGGCCCTTCGAGCCAGCTCTGCCATTCACTGTGATCTAGGCTGATCGTCCACAATCAGTACACCATTCCTGCCTTCTCTCCATACCCCATGACTCCGCTATCTTTAAGAGCTCTATCTAACTCTCTCTTGAAAGCAACCAGAGAATTGACCTCCACTGCCTTCTGAGGCAGCGAATTCCACAGATTCCCAATCAGTACACCATTCCTGCCTTCTCTCCATACCCCATGACTCCGCTATCTTTAAGAGCTCTATCTAACTCTCTCTTGAAAGCATCCAGAGAATTGACCTCCACTGCCTTCTGAGGCAGCGAATTCCACAGATTCACAACTCTCTGGGTGAAAACGTTTTTCCTAATTTCTATTCTAAATGGCCTACCCCTTATTCCTAAACTGTGACCCCTGGTTCTGGACTCCCCCAACATAGGGAACATGTTTCCTGCCTCCAGCGTGTCCAAACCCTCAATAATCTTATATGCTTCAATAAGATTCCCTCTCATCCTTCTAAATTCCAGTGTGTATACAAGCCCACTCGCTCCATTCTTTCAACATATAACAGTCCCGGGAATTAACCTTTTGAACCTATGTTGCACTCCCTCAATAGCAAGAATATCCTTCCTCAAATATGGAGACCCAAATTTCAACCTCTCAGTACTGTGGTTCCAGGTCTCTACCTGCTTTAAATAGGCATCGTTAACGGTGTTGCCCAAGAGTTGTCCTTAACATCTTTAGTTAGCTAATGAGTCATTTTTCCCATGCAGTCTTTATTTCTCAATGAACACATATTCATTGAGTATTATGAAATATGTTTTAAATTCTGCTAAGGTTTAGCCCCCTTCATACCTATCAATCTAACTTCTGAATCTACCTTAACAAACGCACCTCCTGCCTCTTTAATTTCCTTTCTTTGAGCACAGCTCCAATTCCCGAATTGTTTATGTCTCAGTGGGATTGTGCGATTCTACCATATTTTTGCAGCCCGGGACTAATGAAAATACCTTTTATGTAAGCAATTTATTAAAATCTGTATCTGAAGTTGTGAACATTTCCTTTCATTGTGCTTTTTTTTTTGTCCTTTCCAAGATATTTTTGTAGTATACAGAATAATCTCAGGGATTGTAATTTTCCAACTGCTTGGAATGACTGGCTATATTGCCTTCCTTTACCTCCATCCTTTCAGGGAAGAACTAGCTTCGTTTCTGGTAAAAAAACGTAAGTTTAACCTTTACATTGCTGATCACTATATTTGAGTCTAGGTCATTTATAATCACTGAAAATACTAGTCCACCCAGAACTAACCATTGTGAAATCCGAGTGCTAACCGCTTCTCAGTCCACCTCAAGATGGCGATGTGAGCAAGTCCTATCTGCCTATGTTCGGCCCATATCCCGGACATGCTGCGATGCAGCTTTTGAGGCTGCTAAACAAGATGAGAAACTATGTATTAGAGGGAAGATGCTAGCATGGATAGGAGGCTGAATAGCAGCAGACAAAGAGTGGGAATAAAGATAACTTTTTTCCCGTTGGCTGCCAGAGACCTGTGGTATTCTGCAGGGGTCGGTGTTGGGTCTGCTACTTTTCACATTTTATATTAATGATTTTGATTATAGAATTGATAGTCTTGTGGCCAAGTTTGCTGATGATACAAAGATAGGTGGAGGACAGGTAGTGTTGAGGAAGCAGGGAATATGCAAAAGGAGAAGTTAGGAGAGTGCACAGAAGTGGCAGATAGAACAAAGTGTAGCAAAGTGTGCGGTCATGCACTTTGGTAGCAGGAACAAAGGCATGGACTATTTTGTAAATGGGGACTTGGAATAAAGGGGAGGTCTTTTAAGACTGAGGTGAGAAAAAAACTTTTTCACCCAGAGAGTTGTGAATTTATGGAATTCCCTGCCACAGAGGGCAGTGGAGGCCAAGTCACTGGAAGGATTTAAGAGAGAGTTAGATAGAGCTCTAGGGGCTAGTGGAGTCAAGCGAGGCAGGCACGGGTTATTGATAGGGGACGATCCGCCATGATCACAATGAATGGCGGTGCTGGCTCAAAGGGTCGAATTGCCTCCTCCTGCACCTATTTTCTATGTTTCTATGGGAAATTCAAAAATCAAAGGGACTTTGGAGTACTGGTGCAGGTTTCTCAAAAGGTTAATTTGCAAGGTGAATTAATAGTAACGAAGGCTAATGCAATGTTAGCATTCATTTTGAGAGGACTAGAATATAAAAGCAGGGATGTAATGCTAAGGCTTTATAAGGCGCTGGCCAGACCCCATTTGAAGTATTGTGATCAGTTTTAGGCCCCATATCTGAGGAGGGATGTGCTGACGTTGTAGGGAGTCCAGATGAGGTTTCAAAGAATGATCCCGGGGATGATTGGGTTAACATATGATGAGCGTTTGATGGTTCTGGGCCTGTACTCGCTGGAGATTAGAAGGATGAAGGGGAACCTCATGAAAACATACCAAATAATGAAAGGCAAGGATAGAGTGCATGTGGAAAGGATGTTTCCACTCGTGTGAAAGTCTAGGACCAGAGGGCACAGCCTCAGAATACAATAACATGAGGCGGGGGGGGGGGTGAATCTGTAGAATTCATTGCCACAGATGGTTGTGGTACATAGTTCCTTGAAGGTGGCGTCACAGATAGATGGGGTGGTCAAAAAGGCTTTTGGCACATTGGCCTTCATCAGTCAGAGTATTGAATATGGAAGTTGGGATGTCATGTTGCAGTTATGTAAGATAATGCTGAGGCTGAATGTAGAGTATTGTGTTCAGTTCTGGGGACCATGTTATAGGAAAGATATTGTTAAATTGGAAAGGACGCAGAGAAGATTTCCAAGGATGTTTCTAGGACTCAAGGGTGTGAGCTATAGAGGGAGGTTGAATAGGCAGGGACTCTATTCCCTGGGGCGCAGGAGGATAAGGGGAGACTTATAGAGGTGTATAAAATCATGAGATGAATAGAACAGGTGAACGCACAGAGTCTCTTGCCCACAGTAGGTGAATCGAGAAGCAAATGGCATAAGTTTAAGGTGAAGGGTGAAAGATTTTATAGGAATCTGAGGAGTAACTTTATCACGCATAGGGTGTATGGAAAAAGCTGCCGGAGGAGATAGTTGAGACAGGGAATATTGCGACGTTTAAGAAACATTTTGTACAGGCACATGGATAGGTTTAGGGGGATATGGGCCAAACAGAGGCAAGTAGGACTAGTGTACATGGGACATGTTGGTTGGTGTAGGCAAGTTTAGCTGAAGGTCCTGTTTCCACACTCAATTACACTATTTACGTATATGATCATTTACGTATAAGAAAGAAAGAAAAGATCATTTGGGATTGTCCTTAATGCTATCTGCCAGAGCTATCTCCTGTCCTCTTTTTGCTCTTCTGAATTTTTTTTAGTTTGCTCCGCAGTTCCCGAAACTCCTCCAGGGATACACTTGACCCCAGCTGCTTATACCTGCCCCATGTCTCCCTCTTACTCTTGACCAGAGTCCCAATTTCCCAAGTCATCCAAGCTCTCTTGCGCTCATCTGCCCTTTACTCCAACAGGAAAATGTGCATGTCCTGGAATCTTGTCAGCACGCTTTTAGGAACATCCCACTTTCCTGACGTTCATTTCCCTTCAAACAACCTACTCCAATCAACTTGAGTGAGTTCCTGTCTCATACCCTCAAAGTTGGCCTTGTCCCAATTTAGCATTTTAACTCGTAGGTCTGCTCTGTCTCTATCCATAACTATCTTAAACTATCTTGTCCCAAAAGGCTCCTCCATGAACACTTCATCCACTTGCCACTCCTAATTTCCAAAGACTAGATCAGGTGTTTCGCTCTCTCTCTACATATTTGGAGGAAACTCTACTGAACATATTTGGCAAATTCCACCCTGTGTAATTCTTTCGCACTTTGAAATTCCCAGTCAATATTGGGAAAGTTAAAATCCCCTACAACGACAAGCATATTGGACCTGCAGCTGCCTCCATTCTCCTGGCATATTTGCTCTTCTAATTCATGTTGACTATTTGGGGACCTGGCGAGCACTCGATTGGCTAAATAGCCTAATTCTGCTCCTATGACACAAACCTATGACTAATGAACATGGGCATTTATCAGCTGAAGGATTCACAGACCATGTTCTGGCCCCTCTGATCTACTGACAAGATCCCAAATTTCCACTCCTGTCATTACACTATCTATTCATTCATTTGCAACATTTCCATCTGGATCGAAGTGTTAGACCTCGCTGTAGAAATTGCACTGCTGGCTGAATGGCAACTGAGTTTCAGTACACAGGGAAAGTCAACAACAGGTTGAATGAGAATGAATTTAGAACTGTTATGATGCTCGAGAGGATTATCCTAAGAACTGCAATCCTACCCTAAGACCTTGATCTTTATACTGTCATTAAAGCAACATGGGTGAGTCGCAGTGCTGCTCTCATACCATGCTGTAGGAAAGTAATTTTTAGTAGCTATTTAAACAATACCCCTAAATTAACTTTCAAACACTGGTACTCTAGCATTTTTTCTGATGGCAGTAATTCCCAAAATGATTTATAACCAATTAAGGATTTTTGATGTATAATTGTAAAGCAGGAAACCAAACAATTGTGTTAATCCCCCTCGAAACAAAACAGGATAAGTGTACTTCTTAGCAAACTGCCGTGTGAACAGATAGACTTTTAGTTCATTATTTGACCCAAAGGTATGGCCCCTCTGACAGTGACAGCTTGGATTGTGGACTCGGGTTCCTTGAGGGGGCTAGAAGCCTTGTCCTTCTGGTTCCAAACCATGGCACACAAGTTGTGCTGCAGTGATAATCTTTTGTTTGCAAAATATCTCATGCTTCATCTGCACAGCTAGATGTAACCATTTTTTAAACTTTGACACACTGGCAGGTGAGCGTTACATTATATTAGGAACTGGAATATTCAACGTAATAATGTCACCTCTACCAATTTACGAAGCATCTCTAAATGGTGAGTGTTACATTCACAATATTTCTATTGTTGATAATTTTAAAGTGTGTGAGTGAATGATTGAGAAAATGCAGTTTACAAAAATTCTTCTCCATGAGAACTAGGTAGGATTATGACACGTTTGTCAAAATGTCCACAGAATCGTTTCAATTCATCTCTAATAAATGCTTGACAATACAGTCAAAAGGAAAATCATTAATATGTCCAAAATAATACAGAAAATGCCAGAAATATGCAGCTGTTCAGGCAGCAACTGAAAAGAGGAAAGACTGTTATTGATGCCTTGGGTGTAAACCCTTCATCAGAATCGAAATGTCATTAATCAGCCCTTTCTCTTTTCTGCAGGTGCTAACTGGCCTGCGATTTCAGCATTTTTCTGCTTTCAGCCTTAGCCGTCCAATGGGTCTTAAAGTCAAGGCAGGGTGTGCGGCATTTTTCACACCAAGCACACAGAGTGCTGAAGCAGTAAGACATGGGCTTTTTCTTAACTTCCTGAAGTGCTTTTCCTGGTTGTGACCCAAATTCCTCCTGCAACTGTCTTTGGTAAGTCAGTCATTGACCACGAACACTGCAGCTTCAATTGCTGGAATTCTTTTCCTGCAAATGCTGCCTAATCTGCCATACATTTCCAATATTTACTGTTTTTATTTCAGTTAGTTCTTCCTCCCATGCACCAGTTGGTACTGGACAGTTTCAAGGAAGTTAGATAGGAAAATGGAAGGAGTCAAACCAGCCCCCTCACCTCCCTATGACTAAGGGAAGATCACGAGGGCCTTATCTTCACTCAAAACTTGATGTTCCACTGCCAGAAGCACAGCAATGCTCCTGTAATACCCATTGTTCAATTTTGCATCTGTCCTCATCCTGAGGTGTTTGGGGATAACATAAGAATTCCCAATAAGCACAATTGGATTTAAGAAATTGCCCAAATCATGATATAATAAAGTTTAATTAGAAACCTTGCTCAGTTTCACATCTTTGCCTCAATTTCTGGACTGTGACAGAACATTCAACATTGAAGACATTGCTGTATATTTCAGTTTGACGGTGTTATTTCTCCTCAAAGCAAAACATTAACAGGTCAGAACATACTTATCACCAGTTGTGTGAGACCATTAATAGTCAAGAAAGTAAAATGATGCTGATAAATCCCAAGGATCCATAGATCTTATAGAATCATATAGCATGGAAACAGGCCCCACTTCGTTCATGCTAACCACCTTGATTTACCACGCCAATCCCACTTGCCTACGTCTCACCCATATGTCTCCAAACCTTTCCTATCTATGTACGTGTCCAATGTCATAATTGTAGCTGCCTTAACTAGCTTGTTCCACATACCCAGAATCCTCTGTGTGGAAAAAGTTCTCCAGAGATGCTGCATGATCTGCTGAGTTACTCCAGCACTTTGTGTCATTTGTAGTATTGGACTTCCCTGGATTGGGAACAAAACTGTGGCTATTCACTGTATCCCTGCCACTCATGATTTGATATACTTTACCTTCAAGGACACCCCTTAATTTCCCATTCTTCCCAGCCTATCTAGACTCTCCATATAAACTCAAACCCTGGACACCTGGTAAAATCTTAGTGAATTCTTCTGCACTCTTTACCATTTAAAGACATGCACCCTATAGTAGACTATACACAGTACCCCAAATGACACTTTACTAACGCCTTGTACAGCTGAAACATGACATTCCAAGTCATGAACTTAATATCTCCATCCTTCTCTCCCCCACCTGACTCGTCTGCCAACCATCCTTTGTCACACAGTTTGGAAACAGGCCCTTCGGCCTGACTTGCCCACCCCAACCAACCTGTTCCATCAACACTAGTCCCACCTGCCAGCATTATCCACGTACCTGTCTAAATGTTTCTTAACATTGCAATAGTCCCTGCCTCAACTACCTCCTCCGGCAGCTCATTCCATACACCCACCACCCTTTGTGTAAAAAAAGTAACCCCTCAGGTTCCTATTAAATCTTTCCCCCCTCCCCTTAAACCCCCCTCACCTTAAACCAATGTCCTCTGGTTCTCGATTCCCCTTCTCTGGGTAAGAGACTGGACCCAATCTATCCCTCCCAACATTTTGTACACCTCTATAAGATCACTCCTCATCCTCCTGCGCTCCAAGGAATACTGTGCTAACCTGCTCAACCTCCCCCTATAGCTCAGACCCTCAAGTCCTGGCAACATCTTCGTAAATCGTCTTTGTATCCTTTCTAGCTTGACGACGTCCTTCCTACATCATGGTACCCAAAACTGAACATAATACTTTAAAAGCCTTTTTGACCGCCCTATCTTCTGCCACTTTCAAGGATCCATGTACCTGCTCTCGTAGATGCCTATGCTTTCCAACACTCCCCATTCACTGTGTAGTGCTCATGCCCATGTTACACTTCCCAAAATGCAACACTTTACATTTCTGTGTATTAAATTCCATCAACCATTGCTCAGCCCACCTGCCCAACTGATTAAGATCCTGCTGCAATTTTGGACAACCATCTTCACTACCTACAATACCACCTACTTTAGTGTCATCTGCAAACTTGCTAATCATGCCATGTATGTTCTCATCTAAATCATTGCTACAGATGACAAACAGGAATGGGTCCAGCACCGACTGGTGAACCCTGAGGCACACCACTGGTCACAGTCCTCCAGATCTAAAAGCAACTTTCCACAATCACCCTCTACTTCCTTCCATGAAGCCAATTTGTTATCCATTCAGCTATCTCTCATTGGATCCCATGCGATCGATCCTTCCAGAGCAGCCTACCATGCGGAACCTTGTTGAATGCCTTACTAAAATCCATGTACACAACATCTACAGCTCTGCCCACATCGACCTTTTTGGTCATATCTACAAAAGATTCACTCGGTTTTGTGAGACTGTCTCCCATGTACAAACCCATGCTGACTATCCCTAATCAGCCCTTGTTCATCTAAATGCATATATCTTGTATCCCTCAAAATACTCTCTAGTAACTTTCCCACTAGAGATGTCCGGCTCCCTGGCCTGTAGTTCCCAGGCTTTTCCCTGCAGCCCTTCTTGAATAGATGCACAACATTTGCTCCTGCAATTTCCTCTCTAGCTTCCCACAGTGTCCTCAATATATCTGTTCAGGACTTTGATTAAAGAGCTCTCACATATCCTTTAATCTTTACCCCTCTAAACCTTAAAGCTATTCCCTCTCGTCTTTGACATTTTCACCCTGGTCACTTTCAGGAAGGTTTGGAAAAGTGCTACAATATGAATTTAAAGAGTAGCCAAATTGGAAAGCAGTATCGTAAAGGTAGTAATCTCATGATTACTGACTGCCATGCACTCATGATAAAGGTACTTGGCAATAGATCAGCTGAATACATGGCTGTTAAAGGTGTGCAGGATGGAGGGATTTGGATCCTGGGGCACTAGGACTAATTCTGGAGAAGGTAGGTCGGTACAAACAGGACGGGTTACAACTGCACAGAAACCACTGCCCTTGCCCATGCATTTGCTAGTGTTGTTCATTGATAAGGAACTGAATTTAAAACGGCCAATAGGATTTGCAGTGTGTTCCAGAAGAAGAAAGAATTACCTGAAGGGGAGGCGCTATCATTGTGGCATTGAAGGATAAGAGTGCCAGCATGAGGATTCCTTCATTATGAAAACAAGGAACATACATCACCAGGTCTGAAGAAGGGTCTCGACCCGAAACGTCGCCTATCTCCTTCGCTCCTTAGATGCTGCTGCACCCGCTGAGTTTCTCCAGCTTTTTGTGTAACCCTCGATTCTCCAGCATCTGCAGTTCCTTCTTTAACAACATACATCACCAGTTTACTTCAAAGCAAGACAAGGCCATAGTAAATTCAGGCAAATGAGCAATGTCTTCCTTTTGGGAAGAATAGAGGAGACATTGTGCAGCTGAACTGGATGAAGAAGTTAGAGACCTGAATGGATCTTATTGACTGTTTATACTCACTCCAAAGACTGCTGAACGTTTTTGTTCATTTGTACGCATTGAAGTGAAGAGAGCATCAACGGACGTTAACACTGTAGTATTAGTTTAAGAAAGAACTGCAGATGCTGGAAAAATCGAAGGTGGACAAAAAATGCTGGAGAAACTCAGCGAGTGAGGCAGTATCTATGGAGAGAAGGAATTGGCAACGTTTCGGATTGAGACCTTTCTTTATGTTGGGATGGCAGGAAAAAGAAAGGGAGTAGACAGACAGTGGGACTGGTGGGAGAACTGGGAAGGGGGCAGGGAAGGAGGGAGAAAGCAAGGGCCATCTAAAATTAGAGAAGTCAATGTTCAAACTGCTGGGGTGTAAAACTAACCAAGCAAGATATGAGGTGCTGTTCCTCCAATTTGTGCTGGGCCTCACTCTGACAATGGAAGAGGCCAAGGACAGAAAGGTCAGAGTGGGAATGGGAGTCTACGCTGACCTTCCCAGTTCTCCCACAAGTCCTAATGTCTCCGCCTACTTCCTTTCCTGCCTCCCCCCGACATCAGTCTGAAGAAGGGTCTTGACCCGAAACGTCGCCAATTCCTTCTCTTCATGGATGCTGTCTCATCCGCTGAGTTTCTCCAGCATTCTTTTGCCTACTGTAGTATTAGTTATGTATGGCCAGTCATTACAGCATGTTTCGTTAGGTAGTGCAGTGCAACTCTAGAAGATACTGGCCTTTGTCTATCTTCATGGCAGACAAATCAAGTCGATTGTCATATGAGAATATTCCTCTTCTGATCTTCCAGCACAAAATTCCAGTTTCATAGTCTGCACTGAGTATGAAGGATAAAGCTAGATTGGGGAGATATCAAGTGCAGGAAGAAACAGACTATATCAGGCATATTCAATGGGTGCTTCAGGTGTTTCATGATGCATGCAGGCTATAGAAGCCAAAATACAGCTGAAGGAGGATTCTACACCTCAGCTCTTTAGAGTGCAACTGAAGAAAAAAGGTAGGGAAGGGTTGAAGAAGTGACAGGAAGGAGGTATCGTTGAAAAAGTTAAGATTACTGATTGGACTGATCCTGTACAGAGGAGAAGGTGGCATCATTGGGATCAGTGGAAAAGCAAAAGTAGACAGATAGCTCTTACTCCAATTGATGATTCATGTCCCAGTAGGACATGTTTTGCAATCCTTAACCCTTACAGGCAAGTTAAAAGGGATAGTTAACAATTCATGCTCACCTTTGACTGTTCCAATACAAAATACTTTGCTTCGGATAGCTGCAGCTTCGGGCATTTTCCAGAGGACAAAGGCCTGATCCCAGGACTGCCACATCATAATGAGAATAAAATTGACGAAAGGCCAGTGTCTTGGCTGCCTGAAAGTTGTTTATGCAGGTTATGAAACTGAAGACTCCAGTCTATCGTGGACAAGCTTAAAGCTGTGCCAAGGAACAGATAGCCGGAGGAACTCAGTGAGTCAGGCATATCTGTGGAGGGAAATGGACAAATATTTTGTGATATCCAGAGTCTGAAGTTAAAACTGCGTTTAATTCATCAAGTCTGACCATTTAAAAAAAAAAAGAACCATCAACTTCCACACAAGACATAGGAACATGAATCTGCAATTCAAGAGATGGTGGATTATGTCTCAAGTCCCAATGATCGGTCTGAAGAAGGATCCTAACCTAGAGCTTTCTGTCCATTCCCTCCATAGATGATGCGTCACACGCTACATTCCTGCACACTTTGTTCTTTGCTCAGGATTCCAGCATCTATGGTGTCTTTCATTTCCCAAAGGTCACCCCCCACAATTCTGAACACTTAATCCAAAGTGGGCTATTAGAAGGGTCATAAAGTCACATAATGGCTTCAAAGAGTTAGATTAAAGCTTTATATACCTAAATTAAAAACCATAGGATAACCAGGAAGAAGGTACAATAGCTCAAGGATAAAGGAGGGAATTTGTGCTTGGAGTTGGGGGATAGAGGCATGGTACTAAATGAGTACTTTTCATCTGTTTTCAATAAGGAGAAGGACAGTGAGATCAGTTAGGAGAATACTAATATTCAAGGACAGTTTGGGATTAAGAAGGAGGAGATGTTAGGGTTGCTGAGGAGCATTAAGGTGGATAAATCCCCAGAACCTGATGGGAGGCAAGAGCAGAGATTGTGGAAGACTTGTTAAAAAACTTTGCATCTTTGCAGCTAGCCACAGCCGAGTTCCTGGAGGATTGGAGAGTAGCTAATGTTGTTCCTTTATTTAAGAAGGGAAGTAGAGAGAATCCAGGAAATTATAGGCCAGTGAACCTCAGTTCAGTGGTGGGGAAACTATTGGAGAGGATTCTTTCAGATAGGATTTACGATACGATATGACAGAACTTTATTTATTTATCCAAGCAGGGAAATTGATCTGCCAACAGTCATTGAAAAAAAAACACAAAACACAACTCCCAATTTAGAAGAGAATGGGTTTATTTGGGACAGGTATACGTGGCAGGTTGTATCATACTAACTTGATTATGTTTTCTGAGAAGGTGATCGTTGAGGGTAGGGAGGTGGATGTCGTCTACATGGATTTTACTAAGGCATTTGATAAAGTCTCCCATGATCCAGAAGATTAATAATGACTTGGTCATATAGATTCAGAACTGCCCTACTGATCAAAGACAGAGGGTTGTAGTGGAAGACCAATATGCAGGCTGGAGGTCTATGGCCAGTGGAGTTCTGCAGGGGTCTGTGCTGGGACCGCTGCTGTTTGTGATGTACAGTGGCTTGCAAAAGTTTTCATGCACCTCGAACATTTCCTCATTTTGTCACGTTACAACCACAAACGTAAATGTATTTTATTGGGATTTTATGTGATAGACCATCACAAAGTGGTGCATAATTGTGAAGTGGAAGGAAATTGATACATGGTTTTCAAATTTTTTTACAAATAAAAAACTGAAGTGCAGCGTGCAAAAGTATTCAGCCCCCTTTACTCTGATACCCCTAAATAAAATCCAGTGCAACCAATTGCATTCAGAAGTCACCTAATTAGTAAATAGAGTCCACTTGTGTGTAATTAGTAAATAGAGTCCACTTGTGTGAAGGCCTCAGGGGTTTGGTAGAGAACATTAGTGAACAAACAGCATCATGAAGCCCAAGAAACACACCAGACAGGTCAGGGATAAAGTTGTGGAGAAGTTTAAAGCAGGGTTAGGTTATAAAAAAAAAATCCCAAGCTTTGAACATCTCACGGAGCACTGTTCAATCCATCATCCGAAAATGGAAAGAGTATGGCACAACTGCAAACCTACCAAGACATGGCCGTCCACCTAAACTGACAGGCCGGGCAAGGAGAGCATTAATCAGAGAAGCAGCCAAGAGGCCCATGGTAACTCTGGAGGAGCTGCAGAGATCCACAGCTCAGGTGGGAGAATCTGTCCACAGGCCAACTATTAGTCGTGCACTCCACAAATCGGACCTTTATGGCAGAGTGGCAAGAAGAAAGTCATTGTTGAAACAAAGCCATAAGAAGTCACATTTGCAGTTTGCCACAAGCCATGTGGGGGACACAGCAAACATGTGGAGGAAGGTGCTCTGGTCTGATGAGACCAAAATTGAAGTTTTTGGCCTAAATGCAAAACGCTGTGTGTGGCGGAAAACTAACACTGCACATCACCCTGAACACACCATCCCCACTGTGAAACATGGTGGTGGCAGCATCATGCTGTGGGGATGTTTTTCTTCAGCAGGGACAGGGAAGCTGATGGGTCAGAGTTGATGGGAAGATGGATGGAGCCAAATACAGGGCAATCTTGGAAGAAAACCTGTTCAAGTCTGCAAAAGACTTGAGACCGGGGTGGAGGTTCACCTTCCAGTAGTACAACGACCCTAATACAGCCAGAGCTACAATGGAATGGTTTAGATCAAAGCATATTCATGTGTTAGAATGGCCCAGTCAAAGTCCAGACCTAAATCCAATTGAGAATCTCTGGCAAGACTTGAAAATTGCTGTTCACAGACACTCTCCATCCAATCTGACTGAGCTTGAGCTATTTTGCAAAGAAGAATTGTCAAAAATATCAGTCTCTAGATTTGCAAAGCTGGTAGAGACATACCCCAAAAGCGAAAGGTGATTCTACAAAGTATTGACTCATGGGGGCTGAATACTTTTGCACGCCACACTTTTCAGTTTTTTATTTGTTATAAAATTTGGAAACCATGTATCATTTTCCTTCCACTTCACAATTATGCACCACTTTGTGTTGGTCTATCACATAAAATCCCAATAAAATACATTTACGTTTGTGGTTGTAACGTGAAAAAATGTGGAAAAGCTCAAGGGGTATGAATACTTTTGCAAGCCACTGTATATAAATGTAAACTGGCTGGTTAGTAAGTTTACAGCGAGGAAGGCCATCAAAATATACGGCGAGATTTAGATCAGCGACAGAAATGGGTGGAGAAATGGCAGATGGAGTTTAATCCAAGCAAGTGTGAGGTGAACTTTGGGAGGTCATATGTGAGGGGAAAATATAAAATTAATTACATGATCCTTAACAACATTTATGTACAGAGGAACCTTGGGGTCCATGTCCATAACTCCCTGAAAGCGACAAAACGAGAAGAGTGGTGAAGAAGGCATATGGTATGCTTGCCTTAATAGGTTGTGGTATCAGAGTCAGGGTGTCACCATGCAGCTTTATAGCACTTTGCTGAGGCCGCATTTGGAGTATTTGTGTGCAGTTCTGGTCGCCCTATTACAGGGAGGATGTGGATGCTTTGGAAAGGGCAGAGACGGAGGTTTACAAGAAATATAACAACAAATTGCTCAAGTAACTCAGCGGGACAGGCAGCATCTCTGGAGAGAAGGAATGGGTGACGTTTCAGGTTGGAACCCTCCTTCAGACTGAGTGATGCGTGGATTAGGGGGTATTCACTTCAGGGAGAGGTTGTACAGACAGAGTGTTTTCTCTGGAATGCCGGAGCTTGCAGGGATACCTAATAGAAGTATATAAAATTATGAGATGCATAGATAGGAAAGACAGTCAGAATCTTTTTTCCCAGGATGGAATAATCAAATACTAGAGAACACAGTTCTAAGGTGAGAGGGGCAAAGTTGAAAGGAGATGTGTGGGGCAGGTGTTTTACACAGTGGGCCGTGCTGTGGCTGGAACATGCTGCCGGGGGTGGGGGCTGATGCAGATTATACATATATATCGTAAGCAGATACAATAGTGGCATTAAAGAGACTTTTGGATAGACATATTTATGTGCAGGGAAAGCAGGGATATGGGCGATGTGCAGGTAGATAAGTGATGGTCTTGGCATCAGGTTTGGCAGAGACAATAGGACAGGTTACAAATGGACAGAAACCAATGCCCTCGCCCATGAATTTGCTGGTTTTGTTCATTGATATGGAACCTGTTCTTGTGCTGTTCTATGTCCCACATATGTAAAGGTTCTGAGGCACTTTAATTTACTAGTCATAAGATCATAATTGATAGGAGTAGAATTAGGCCATTCAGCCCATCAAGTCTACTTCGCCATTCAATCATGGCTGACCTATCTCTCCCTCCTAACTCCATTCTCCTGCCCACAACCTCTTCCACCCATACTAATCAAGAATCTATCTCTGCCTTAAAAATATCCATTGACTTTGCCTCCACAGCCTTCTGTGGTAAATAATTTCATAGATTCACCACTCTCTGACTGAAGAAATCCCTCCTCATCTCCTTCCTAAAAGAACGTCCTTTAATTCTGAGGATGTGACCTCTAGTCCAAGGTTCTCCCACTTGTGGAAACATCCTCTCCACATCCACTCTCTATAAGCCTTTTACCATTCTCTATCCAAGCCTTGCACTATTGTAGTCAAGCGGTAATTGTACAATAATACATAGAAACATAGAAAATAGGTGCAGGAGTAGGCCATTCTGCCCTTCGAGTCTGCACCGTCATTCAATGTGTTCATGGCTGATCATCCAACTCAGTATCCTGTACATGCCTTCTCTCCATACCCCCTGATCCCTTTTGCCACAGGGGCCACATCTAACCCTCTTAAACATAGCCAATGAAGTGGCCTCAACTACCTTCTGTGGCAGAGAATTCCAGAGATTCACCACTCTCTGTGTGAAAAATGTTTTTCTCATCTCGGTCCTAAAAGATTTCCCCCTTATCCTTAAACTGTGACCCCCTTGTCCTGGACTTCCCCAACATCGGGAACAATCTTCCTGTATCTAGCCTGTCCAACCCCTTAAGAATTTTGTAAGTCTCTATAAGATCCCCCCTCAATCTTCTATATTCCAGCGAGTACAAGCCGAGTCTATCCAGCCTTTCCTCATATGAAAGTCCTGACATCCCAAGGATCAGTCTGGTGAACCTTCTCTGTACTCCCTCTATGGCAAGAATGTCTTTCCTCAGATTTGGAGACCAAAATTGTATGCAATACTCCAGGTGTGGTCTCCCAAGACCCTGTACAACTGCCGTAGAACCACACATTCATTCAATGAGGCCGTCACTGACTAGCAGCACCCATCTTGGTTTTCCATCCCCTGACACCATTGGCTGCCAAATAAATCTATATTAGACTTGAACAGATTAATTCAGCAGCTGTAATTTTTGATAACCATCTTTGCATTCAACCATGACACCCACTTTAGTCACAGCCATTTAGAGGGCCTGCACATGAATGCACTAGATTATGGACAAAGCTTTGAAAGTTCTTTCTGTACTGCCCCTCCAACAGTGCAGCATTTTCTGAATACTATCCCTCCAAATGTGCAGTATTCACTCCAGCTTCACAGTATAGTTCTTTTTTGGTATTGTGTCAGTTTATTGTTGGTTATCAAAAACTACAGGATGGTTATCAACAATTATTGCAGGATCTGGATCAATTGAGTTAGTGGACTGAGGAATGATTAATGGAGTTTAATACAGAGAAGCGTGAGGTGTTGCACTTTGGGAAGTCAAACCAAGGCAGGACCTTCACTGTGAATGGATAGGCCCTGGGAGTATTGTAGAGCAGAAGGATCTAGGAGTGCAGGTACATAGTTCCTTGAAAGTGGTGTCAGAGGTAGATCAGATGATGAAGAAGACTTTTGGTACGTTGCCCTTCTTCAGTTAGAGTACTAAGTATAGAAGTTGACATGTTAGGTTACAGTTGTACAAGATAGGCTGTATTTGGAATATTGTGTTCATGTTTGGTCACCTTGCTACGGGAAAGATGTAGTTAAGCTGGAAAGAGTGCAGAGAATGTTTACAAGGATGTTGCCAGGACTTGAGGGTCTGAGCTATCGGGAGAGGTTGGGGAGGCTAGGACTTCATTCCTTCGAGTGCAGGATGAAAAGGGGTGACCTCATGGAGGTGTAAAAGAACAGGAGGGGAATAGATAAATAATAGATAAAACTAGAAGGGAATAGATTCCACAGAGCATACCCAGCATTTTACCCAGCGTAGCGGAATCAAGAATCAGAGGACATAGATTTAAGGTGAGAGGGCAAAGGTTTAATTACAACCTGAGGGGCAACATTTTCACACGGTGGGTCGATGGAAGGAGCTGCCAGAGGAGATAGTTGAGGCAGGTACTATATCAACAGGTAAAAGCAGTTGGGCAGGTATATGGTTAGAAAAGGTTGAGATCAGGAGGGATAGACGAAAAGGAAAAGGAGGTGGGGTAGCGTTGCTGGTGAGAGAGGAGATTAATGCAATAGAAAGGAAGGACATTAGCGTGGAGGATGTGGAATCGATATGGGTAGAGCTGCGAAACTCTAAGGGGCAGAAAACGCTAGTGGGAACTGTGTACAGGCCACCTAACAGTAGTATTGGAGTTGGGGATGGCATCAAACAGGAAATTAGAAATGCGTGCGACAAGGGTAACACGGTTATAATGGGTGACTTCAATCTGCATGTAGATTGGGTGAATCAAATTGGCAGGGGTGCTGAGGAAGAGGATTTCCTGGAATGTATGCGGGATAGTTTTCTCAACCAACATGTGGAGGAACCAACGAGAGAGCAGGCTATTCTAGACTGGGTATTGAGTAATGAGGAAGGGTTAGTTAGCAGTCTTGTTGTGCGTGGCCCCTTGGGCAAGAGTGACCATAATATGGTTGAGTTCTTCATTAGGATGGAGAGTGACAAAATTAAGTCAGAAACAAGGGTTCTGAACTTGAACAAAGGTAACTTTGAAAGTATGAGATGTGAATTGGCCAAGATAGACTGGCAGGTGATTCTTAAAGGGTTGACAGTGGATGTGCAATGGAAGGTATTTAAAGACTGCATGGATGAAGTACAAAAGTTGTTCATACCAGTTTGGCAAAAGAATAAATCGGGGAAGGTGGTGCATCCATGGATAACAAGGGAAATCAGGGATAGTATAAAAACAAAAGATGAGGCATACAAATTTGCCAGAAAAAGCAGCCTACCGGAGGACTGGGAGAAATTCAGAATCCAGCAGAGGAGGACAAAGGGCTTAATTAGGAAAGGGAAAATAGATTATGAAAGGAAACTGGCAGGGAACATAAAAACTGACTGCAAAAGTTTTTATAGATATGTAAAGAGAAAGAGACTAGTTAAAACAAATGTTGGTCCCTTGCAGTCAGAAACAGGTGAATTGATCATGGGGAACAAGGACATGGCAGACCAATTGAATAACTACTTTGGTTCTGTCTTCACTAAGGAAGACATAAATAATCTGCCGGAAATAGCAGTGGAACGGGGGTCAAATAAGATGGAGGAACTGAGTGAAATCCAGGTTAGCCGGGAGGTGGTGTTGGGTAAATTGAACGGATTGAAGGCCGATAAATCCCCAGGGCCAGATAGTCTGCATCCCAGAGTACTCAAGGAGGTAGCCACAGAAATAGTGGATGCATTAGTGATAATTTTTCAAAATTCCTTAGATTCTGGAGTAGTTCCTGAGGATTGGAGGGTAGCTAATGTAACCCCACTTTTTAAAAAAGGAGGGAGAGAGAAAGCGGGGAATTACAGACCAGTTAGTCTAACATCGGTAGTGGGGAAACTGCTAGAGTCAGTTATTAAAGATGGGATAGCAGCGCATTTGGAAAGTGGTGAAATCATTGGACAAAGTCAGCATGGATTTACGAAAGGTAAATCATGTCTGACAAATCTGATAGAATTTTTCGAGGATGTAACTAGTAGAGTGGATAAGGGAGAACCAGTGGATGTGTTATATCTAGACTTTCAGAAGGCTTTCGACAAGGTCCCGCATAAGAGATTAGCATACAAACTTAAAGCACACGGTATTGGGGGTTCGGTATTGATGTGGATAGAGAACTGGCTAGCAGACAGGAGGCAAAGGGTAGGAGTAAACGGGTCCTTTTCAGAATGGCAGGCAGTGACTAGTGGGGTGCCGCAAGGCTCAGTGCTGGGACCCCAGCTATTTACAATATATATTAATGATTTGGACGAGGGAATTCAATGCAACATCTCCAAATTTGCAGATGATACCAAGCTGGGGGGTATAGTTAGGTGTGAGGAGGATGCTTGGAGGCTGCAGGGTGATTTGGATAGGCTGAGTGAATGGGCAGATGCATGGCAGATGCAGTACAATGTGGATAAATGTGAGGTTATCCACTTTGGTGGCAAAAACATGAGGGTAGACTATTATCTGAATGGTGGCAGATTAGGTAAGGGGGAGATGCAACGAGACCTGGGTGTCATGGTACACCAGTCATTGAAAGTAGGCATGCAGGTGCAGCAGGCAGTGAAGAAAGCAAATGGTATGTTAGCATTCATAGCGAAAGGATTTGAGTATAGGAGCAGGGAGGTTCTACTGCAGTTGTACAGGGTTTTGGTGAGGCCACACCTGGAGTACTGCGTACAGTTTTGGTCTCCAAATCTGAGGAAAGACATCCTTGCCATAGAGGGGGTACAGAGAAGATTCACCAGACTGATTCCTGGGATGTCAGGACTTTCATATGAGGAAAGATTGGATAGACTCGGTTTGTACTCGATGGAATTTAGAAGATTGAGGGGGGATCTTATAGAAACCTACAAAATTCTTAAGGGGTTGGACAAGCTAGATGCTGGAAGATTGTTCCCGATGTTGGGGGAGTCCAGAACAAGGGGTCACAGTCTAAGGATAAGGGGGAATTCCTTTAGGACCGAAATGAGGAAAACATTCTTTACACAGAGAGTGGTGAGTCTCTGGAATTCTCTGCCACAGAAGGTAGTTGAGGCCAGTTCATTGGCTATATTTAAGAGGGCGTTAGATGTGGCACTTGTGGCTAAAGGGATCAGGGGGTATGGAGAGAAGGCAGGTACGGGATACTGAGTTGGATGATCAGCCATGATCACATTGAATGGCGGTGCAGGCTCGAAGGGCCGAATGGCCTACTCCTGCACCTATTTTCTATGTTTCTATGTTTCTATGAGAGGGATATGGGCCAAACATGGACAAGTGGGACTAGAGTATATGTGGCATCTTGGTTTGCATGGCCCATGGAGGGCCTGTTTACGTGCTTTATGACTGTTATAAAATGCTACAATTTAGTTGCCATGACACAATCTTATTGTAGTGCTGCAAGTTGTAATATTTCTGAAAATGTAATATTGTGTCCATGGAACATGTGACCTTATAACTCAGTCTGTTATTTATTTTGCTTCTACAGTCAGAATGTGCACTTATCCATATGGTGATATTGCAGTATCAATTGTATCTACATTGATGCTTTTCATATCCATTGTGGGACTATGTTTTATCTTCGCAGTGAAGAGAAGTAAGTAATAATGCAAAGGCAACAAGGAAATATCAGGATTTGTGTTTGTCGTGATGATGAGATGTAATTTTGATTTACTCTTCAATTTGTACAAAACTGCATTTTTTTTTGCTCACAGAATTCGCCATCTAGGCCAGCATTTTTCCCTTCATTGGAACTATCAACACTTTGTCCATAATCTAGTGCATTTGAATTCACATGCAGGCCCTCTAAATGTTACTAAACAGGTTGTTACTAAAACGGGTGTTAAAGTAGAATGCAAAGATGGTTATCAAAAATTACTGCAGGACCTTGATCTTGGGCAAGAGGGCTGTAGTTGGGGCATCTTGGTCAGCATAAGCCGAATGGGCCAAAGGGCCTGTTTTCATGCTGTATGACATTGGTCTTTGTGGCACAAGTCATTAGTGGCACTGGCCACAGGCCTCCAATTTCCCTCAGTGTTGTACATAACCATAAACAAACCGAAATCTGAGATGGAATTTAATTTAAACAAGTGTGAAGTGATGCACTTTGGAAAGTTCAACTAGTGCAGGATGTACACAGTAAATGATAGGGCTCTGGGGAGTGTTAAAGTATTTTATTCCCCATTATCACTTCTCCAGCATCATTTTACAGCTGTCCAATGCCCACCGCCTCTTTATATCTGAAGAAACTTTTGCTATCCTCTTTTATACTATTAACGAGCTTACATTCATATTTCATCCTTGCTCCCCGTATGGTCTTTTTAGTTACCTTCTATTGTTTATTAAAAGCTTCCCAATCATAGAAACATAGGAACATAGAAAATAGGTGCAGGAGGAGGTCATTCGGCCCTTCGAGCCAGCACCGCCATTCATTGTGATCATGGCTGATCGTCCCCAATCAATAACCCATGCCTGCCTTCTCCCCATATCCCTTGATTCCACCAGCCCCTAGAGCTCTATCTAACTCTCTCTTAAATCCATCCAGTGATTTGGCCTCCCCTGCCCTCTGTGGCAGGGAATTCTACAAATTCACAACTCTCTGGGTGAAAACGTTTTTTCTCACCTCAGTCTTGAATGGCTCCCCTTTATTCTGGGACTGTGGCCCCTGGTTCTGGACTCGCCCAACATTGGGAATATTTTTCCTGCATCTAGCTTGTCCAGTCCTTTTATAATTTTATATGTTTCTATAAGATCCCACCTCATCCTTCTAAACTCCAGTGAATATAAGCCTAGTCTTTTCAATCTTTCCTCATATGACAGTCCCGGCATCCCAGGGATCAATCTCATGAACCTACGCTGCACTGCCTCAATCACAAGAATGTCCTTCCTCTCACTTTCCACTATTTTTTGCAATGTTATACGTCTTCTCTCTTAGTTTTATGCTATCTGTGACTTCCATTGTCAGCCACAGTCGCCTCATTCTCCCCTTAGAATCTTTCTTCCTGTTTGGAATGAAAAGATCCTGCATGTTCCGAATGATTCCCAGAAATTCCCGCCATTACTTTTCCACCATCATTCCTGCTAGGATACCTTTCCAATCAACTTTAGCTAGCTCTTCCCTGATGCCTCTATAGTTACCTTAACTCAACAATAATACTGACATTTCTGATTTAATCTTCTCCCTTTCAAATTGCAGGTTGAATATTATCATATTGTAGTCACTAACTCCGAGTGGTTCTTTTGCCTTAAGATCCCCAATCAAATCCAGTTCATTACACAATACCAAATCCAGAATTGCCTTTCCCCCAGTAGGCTTAACTACAAACTGCTCCAAGAAATCATCTTGTAGGCACTCTACTAATTCCCTCTCTTGGAGTCCAGTATCAACCTGATTTTTGTGTAAGAAGGAAATGCAGATGCTGGTATAAACCCAAGTTACAGTTCCCTTCATGATGTTTGGGACAAAAAAGCAATCAATTAATAATTTGCCTGTATACTCTACAATTTGTGATTTATAACCATATAACCATATAACAATTACAGCACGGAAACAGGCCATCTCGGCCCTTCAAGTCCGTGCCGAACAACTTTTTTCCCTTAGTCCCACCTGCCTGCATTCATACCATAACCCTCCATACCCTTCTCATCCATATGCCTATCCAATTTATTTTTAAATGATACCAACGAACCTGCCGCCACCACTTCCACTGGAAGCTCATTCCACACCGCTACCACTCTCTGAGTAAAGAAGTTCCCCCTCATGTTACCCCTAAACCTCTGTCCCTTAATTCTAAAGTCATGTCCTCTTGTTTGAATCTTCCCTATTCTCATAGGGAAAAGCTTGTCCACATCAACTGTCTATCCCTCTCATCATTTTAAAGACCTCTATCAAGTCCCCCTTTAACCTTCTGCGCTCCAGAGAATAAAGACCTAACTTATTCAACCTATCTCTGTAACTTAGCTGTTGAAACCCAGGCAACATTCTAGTAAATCTCCTCTGTACCCTCTCTATTTTGTTGACATCCTTCCTATAATTGCAGGCAGGTGGGACTAAGGGAAAAAAGTTGTTTGGCACGGACTTGAAGGGCCGAGATGGCCTGTTTCCGTGCTGTAATTGTTATATGGTTATAATTTGTACTTTAACCACATGTGATTTTTAAAAAAATTATAAATCTCAAATTGTGGAGTAAACAATGGAATGATTGTGGAGGCCAATAAAGAAATGATGGGTCTTTGTCCCAAACATTATGGAGGGCACTGTAGACATAAAAAGCTGGAGTAATTCAGCGGGACAGGCAACATCTCTGGAGAGAAGGAATGGGTGACGTTTCTGGTTGAGACCCTTCTTCAGACCAACCTGATTTTCCCAGTCCACCTGGCATGTTGACATCCCCCAAGCCTTCTATAACATTGCCTTCCTTACATGCCGATTGTACTTCCTGATGTAATTTGTCCCCATATCCTGAAACTCCCATCAGGATCTTCCTACCCTTGCAGTTTCTTAGCCCTACCCACAAGGATTCTATATCTTCTGATCCTATGTCACCCCTTACTAAGGAGCCCCACCCCCTCTGCCCACTTGTCTGTCTTTTCAATAGGAATGTGTAGCCTTGGATGTTCATAAATTCATAAATGATAGGAACAGAATTAGGCCATTCAGCCCATTAAGTCCACCATTCAATCATGGTTGATCTAACTTTCCCCCTCAACCCCATTCTCCTGCTTTCTCCCCATAACCCCTGACACCCGTACTCATCAAGAATCTGTCTATCTCTGCTTTAAAAATATCCATTGACTTTGCCTGCACAGCCGTCTGTGGCAATGAATTCCACAGATTCGTCTCCCTCTGACTAAAGACATTTCTTCCACATCTCCTTCCTAAAGCAACACCCTTTTATTCTGCCCCAATCCTCTTTCAGCGATCTTTCCATGATGCGCGCAATATCATACCCACCAATTTCTAACTGTGCTGCAAGCTCATTCAATTTGTTCTGTGTACAATGCATTCAAATATAACAGATTTAGTTCGATAGTCACCACCCGTCTTCTCAAGTCAAGAGAGTTTATTGTCATGTGTCCCAGATAGGACAATGAAATTCTTGCTTGCTGCAGCACGACAGAATATTGTAAGCAAAAATACAGAATAGTTCAGTTCAATATACACATAAATAAACAGATAAAGTGCAATAGGCTGTTACATTTCAGAGTCTGTTTGTTGGCGAGTTTAATAACCTCATGGCTGTGGGGAAGAAGCTGTTCATGAACCTGGATGTAACAGCTTCAGGAACAAGTCTCCTCACATTGGTCCTGATTTTACCTGACCATAATCTGTTATCCCTTCTTAAACACTCTGTCCGATTACTTCTGGAGAGTTTCAGTAACCTCTCCTGCACTCTCCTTTCCTTCAACTTCATCCAAACACCTCCAATCTGTTTACCCTTAACCCCCCCCCACACACACACACACACACACACACACACACACACACACACACACACACACACACACACACACACACACACACACACACACACACACACACTATTCAGTTTAGTGTACTCGCTACAACCCTAGTTATGCAGATTTCCGGGACCCTGGTCCCAGCTGGGTTCAAGTGGAGTCCATCCCATCATAAAACCTTCCTTCCCCAATGTCCTACAAAATTCAAATACACTTGTCCCACACTAATCTTTGAGCCACACATTCAACTCTTTAATCTTCTCAACCATGTGCCAATTTGCTCGTGGCTCAGGTAGCAATCTACAGATTATTACCTTTTTGGTCCTGCTTTTCTATTTAGTCTCCAGCTGCTCAATTTCCCTCAGCAAAATATCTTTTGTTGTTCCACATACATCATTGGTAGCTACATAGACCACCGAGGGTTCAACCAGCTCCCACATCGTGCATCTGCAGCTCACGACGTGACCCTGCATGCCTCCTTTGTGTATTCGCCAACTCCTCTTTACATTCCTGCTTGTTGCTGCTGCCCTCTGGGCTTGACAGGTCCGCACTCTCTCCTCAGCCCTTCTTTCCAAAGCCTCTCGAGCCAAAGACTCAAGTTGTACAAAGTTTCTGCAACATTGAAACGTTTAAACTTTTAAAGTTGATGGCTGCTCTCCCACTGTCAATTTCCTAGCTTTGCTTCCCCTTGTATGTACTGCCACTACCTCTAGTTAACCGAATCAGACGCCTGCTACGATCTAACGTCCTGCCTCCATAATCAGAAACACTGAAAAAACTCTTCAACTTCTTCCTGAAGATTTTTTTTAAGTTTTTGAAGTTTATTCCTGCTTTCAGCAAGATAGCTGCTCTCCAACTGGCTTCAAGCTTTCAACGTCTGGTAGATTAATTAGCTGCTGTAAATTGGTCCTAGTGTGTAGGGAGACAGAGTTTGTGGAGAGTTGAAGAGAATAGTGAAGGTTAAATGAAACGGGGCTAATGTAGGATTGGATTAAATGAGTGCTCGATGACCACCACAGATCCAGTGTACCAAAGGCCCTGTTTCTCTACTGTGACTTGTTGACTCAATGACAGCTCTTTAACTCTGTGGCATACACACGGCCAAGCATTAGATGCTTTGGGGTTCTGCTTTTGGATGTTTTGCTACTAAATAAATGCCAATTGAAGCTAATTCCAGCATATTGGTTGCTGATCCAGGATGCAATGGGGCTGCAATAGTCAGAGAGACGATGTCACTTCAAATGGCTAATCAAGACAAAAGCTAACTTTCAATTATTCACATTTTTAATTCAATGTATTGTATATTTTATTTACAGTGCAGACATGGAATCTTTCAAAAAGATCAAGTCGACTTTGGTCAAAATGAAAGCTTGTACAGCTTCAAAAATGTACACTGTTTTCAGGTAATGTACCAAGTACATATAATCTAAAGAGTCATGTGAAACTCTGAGTGCAATTACCCATTCCTCTTTTATTCTCAAAGAAGGAACTGCAGATGCTGGAAAATCGAGGGTACACAACATGCTGGAGAAACTCAGCGGGTGTAGCAGCATCTATGGAGCGAAGGAGATAGGCGACGTTTCGGGTCTGAAGAAGTGTTTCGACCGAAACGTCGCCTATCTCCTTCGCTCCATAAATTCTGCTGCACCCGCTGGGTTTCTCCAGCATTTTGTGTACCCTCTTTTATTCTTGATGGGTTTCTGTCTCTCTATATCTCTATCACACACACACACACACCCCTTTCATTCACCACTTTCCCTTATTCTCACTTCATTCCTTCCACCATTTACCCTCCCTTTCTGCCTTCACTCTCTGCTTCTCATCTCTTGCCCTCTCATCACTATTTTCCAGAAAACATGATTGAATCCAGAGTAACAACATAAAAGCGGACTCAGCGATGCTGTAGGTATGTGAAATGGAAAGGGTCTGCAAGATTGAATGTGCTCCCTGACAGACAAAATAAGTGGAATTTGTACTGAATTTGACGAGCTGCCCATGCCCATGGAAATATTGGATATTCTGGTTATCAACAGACAGATTCCAGAATTGTACCTGCAAATTAGAAGGTAACAAATTGAACTCCAGTCCATAAGAAATGAGGAAGTGAGAACATAGGGAGCTACTGACCTGTAGCCTGACATGAGAAGGAAATTGATAAGACATGGAACACAGAACAGTACAATACAGGAACAGGCCCTTGGCCCACAATCTTTGTGCCGAATATGATGCCTAGTTAAACTGATCTGCTCTGTCTGTATATGATCCATATTCCCTCTATTCCCTGCACTTCCACGTGCCTATCTAAATGCCTCTTAAACGAAACGTTCATATTTATGTAATCATTCCATTGTTTTTAACAGTGTCTGCTGCTGTGATCTTCCAGAAGCTGCAATCAACAAACTCTTGCAGCGGATTTGCGGGAGAAGAAAATGTTGAAAGTATGTCTGGAAATGAGAGGACTGAAAGGAGGTGGTGGAATTCTCTCTGTCAGGATCTCTGTCGTCTAAATGTTGGAAGTGATGAAGCGACAGTAACAGTGTTATTGAGCATGATCTGTGATGTATGCTTTTGTCAATATCGATCCCACTTTAAGAAAATAAGATTTTTCTCAGATTAAACTTATTATCTTAAAATATAAAAGTACACCAGACAGGAGCTGATAAGGAAAACAAACACTCAATGTTTGGGGCAATTTTTTTTATCAATGTCATATTGTTTTGATTTTCAGTGAATTGTTAAATAAATATTAACTGTTGCAGACCATTATATTGGTAGATTCTGAAACTCTGTGTTAATCCCACATTTAATGAATACTAGTGGGATCCGTTGGGCCCCGTTCCCCCAACGTAATATTCCACCACTCACCCGTTCCCCAACGCAACCCGTTTCCACAACCCATAGCCCGCAACTGCGCAGGCGCGGTTCATTTGCCCATATCCCCCAACACTCCCTGCCCCTCCTCTTCATCCTCCCTCTTCTCTCTCCTCTCCCTGCTCCCCCACTCCTCACCTCTCCCCTATCGCACTCCCCCACTAAACACAATGTTTAAATAACATTTCTCCTCCTCCCCTCCCCCACTCCCTCCCTCTCCTTACAACAATGTAACAAATATCTCATTGCACTGGGTGGAAGACTATTGATGGGCAGTTTATGTAAATTAGATCCCATTGTGATATCATTGTCGGGTGGAGCACTGTTCACGGGCAGTTTATGTAAGTGAGATTCCATTTTGCCGTCATAGCTGTAACTGCCAGCAACTGATACTGCAGTCATTCTTTCTCAAACTGGATTTTGTAAAGTTCAAAATGTGAATAACTTGTAAAATATACCATCAATCTGAACCAAACTTGATGAAAACACACCACAAGACAATTGTGAGTAAGGTGGTGCAAAAGTTGTAGCACTATTGTGTATCGTTTTGCTGTAATTTCAGGATCTCACTCACTAACTCACAGGCAGACATCCAAACAAACAAGATGAGAGTTTTAGTAATATACCAGGCCAAGTGGGACCCATAGGGCCCTGTTCCCCCAAGGCAATATTGCACCACTCACCCGTTCCCCCAACGCAACTCGGCCATAGCCCCCAACTATGCAGGCATCGCTCATTTCCCCTCATCCCCAGCACTCCTTCCCCCTCCTCTTCACCCTCCCTCTTCTTTCATACTAAATCAAACAATATCGGGTGCCGTTGAGCAACAACAGCAACAATGTCATGGAGAGACATAGAAGTAAAATAGCTAATAAGTAAAAAGGATGCTTTTGTTCATTAGTTAAGGTGTAGAACAGAAGATTAGGAAGATCATGCTGGAACTCTATACGAACTAGATTTAGTACAATGCTAAATCTCGCCCATTGCACAGGTGCAACTGAGGGGTTCCCGTTGTGACACCAGAGCTCCCCGTTGTGATACGAGTCACGGCAACCCTCCCCCAACTGCGCCTCGCCATCCCTCTTCCTACCCCTATCCTCCTCCATTCCCCTCATCCCCCAGCACACTCTCTCATCTCTTCAGCCTCACCCTTCTTTTCCCTGTCCTCCCCTCCCCCACTCTCTCCCAAACCTCTCCTTTACCCCAGCCTCAGTCACTCCCTCCCTCCCTCCCTCCATAACCCCTCTCCCCATCCCTACCCCCTCCTTTCCGTCTATCTGTTTAAATAACAATAAACAACAATTCTCTCCTCGTCCGCTCGTCACCTCCCCCACTCCCTCCCTCTCCTTACAACGTTGTTACAAATCTCTCATTGGACTCGGAGTCCGGTCGTTGTTCACATTGTCCATAACCCCTCCCACTTCCAAGTGGGACCTGTTTGGCCTCGTTCCCCCAACGCAGTATTCCAGCCTGGAATGACGGGAGGGGGAGCGAGGAGCGCGGCTCTGGGCCTAGTTCGTGTGTGTGTCCGTATCTTTGGCCAGCCGCACTCAAGGCCCTGGGCTGTGGTTCGAGCTCTGGAGCAGTGGGAGGGGGTGAGAGGATTGCTGCTCCAGGCCCGTGTCCGTTAGAGGCAACCAGCCCGCGGGGAAGCTTCTCCCCCTCCCTCCCTCCCCCTCCCGCGGCTCCACACGTGCGGCATTTTAAAATAACAAAGTCAGTCAATGAGTTTTTGAGGCTGCCATCTTGAGCGGCTCCGGGCCCTGTCTGTCTGTCCGTGTCTGTGTCCAGCGTGCTTTTATCAGGGACAGGAAGCTTTTTTTAGATCCCATTGCTCACATCCCCTCCATCCCACCCCCCCACAATAAAAATTTCAATTTTATTTTGTAAATGAACGGGCTGTTTATGTAAATGAGATGCCATTGTGATGTCACACGCAGCTAAGTGCAAGTGGGGGCGCTGTTTAAATTTATTTTAAGTTTTAAATGTCAATAACTTGTAAATTATAACATCAATCTGAACGAAACTTGTTACAAACCACCATGTGACAGGTGGTCCAAAAAATTGTCGCGCTATCGTGTACTATTTTGGCATAATTTGACGACATCACCGAATCAGAGATCACAGACAGACAGACACGCATAGAAACAAACAAGATGAGAGTTTTAATACTATACTAGATTAAATGGGACCCGTTGGGTCCCTGTCACATGGGAGGCCTCGTCCCCTAATGCAACCCGTGCCCCCAATGCAATATTCGATCACTCACCCAAAACTCCCACAGGAGGCCTGGTCCCCCAACGCAACCCGTTCCACACCATAAGATTCCACCACTCACCCATAGCCCCCAACTGTACAGGTAGGCTATTTATTTATTTATTTTTTTAATATTTATTTTATTAGAAGCAATTGTCGAGGGGAAAATAATCGACATAACAGTTATACAATTTTCGTACTGCTTCAATTTTAACATTTTATAAACTAATAACTAAATCAGTAAAAAAGGAAAAAAGGGAAAGAAGAAAAGAAAAACAAAAGAAAGAATTTCGAGAAAGACACGAAAAAGAAAAATGAAAAACCCCAGAACTAATGAAGAAGTGAAAGAAGCGGAGATATATCCCACTACACCTCCCTACGCCCGCACACCCGACCCTAGCATCGGTTTTGAGTTTGTGTTGTTGAAGAAATTCAATGAAAGGAGACCATATTTTGGAAAATTGATCTGGTTTGTCAGTCAAGACAAGCCTTATTTTTTCTAGATGTAGTGTCTCGATCATTTCTGTGATCCACATCTTCACTTGGGGACTGTTATCTTTTTCGAGAATTTAAGTATATGTTTTTTCACAGTTATTAAACCATAGTCAATAAAGCATCTTTGAGATATTGTTAGATTAGGGCAGCCCTCTGACATTCCTAATATTATTAGTTTTGAAGCTGGCTCCAATTGAATTTTAAGTGTTATAGAAATGATATTGAATATTTCCGTCCAGAAGTTTTGTATTTTTATACAGGACACAAAAGAATGAGTTAGGGTGGTTTCTTAAAAGTGACATTTATCACAGAGGAGAGACAGTTGGGAAGATCTTGTTCAATTTGGTCTTTGTGTAGTATAACCTATGCAATACTTTAAATTGTATCAGGCAATGCCTGGCATTTAAAGAACAGTAGTGTATGTATTGTAGGCTTTCCTCACATATATCTTTCGAAATGGGTAAACCCAGCTCGTCCTCCCATGCTCGCCTATATATCTCAGAGGGTGCGTTGTTAATATTTAGAAGAGTGTTATAAATGTAAGATATCAACTTACTTGTATCGGCATGTCTATTCAAACAATCGTCTAATATATCTAATATACCCATAAGAGGACAGTCTTGTGTATATGTTTTCACGTAATCTCGGATTTGAAGGTATCTAAAAAAATTATTGGCATTCAAGTGATATTTCTCCTGTAGTTCTTGAAAATAAGAGCGAGTCCCCTTCTTATAGAGGTCTCCCACAGTATTAATTCCCAGGTTCTTCCATTGAACAAACACGACATCTAAAGTACACGGTTTAAACGAGGAATTATTTGCAATAGGAATAAGGAGAGACAAATTTCTCAATTTAAGACTGAATTTCAGCGGTTTCCAAATACGGATAATACTATGTATTATCAGATTTTGCTCATACGTTGACTTATTCAAATCTACTGGAGATAGGAGGATCGAGCCTGTACAAAAAGGCAAACAATCCTCTCTTTCCATCTTTAAACAATGTACATATTGACATGTATTGTCCAACCACAAAGTTATATTTTTAATATTAGTAGGTATGTTACAATACCTACCTTGAGCGGCGCTGCAGTTCTGCCGCTCCCCGTGTGCGCCTCTCAGAGGGGGGCGGGTTTAAAGTGCTGTTTTCCCTAGACAGTCCAAATCGATCAATCTCAGGCAATTTCGTTGCTAAAGAGAAATCGCTCCAACATTTGTTTTATGAAGGTATTTTTAAACAACGTTAGATCATTAGCTAGAGTAGTTTAAAAATCATCTTCTAAAGCCGTGAATGCCGACAGCGGAACGGACCTAACATAGGTGATAAAAGAAAGTACCCAGTTTATTTTTACATAAAAACGTGCTTCTTAGGAAGCCTTTAATCAAATTTTCATCATGCACAAAGGGGACAAAAAATATATACAAACCAGCTGTATTTTTCCTACCAACTGTGGGTTAAATTCACCGCAAACCGCAACGTTCCAATCCACCGCGTTCCACTAAATCCCACTTGCAAGTTGATTTAAATGGCCATTAATTGATAGGAATTAAACACTAAATTCCTTCAATTTGATATATAAATTCATGAAAATTAGATTGTGGATTATTGTGTGATTGGTATTTGAACACTTAGGCAATTTAAAAATGTTTATCATTTCTTAAGAAATGGATAGATATTTAGATCTAGTAATTGAATTTTGTAATTAGCTACAATTAGGCAACTAACTAATTATATGCTTTAATTTCAGGTCATCCAAGTAAGATTGTTTCATATTTGTTTCAGAATGCTTCAATCTATAATAACTGAAAATTTCATTGAGTTCTCTTAATTTTTAAGCAAGTTATGGGCTTTTGACTGTCCTAGATCACAGCTTTTGAGTTAAGTCAATGGAAAGGCAATGGGGAACAAGATGCTTATTTCCGAGTATGAAAATGGCCATAACCTTTTTAATACTGAAGATATGAAAGTGAATTAGGTGTCAAATTAAACTTATTTTTATGCTTTATCTGATGGGATAAATTGCAGACTTGATTTTTTAAATCTCAAAATTTTGTAACGTTGCTAATGTTAGTTGCGTAGTAATAAAGAAAATTAGGTAGAGCTAATCCTCCATTTTATTTGGATTTGCACAAATGTCTTTTGTGTATTCTGTGGGTTTTGTAGTCCCAAATAAAGTTTGTGACCGTAGAGTCAATTTAAAAAAAAAAGCTTTTACGGAGATATGTCGGTATTGATTGAAATAAATATAAAAGTTGCGGAAGGAAGATCATCTTTACGGCATTTAATCTACCAATAAGGGAGATAGGAAGTGTTTTCCAAAATTGGATGTAGGCATTAAATTTAGTGATTAATGGTGGGAAATTTATTTTAAACAAAGAGGAATACTTTCTAGTCATGTAAATTCCAAGATATCTGAACTTTTCAATAACGATTCTGAAAGGAAATTGTTGGAGTTGAGAAGGGTCTTATTCTTTTATTGGCATGATTTCACTTTTGTTCCAATTTATTCTGTATCCAGAAAAGGAACCAAATTGTTCAATAATGTTTAGAACATTTGGAATACTAACATTAGCAATGTATAATAGTACATCTTCTGCATATAACAACATTTTATTGGAGGTATATTTGGTATTATATGCATAAATGCCTGAATGGGACCAGATACTCTCGGCAAGGGGTTCTATGGCTAAAGCAAATAACATTGGCGAAAGAGCACATCCTTGTCTGTTACCCCTAGATAAATAACATTTAGGTGAAAGCATTTGATTTGTCAGTATTCTAGTTGTCGGATTAGTGTATAAAAGCTTTACCCATAAAGTAAACTTTTCTCCCAGTTGGAATGTTTCCAACACTGTGAAAAGATAAGACCATTCCACTTGGTCGAAAGTTTTTTCTGCATCTAGAGAAATAATTGTTGGATCTTCATTTGGCATTCTCTGTGAATATATTATGTTAAACAAGCGTCTCAAATTATAAAACGAGTGTCGTTTAGGTATAAACCCAGTTTGATCTGGATATATTAGTTTACCGATAACTGGGCTTAATCTACGAGCCAAAGTCTTAGCTAGTATCTTCTGATCTGTATTTAAAAGGGCTATTGCCCTTTTGGATCCAGGCTCCTCGAGATGTTTATCTTTTTTTGGAATTAATGTAATATTTGATTCAGCAAGAGTTTGTGGTAAAGCCTGTTCATTAAATGCTTGAATATAAAGGGCTTGTAAGCGTGGAGAAATTAAATCATTAATTTTTTTTATAAAATTCGTTACTAAACCCATCCGGGCCAGGAGTTTTTCCACTTTTCAATTATTTAATACGATGTCTTTTGTTGTTATCTCTATACCTAAATCATCCCGTTCCCCCTCATTAAGAAATGGGAGATTGCAATTCTCAAGAAAGCTTTTCATCTTTGCAGGATCGACTGTTGTTTGTGATGAATATAGTGTTTGGTAGAGTTGCAAGAATCTTTCATTAATATCTTTAGGCAATGTATGCAAATTTCCTTTTTCTGATCTAATTTTGTGTATTGTACGGTCATTCTCTAATTTGCGGAGTTGGCGAGCGAATAGCTTGTGTGGTTTATCACCAAATTCAAAATGTTTTTGTTTAGTATATTGAAATACCCTAATACCCAGATACCTTTTTGCAGAGAGAATCTGGTTTAATTTAAATTTTAGTCCAACTATCTTATTATGTTTTGCAATGGTTGGGTCAGCCGCGTTTTCTAGGTCGAACTGATTTTCTAATTCCAATTGTTCACTTATTATTCTTGTTTTGAAAAGCTTGGTATGCGATAATACAGCCTCTGACATAGGCTTTAAAAGTTTCCCACAGCAAAGATGGAGAAAAACTGGGGGTGTCGTTTGTCTCAAAAAATGTTTTCATCTGTAGCTTCAGATAGTTACAACAACTTGCCTCAGCTAGTATTTGTGGATTAAATCTCCAAAGCGTTTGTTTATTATACATTCCTTTGTCGGAACTGAACGAGGAGGAGGACACAAATGCAGGTTCAGACACAGGGCAGATTTGTATTCAGAGTTTAATCGGTCCAAGTCGGTACACAGGTAAGCAAGCACAGAAGCAACAGTATAATCTAGGAGCAGGCAAAAACAGTGGTCGAAAAACAGGCAATGGTCGAGATCACAAAGTCACAATATTTCTAGAACGAGGTGATACTAAGTAGCATACACAACAAACTGGCAATGAGAACTAAAACACCAAGGGTTTAAATACAGACCTAACGGGATAACGAGACACACGTGAAATACATCAGGGTGGGGGCCAACAATCACATGGGGGTAAACGACCTGACAGGAAATGGGACCTGAAACAAGAGGAGATGTGAGACACCAAAATAAAACAAGAATGCAAACTCAAATACTAAACCCCAATAAGAAACAGAATCTAGGTCAAACGCGAGGCCTGACATCCTTCCAATTTTACTGAAAAAGTGAGAGGACAGTGATCGGAAATAATAAAGTTGTGACATTTTGGGTTGTAGGTAAAAGGGATCAGTTTGGTGTCAACCAAGAAATAGTCAATTTGTGTATAAACTTTATGAGCACCTGAATAAAAAGTGTGTTCTCTTCCAGACGGAATGGCACTCCTCTATACGTCTCTTATGTTTGTATTGTTTATACAGGTCACTCGATTTTTATGTACTTTTCCTTTGAAGTGAAGATTTATTCGTGTGGATCTAATACACAATTTAAATCTCCCCCAATTATCAAATTATGCTGACCAGAGTCTGAAATTGTATTAAATATTTTATTAAAAAATTGGGGATTATTGAAATTAGGAGCATATTCACCATGGTCAATGGAGTTGAATACAGTTGCCCGGATATTATAATGTACCTGCCTTCCTTATCAGCTATAGTGGATTTATGTTTGAATGGTATACCTTTACGAATTAGAATTGCTGTTCCTCTTGCTTTGGAAGAAAACGTAGTGATATAATTGTCCAATCCACCTACCCTTCAGCCTGTTGTGAGCTCCATTTTTGAGATGCGTCTCCTGAAGAAATATTATATCAGTATTAATACATTTTAAAGGGGCTAATACTTTACCCCTTTTAAATGGCTCATTAACGCCCTTAACATTATATCTAGAAAATGTGATTCCTCCTATTTTCATAGCTATATCATCTTGCATTTTAAAGCTTACATGGTCTCTTTTGATTTAAATGGTCCAACACATTATTTGAAATATTTCCTTTAAATACTGGGTGGGTGAGCCCTATCCCCTTTTCCTCTATCCCCCAGAGATATCGCCAAGAAAAATGTGCATTAGTAAAGATAGATAAGATATTTAGTAAAGAAATTAGAAAGTGAAAAAGAGAAAAAACAGAAATTACAGCATATAAGAATGTTGCTGGTGAATACCACCCAACGGTGGTTAAGTTAGTGAAAGCTTCCGTAAGATAGATAATATTAGATAACTCCACACCTTAAGGAGTTAATAAAAACTAAACAGAACAAACCTTAAAAATATTTTTTAATATTTAAATCCGTCAAGGAATCAACATTCCCATGAAGTTAAGTATCTTGGTGGGATCTAACCAAAGGGCCTGTCCCACCAGCATGCGAGTGCGTTGTGCGGAGCTGGTCCCATAACCGCGCTGGGCTCGGAAAAACTGACCCTGTTCAAAAATTCCGCGCGGCAATGGCCTGTCGGCCCGCAGCTGCCTCTACGCATTATGCACCGCCTCATGTCGTGCCTCCGTGACCCTCTCTGTGTGTGCCTCCGTGACCCTCTCTGTGTGTGCCTCCGTGTCCCTCTCTGTGTGCCTCCGTGACCCTCTCTCTGTGTGCCTCCGTGACCCTCTCTGTGTGTGCCTCCGTGACCCTCTCTGTGTGTGCCTCAGTGTCCCTCTCTGTGTGTGCCTCCGTGACCCTCTCTGTGTCCCTCTCTCTGTGTGCCTCCGTGACCCTCTCTGTGTGTGCCTCCGTGTCCCTCTCTGTGTGTGCCTCCGTGTCCCTCTCTGTGTGTGCCTCTGTGACCCTCTCTGTGTGTGCCTCTGTGACCCTCTCTTTGTGCCTCCGTGACACCTCTCTGTGTGCCTCCGTGACCCTCTCTATATCTGTGCCTCCGTGACCGTCTCTATATCTGTGCCTCCGTGACCCTCTCTCTGTGTGTGCCTCCGTGTCCCTCTCTGTGTGCCTCCGTGACCCTCTCTATATCTGTGCCTCCGTGACCCTCTCTGTGTGTGCCTCCGTGACCCTCTGTCTGTGCCTCCGTGACCCTCTCTCTGTGTGTGCCTCCGTGACCCTCTCTCTGTGTGTGCCTCCGTGACCCTCTCTCTGTGTGTGCCTCCGTGTCCCTCTCTGTGTGCCTCCGTGACCCTCTCTATATCTGTGCCTCCGTGACCCTCTCTGTGTGTGCCTCCGTGACCCTCTGTCTGTGCCTCCGTGACCCTCTCTATATCTGTGCCTCCGTGACCCTCTCTTTGTGTGTGCCTCCGTCCCTCTGTGTGTGTGTCTCCGTGTCCCTCTCTCTGTGCCTCCGTCCCTCTCTCTGTGTGCCTCCGTCCCTCTCTCTGTGTGCCTCCGTGACCCTCTCTATATCTGTGCCTCCGTCCCTCTCTGTGTGCCTCCGTGTCCCTCTCTCTATGTGCCTCCGTGTCCCTCTCTCTGTGTGCCTCCGTGTCCCTCTCTATATCTGTGCCTCCGTCCCTCTCTGTGTGCCTCCGTGTCCCTCTCTCTGTGTGCCTCCGTGTCCCTCTCTTTGTGTGCCTCCGTGTCCCTCTCTGTGTGCCTCCGTGACCCTCTCTGTGTGCCTCCGTGACCCTCTCTATATCTGTGCCTCCGTCCCTCTCTGTGTGCCTCCGTGTCCCTCTCTGTGTGCGCCTCCGTGACCCTCTCTGTGTGCCTCCGTGACCCTCTCTGTGTGCCTCAGTGTCCCTCTGTGTGTGTGCCTCCGTGACCCTCTGTGTGTGTGCCTTCTAGAGGATGAGTGGCCTATCTTGCTCCTCTATAATCTTTGATTAAAACTACCGGGGTCGCGTCCTGATGACGTCACGGAAGGCCTGGTCCCCCAACTCAACCCATTCCCCAACGTAAAATTCCACCACTCACCAGTTCCCCAATGCAATATTCCACACATGTGTGGGGTGTGTGTGTGGGGGATGTGTGTGTGGGGGGGATGTGTTTGTGGGGTGTGCAGTGGCTGTGTGTATGTGAGGTGTATGTGAGGTGTGTGTGTGGTGTATGTGGGGGGGGGGGGGTGTGAGGTGTAGGGGTGGGTGTGGGTGTGGTGTGACGTGTGTGGGTGTGTGTGGGTGCGGGTGTGGTATGTGTGTGTGGGGGTATGGGGTGTGTGTGTATGTGGGTGGGTGGGGTGTGTGTGTATGTGGGTGGGGGGTGTGGTGTGTGGGTATGTGGGTGGGGGTGTGGTGTGTGTGTGTGGGGGTGTGGTATGTGTGTGTGGGTATGTGGGTGGGGGGTTGTGTGGCTGGGGGTGTGGTGTGTGTGTGGGTATGTGGGGGGGGGTGTGGTGTGTGTGTGGGTATGTGGGGGGGGGTGTGGTGTGTGTGTGTGGGGGGGGGGTGTGGTGTGTGTGTGGGGGGTATGTGGTGGGTGTGTGTGTGGGTGGGGTGTGTGTGTGGGTGGGGTGTGTGTGTGGGTGGGGTGTGTGTGTGTGGGTGGGGTGTGTGTGTGTGGGTGGGGTGTGTGTGTGTGGGTGGGGTGTGTGTGTGTGGGTGGGGTGTGTGTGTGTGGGTGGGGTGTGTGTGTGGGTGGGGGGGGGGGTGTGGGTATGTGTGTGGGTATGTGTGTGGGTATGTGTGTGGGTGGTGGGTTGGGTGTGTGTGGGGGGGCGGTGTGTGTGTGTGGTGTGTGGATGGGTGGGTGTGGTGTGCGGTGTGTGTGTGGGTGGGGTGTGTGTCCGTGTCCCCAGTTTGCAGGTTTGTATAATCGCTGTTTCCACGGCTTCGCGACACAAGACAAGACTAGACAAGACGAGGCAGTAAATTCAGGCGCCAGTTTATTGGGTGAATGTGGGCGTTTTGTGTTGCCAGAGACGGGGCAAGAATTGCCCGGACAAGAAGCATCTGTCACCTGCTGGGCCGCCGCACCTGCGGGAAGGTGGAAATTACTCAACCCTGTCCCCCAAAGATGCGCCAACAACTGCAAGCGCGCGTTTCTTCCTCCGCCGCTGCTGCCCGACTCCCTGGAGCTCACAGATCAGCCGTGTACCGGCGCGGCGCGGCGCTCCCTCCCCTCCCTGCAGCGCGGCGCTCCCTCCCTCCCCTCCCTGCAGCGCGGCGCTCCCTCCCTCCCCTCCCTGCAGCGCGGCGCTCCCTCCCTCCCCTCCCCCTCCTGCAGCGCGGCGCTCCCTCCCTCCCCTCCCCCAGCAGCGCGGCGCTCCCTCCCTTCCCTCCCTCCCCTCCCCCAGCAGCGCGGCGCTCCCTCCCTCCCCTCCCCCTCCTGCAGCGCGGCGCTCCCTCCCTCCCCTCCCCCTCCTGCAGCGCGGCGCTCCCTCCCTCCCCTCCCCTCCCCCAGCAGCGCGGCGCTCCCTCACCTCTAAGCACAACGCAGATCAAAAACTTTCAAGCTGTTGATGTGAACTTGTCCGTAAATATTGATGGTGTCGATCTTCATGTCGGCGGCGCGGTCGTAAATCAGGGTGTGTTTGCCGTTCACGCAGACCTGCGGGAATCACACCGGCGTCAGGGGGGAGGGGGATCCGGGGGGGGGCTCCAGGGGGGGGTCCAGGAGGGGGGGGGGGGCGGAGAGGGTTGCAGGGCGAGGGGGGGAGGGGGCGTGAGGAGGAGGCGGGTCTGAAGAAGAGGAGGGGTTGGAGGGGGGGATGGTAAGGGGGGATAGCCGGGATGGGGGGGTAGGGGTGTAGGGCGGGGGGGATAGTCGGAATGGGCGGAAGGGGGTAGACGGGATGGGAGGGTGGGAGGAGCGGTATGTGGGGTGGGGGAGTGTAGGGCGGGGGGGTAGACGGGATGGGGGGGGGGTGTGTGGGGGGGGGGGGCTAGACGGGATGGGGGTGTGGGGGGGGCTAGACGGGATGGGGGGGGCTAGACGGGATGGGGGGGTGTGGGACGGGGGTAGACGAGATGGCGGGGGGGGTGTGGGAGGAGCGGTGTGTGGGACGGGGAGGTTTGGGTGGGAGGCTGAACGGGATGGGGGGTGGGAGAAGCGGTGTGTGGGGCGGGGGGTAGACGGGATGGGGGGTGTGGGGCGCGGGGGGGTAGACGGGATGGGGGGGTGTGGGGCGCGGGGGGGTAGACGGGATGGGGGGGTGTGGGGCGCGGGGGGTAGACGGGATGGGGGTGGGAGAAGCGGTGTGTGGGGCGCGGGGGGGTAGACGTGATGGGGGGTGTGGGGCGCGGGGGGGTAGACGGGATGGGGGGGTGTGGGGCGCGGGGGGTAGACGGGATGGGGGTGGGAGAAGCGGTGTGTGGGGCGGGGGGGTAGACGGGATGGGTGGGTGGGAGGAGCGGTGTGTGGGGTGTGGGGTGTGGGGCGGAGGGGGGGGGGGGGTAGACGGGATGGGGGTGGGTGTGGGACAGGATGGGGGGGGGGGGGAAAGAGTCTGTATAATGAGCCGGGTTCAGTTGTACAACCCGCGGACCGGCCGCCGGCTAAGGGTGAGTGGAGCGGCCCCGACTGCGGCTCCCGGCCACGGCCAGAGATTGCAGATGGACCCGGTGGCATCAGTATCGGTGGTCATCGATATATCATCTTTTAAACAACGCGGAAAGATGGAGAGCACTGACATTTCGCTTTGCACCATAATTCCAAAGGATACAGATTGTTTGGAAATTTCAGAAATTCTGCAAATCTTTGTTTTTTTTCAGAGTCTGAATATATTGTTAAAGACCGAGCTCTGTGAGCGTGAGTTGGTATTGGTGAATGTGGACAATTGGCAGAGATTGGAGATGGGGGCAGAAGGTGGTCCGTGTCTGCAACAAGCTGCCAGAGGAAGCTGTACCAGCGGATAATAGACATTAGAACAGGCAGACGAAGGGTTTAGTGGCCAATGGGACTGGACAGTATGGGAAGGATGGCCGAAGGGCCTGGCGGTGGGATACCTGGTAGCAGTTGTTCCAGATGAAGAAGGCGAGTTTGAAATCGCTTCCTCTTTTGCCGAAGTCGCAGCAAACGTCGGACATGGGAGCCCAGTTTGTGCCTCTCTGGGTGCTGTACACAATCTGGTCTTTCTCGCCTTCAAAACGGGCCCCGAAATGGAAGGGGATGTTCTTTGGGTCCTTGCCTTCCTGGAGATTTATCACAAACCTACAGAGACAGACAGACAGAGAGAGACAAGGGGAGGGGGGAGGGGGGGGGGGGGGAGATAGAGACAGAGAGGGAGAGAGACAGAGAGAGGGGTGGGCAGGGAGACACACAGAGCGGGGGAGAGACACAGAGCGGGGGAGACACACAGAGCGGGGGAGACACACAGAGCGGGGGAGACACACAGAGCGGGGGAGACACACAGAGCGGGGGAGACACACAGAGCGGGGGAGAGACAGAGAGCGAGGGAGAGACACAGAGCGAGGGAGAGACACAGAGCGAGGGAGAGACAGAGAGAGGGAGACAAGGGGAGGGGGGACACAGAGAGAGACACAGAGAACCAGATACAGAGAGATGTGAGAGAGTGACAAAATGAGGGGGAGAGACAGAGAGGGGGGGGGGGGGGGGGGAGGCAGAGACAGAGAGAGAGAGAGAGAGAGACAGCGAGAGAGGGACACAGAGAGAGAGAGGGACACAGAGAGAGAGAGAGAGAGAGACAGCGAGAGAGGGACACAGAGAGAGAGAGAGAGGGACAGAGAGAGAGAGAGGGACACAGAGAGAGAGAGGGACACAGAGAGAGACAGATGGTGAGTGATCGACACCAGAGCTCAGAACTGCGTCCACACAGACCAGCTCCACAGCGCTGAGCTCCCTCACTCCCGCCCCTCCCACAGCGCTGAGCTCCCTCACTACCCCCCCTCCCACGGTGGTGGACGGGACGGGTTCCACTGACACCGGCGCCGCGGGGCTCTGACGGGGAGGAAGCGAGTTCTTACTGTGTGGAGTCCTCCGGGATCTTCCCACAAAACACCAGCATGGAATCCGGCTTCAGCACATCTGGGAACTGCCTGTTAAACGGAACCGTCTAGGAGAGGAAGACAAGGTGGGTCAGACACTGAGTGTGGCAACACTCACACCGGCTCACACTCACACCGGCTCACACTCACGCCGGCTCACACTCACGCCGGCTCACACTCACGCCGGCTCACACTCACGCCGGCTCACACTCACGCCGGCTCACACTCGAGTCTGAAGAAGGGTCTCGACCCGAAACGTCGCCTATCTCCTTCGCTCCTTAGATGCTGCTGCACCCGCTGAGTTTCTCCAGCCTTTTGTGTAACCCCGACTCACACTCACACCGGCACACACTCACATACTGGCGCGCACACACACGCTGGCGCATCCTTACACACACTGGCTCACACTGGCATACTCACACTGGCTCACACTCACTGTGGCTCACATTCACCCTGGCCCACAGTCACACTGACTCACACACACACTGGCTCACACTCACTCACACCACCCAAATCTCCTGCCGTCTTGTAAACGACTTTCCCAATGTACACACCCTACCCACTTGCCCAACGCCAACCTGCACAACCAACCCAAAGTACCTTCCCAAAACACGGGCACCACGCAAACTCGCCGCTTCACCGGACTTCTCTCTCCTGTACAGTGGGAACCTGCCAGTGCGATTTAGACACGGCTAGACCCAGCCTGCATCCTTTGCTATCGCCCTGGACACGAACCCTGTCCGGCATCTGGTCCTCACGCCCCGAGTCAATCAACAGCCCTGGAAACATCCTCGCATCACATTCGCCAGAAAGGACACATTTCTTACCACGGCGCAGTTGACCACAGGATTCAGCGACATCTTTGGCGGCTTCGTGAACTCACAGAGAAAGAGAGCGGTCAGGAGATAAGATACTAACTAGCCTTCTATCAAAGATACTAGAGTCCGCTCTACGATCTTTGCCTTCTGTGATCTTTAGTCAGGAGCAGCAGCTTATAAACCATAGCACTGGTGGCCCAACCCCTCAACACCAACCCCTCCCTCAACCCTCAACACCTCAACCCCTCCCCTCAAATTCTCGACCCTCAACCCCTCCCCTCTACTCCTCCCCTCAACAATCAACACCTCAACCCCTCCCTCAACCCTCCCCTCAGACCATCAACCCTCAACCCCACCCCTCAACCTTCAAACCCTCAACCGCTGCCCTCAACCACCCAACCCAGGCGCCTGCTGAATTCTGATGCAATGCGCGGTAACCACACTCACCGCATTTAATGCTGCAGCCGCCACACAGCCGCCACACAGGGTCAAACCACAACTTCCTCCTGGGAGTGTGTTGGAAGCAATTGTGTAATTCAGGTCCTAATCGTACCCCCCTTGTCTGGTGCAGTCAAACACCAAATACGAAACACTGGAATCCAACTCTCTTTATTATACAACACCAATACTGGAGGTACACAAAAATGCTGGAGAAACTCAGCGGGTGCAGCAGCATCTATGGCATGTGTAGGAAGCACATAGAAACGTAGATATATAATAGTTACGGGTGAACTATATTCGAAGAAGGTTGTACTTATGAATATATATGGCCCAAATTTTGATAATCCGCTATTTTTTAAGAAAATATTTAACACTATTCCTATAGTAACCGCACAATCTAATAATTGGGGGCGACTTAAATTGCACTTTGGATAATTATTTGGATAGATCATCAACCAAAAGGAAGGCTATTTCTAAATCAAGCGAATTCATAAATTCCTTTATTAGGTCAGCTAATGTCAAAGATATTTGGAGAAATGATAATCCTAATGGTCGAGAATACTCATTTTACTCTCCGGTATTTGGAACATACTCTAGGATAGATTATTTCCTAATAGATTCAAAACTTGTCCCATTTACGTATGACTCAAAATATCATAATATTATTATCTCGGATCATGCTCCATTAACATTCAAGATTAATTTAAAGGGTATAACTAAAGGATATTCACAATGGAGACTTAACCCTCATATATTAAATGATAAAATGTGCTCAGATTATCTGGTTAAACAGATTGAATTATTTTTTGAAACCAATGATAAACCTGGAATCTCATCATCTCTTTTATGGGACACATTTAAAGCTTTTATACGGGGTGCTATAATTTCTGCGCAGGCACATCTGAACAAGGAAAATCGAAAGATTCAACAGAAATTGGAAAATGAAATAAGGCAGTTGGACATGGAAAATGCTGTGTCTCCATCTAGGGTTATACATAACAAAATTGCAACATTAAAATATAAATTAAATGAGATACAATCAAAGTATGTTATTAAACTTTTTCAAAAGACCAAACAAGTATATTTTGAATTTGGGGATAAACCACATAAATTGTTAGCTCGGCAACTAAGAGAAATATTAACTTTACCAAAAGACATTAATGATAGATTCCAACAATACTATCAAAAACTTTATACATCAAAGGTGATGGATCAACCATTAATGTGGCATTTCTCCAGAAATGCCACATTAATGGATTAGATCAGGAAGGTAGAGAATTATTAGATGCTGAAATATCAGCAAAAGATATTGAGGAATCAATTAGATCATTGAAGAATGGTAAAGCTGCAGGACCCGACGGTTTGGGTGTTGAATTTTATAAGAAGTTTCATGATTTGATCGTCCCACGGCTACAAACTATGTACAAAGATGCCTATGAACAAGAACAGCTTCCAGAAACCCTAAAAACATCCACAATTACACTTATTCCTAAAGCAGACAAAGATCCAGAAGACCCAGGATCATACAGAGCAATAGCTCTTTTACATACAGATCAAAAAATATTAACAAAAATTTTATCTCAAAGGTTAAGTTTAGTGATCAATAGATTAATACATCATGATCAAACAGGTTTTATTCCTAAACGATACTCCACTTATAATTTAAGACATCTATTTAATATCATTTACTCGAAAAGAATGAATGATATTGAATTAGCAATTATATCCCTGGATGCGGAGAAGGCGTTTGACCAGGTTGAATGGCCTTACTTATTTAGGATAATGCAGAAATTTCAACAGGGAGAAGGATTTTGCAAATGGGTTAGAATTTTATACTCTGGCCCAAGAATCCTAGCAAGAAACAGCAAGAATCCTAACAAACCAAATGTCATCAGCAAAATTTAATCTTGCTAGGGGTTGTAGACAATGCTGTCTGTTATCACCCTTATTATTTGCACTCGCTATAGAATTATTGGCCAAAACAATTAGATCAGAACCAGAAATTTATGGATATAATACTAAAACCACAATTAACAAAATATCTTTATATGCAGATGATGTTTTAATATACATAACAAAACCGGAGACTAGTATTCCTAAATTACTTGATGTTATAAATGAATTTAGTATGTTCTCAGGATATAGAATTAACTGGAATAAAAGTGAAATTATGCCTATAATAGGAATTAAATTGAATAAATTACAAAAATTTCCATTTAAAATAGCTAATAATCAAATTAAATATCTTGGAATTAATGTATCAAAATCTTATAACTCTTTATTTAAATCAAATTTCCCCCAATTACTAAATAAATTAAAAAATAATATTTTATATTGGAAAACTTTACCGATATCAGTGATTGGTAGAATAAATGCCATTAAAATTATTTTTTTTGCCACAATTACTATATTTATTTCAAGCCATCCCGTTATATCTTCCTAAAATTTTTTTTTTTTTAATTGATTCTATAGTTAACAGCATTATTTGGGATTATAAAAATCACAGAATAAGTAAAACACACTTATGTAAGTCTAAGATAAATGGCGGCCTAGCTCTACCTAATTTTTTATATTATTTTTGGGCGGTTCAGATTAAGAACTTTAATTATTGGTTGGTACAGATGGAACAGGACCCGGTTAAGAATAGAAAAGGAAGATTGTTTCCCATTCGATATAAGTACAATATTCCTTGCCCCTGGAGTGGTACAAAAAAAACATATAAGGAAAATCCTATAATTTTAAATAATATACGTATTTGGAAACAAATCATTAAGACTTTACATTTAGAAACTATGCCACTTTGTTTACCAATTATGAATAATCCTATGTTTAAGCCCTCGACATTGGATGTGGGGTTTAGACATTGGAAAAATTTAGGAATAATAAGGATAGAACATCTTTACAGGAATGGGAAATTTCTCTCTTTTCAGGAGTTGAAAGAGATTTATGGATTGCAAGCACATAATTTATTTAGATATTTACAAATTAGAGATTATGTCAAATTAAATACACAAGATTACAGAATAGAGATCCAGGTTTACTGGATGCAGTACTTAATAAGCATCCAACAACAGAAAAATTAATAACATATATATATAATATTCTTTTGGACAGGGGAATGCCAAAAACTGAATTATTTCGACAAAAATGGGAAAATGAAACTGGTTTACCGATATCAGAAGATTTTTGGGAAGAGAGCTTACAACGAATTCATCGCTGTTCGTTAAATGCCGGACATACTTTGATACAATTCAAAGTAATACATAGATTACACTACTCAAAAAAGAAATTAAATAGAATTTTTCCTAATATATCACCACTGTGTGATAAATGTCAGCACATAGAAGCTGATTTAACTCATAGTTTTGTAATATGTACAAAACTTAATAGTTATTGGACTGAGATTTTCAAAATTATTTCCATAATTTAAAGATTACATTAATCCCTGACCCAAAATTTATTATATTTGGTGCTTCAGATTCAAACCAAACTTTAACAGCAAATCAAAGAAATTTTCTGGATTATTGTTTAATAATTGGAAAAAAATTAATATTAACATTTTGGAAGGGACCATTATCCCCTACAATTAAAATGTGGACAGTGGAAATGTTGGAGACGTTGCAATTGGAGAGAATTAGGTTTATCCTAATGGATAAACTTGACTTTTTGAACAAATATGGTCTCCATTCACTGATTATATGAAGGGGTAGCTGGGCTCAGCATTGAAACTCAATAACTACCCGGTGGGAAGATCAAACAAAAATGTTTAATTTCAGATGTATATAATTGTCTCTATATATTATAATTAGAAAATTTTCCATTCATTGATAAGATGCATACTGTTTTCTTTTCCTCAAGTATAATAATTGTTTACTAGTTATAGATTAAAAAAAAATTATTTTATTTTATTTTATTTTTATTTATTTATTTATTTCCCCCCCCCCCTTTTTAATCAAGTATAATCATATTCTTTAAATTACTCACTATTCTTTCTTTATACTTTTTTCTTTTTTCTCTTTTTCATACTATAAAAAAAATGGAGGCCTATATACATGGCTTGGTAATAGTTATATAATTTTGGAAAGATGTAATAAGTATATCTGAAAAAAATTGTTATATTATTTGTAATATGTATGGCCTCTAATAAAAATATATATTAAAAAAAAGAAACATACAAACATATAAAAAAGGTGCAGGAGTAGGCCATTCTGCCCTTCGAGCCTGCACCGCCATTCATTATGATCATGGCTGATCATCCAACTCAGTATCCCGTACCTGCTTCTCTCCATACCCCCTGAACCCTTTAGCCACAAGGGCCACATCTAACTCCCTCTTAAATATAGCCAATGAACTGGCCTCAACTACCTTCTGTGGCAGAGAATTCCAGGGACTCATCACTCTCTGTGTGAAAAATGTTTTCCTCATCTCGGTCCTAAAGGAATTCCCCCTAATCCTTAGACTGTGACCCCTTGTTCTGGACCTCCCCAACATCGGGAACAATCTTCCTGCATCTAACCCCTGAAGAATTTTGTAAGTTTCTATAAGATCCCCCCTCAGTCTTCTAAATTCTAATGAGTGCAAGCCAAGTCTATCCAGTCTTTCCTCATATGAAAGTCCTGACATCCCAGGAATCAGTCTGGTGAACCTTCTCTGTACTCCCTCTATGGCAAGAATGTCTTTTCTCAGATTTGGAGACCAAAACTGTATGCAATACTCCAGGTGTGGTCTCACCAAAACCCTGTACAACTGCAGTAGAACCTCCCTGCTCCTATAATCAAATCCTTTTGCTATGAACTAACATACCATTTGCTTTCTTCACAGCCTGCTGCACCTGCATGCCTACTTTCAATGACTGGTGTACCATGACACCCAGGCCTCGTTGCATCTCCCATTTTCCTAATTTGCCACCATTAATATAATATAATACCCTCCTGTTTTTGCCACCAAAGTGGATAACCTCACATTTATCCACATTATACTGCATCTGCCATGCATTTGCCCACTCACCCAGCCTATCCAAGTCACCTTGCAGCCTCCTAGCATCCTCCTCACACCTAACACTACCCCCCAGCTTAGTGTCATCCGCAAACTTGGAGATGTTGCATTCAATTCCGTCGTCCAAATCATTAATATATATTGTAAATAGCTGGGCTCCCAGCACTGAGCTTTGCAGTACCCCACTACTCACTGCCTGCCGTTCTGAAAAGGACCCGTTTACTCCTACCCTTTGCTTCCTGTCTGCCAGCCAGTTCTCTATCCACATCAATATTGAACCACCAATACCGTGTGCTTTAAGTTTATATACTAATCTCTTATGTGGGACCTTGTTGAAAGCCTTCTGAAAGTCCAGATATAACACATCCACTGGTTCTCCCTTATCCACTCTACTAGTTATATCCTCGAAAAATTCTATAAGATTCATCAGACATGATTTACCTTTTGTAAATCCATGCTGACTTTGTCCAATGATTTCACCACTTTCCAAATGCGCTGCTATCCCATCTTTAATAACTGACTCTAGCAGTTTCCCCCACTACCGATGTTAGACTAACTGGTCTGTAATTCCCCGCTTTCTCTCTCCCTCCTTTTTTTAAAAGTGGGGTTACATTAGCTACCCTCCAATCCTCAGGAACTACTCCAGAATCTAATGAGTTTTGAAAAATTATCACTAATGCATCCATTATTTTGGTGGCTACTTCCTTAAGTACTCTGGGATGCAGACTATCTGGCCCTGGGGATTTATCAGCTGTTAATCCATTCAATTTACCCAACACCACTTCTCGGCTAACCTGGATTTCACTCAGTTCTTCCACCTTATTTGACCGCTGGTCCTCTGCTATTTCCGGCAGATTATTTATGTCTTCCTTAGTGAAGACAGAACCAAAGTAGTTATTCAATTGGTCTGCCATGTCCTTGTTACCCATGATCACTTCACCTGTTTCTGACTGCAAGGGACGTACATTTGTTTCAACTAATCTCTTTCTCTTCACATATCTATAAAACTTTTGCAGTCAGTTTTTATGTTCCCTGCCAGTTTTCTTTCATAATCTATTTTCCATTTCCTAATTAAGCCCTTTATCCTCCTCTGCTGAACTCTGAATTTCTCCCAGTCCTCTGGTAGGCTGCTTTTTCTGGCTAATTTGTATGCTTCATCTTTTGTTTTTATACTATCCTTGATTTCCCTTGTTATCCATGGATGCACTACCTGCCCTGATTTATTCTTTTGCCAAACTGGGATGAACAATTGTTGTAATTCATTCATGCAGTCTTTAAATACCTTCCATTGCACATCCACTGTCAACCCTTTAAGAATCACTTGCCATTCTATCTTGGCCAATTCACTTCTCATACCTTCAAAGTTACCTTTGTTTAAGTTCAGAACCTTTGTTTCTGACTTAATTATGTCACTCTCCATCCTAATGAAGAACTCAACCATATTATGGTCACTTTTGCCCAAGGGGCCCCGCACAACAAGACTGCTAACTAACCCTTCCTCATTACTCAATACCCAGTCTAGAATAGCCTGCTCTCTCGTTGGTTCCTCTACATGTTGGTTTAGAAATCTATCCCGCGTACATTCCAAGAAATCCTCTTCCTCGGCACCCCTGCCCATTTGGTTCACCAAATCTATATGTAGATTGAAGTCACCCATTATAACTGTTTTACCCTTGTTGCACGCATTTCTAATTTCCAATTTGATGCCATCCCCAACTCCACTTCTACTGTTAGGTGGCCTGTACACAACTCCCACTAGCGTTTTCTGCCCCTTAGTGTTTCGCAGCTCTACCCATATCGATTCCACATCCTCCAAGCTAATGTCCTTCCTTTCTATTGCATTAATCTCCTCTCTCACCAGCAACGCTACCCCACCTCCCTTTCCTTTCTGTCTATCCCTCCTGAATATTGAATATCCCTGGATGTTCCGTTCCCAGCCTTGGTCACCCTGGAGCCATGTCTCCGTGATCCCAACTATAGCATAGTCATTAATAGCTATCTGCACATTCAACTCGTCCACCTTATTACGAATGCTCCTTGCATTGAGACACAAAGCCTTCAGGCTTGTTTTTACAACATCCTTACTCCTTATAAAATTATGTTGACAAGTTGTCCCTTTTGATTTTTGCCCTGGAAAACCACCACCTCGTATTCTCTGTTTATTATTTTTTTCTTCTTTCCCCCCTACATGTTGGGTCTGAGTGCTTCCCTTCTCTGCCTCCTGCCTCAGACCCTGTCTACTGGCTTTCTCTATTTGAGTCCCTCCCTTCTAGTTTAAAGTCCCCCCGATAGCCTTTGCAAATTTCCCTGCCAGGATACTGGACCCCCTCGGGTTCAAGTGCAACCCGTCCTTTTTATACAGGTCACTCCTTCCCCAAAAGAGGTTCCATTGATCCATAAAGTTGAATCCCTGCCCTCTGCACCAGCCCTTCAGGCAGGCATTTATCCTCTACCTTGCTCCATTCCTACTCTCACTGTCGCGTGGCACAGAAAGTAATCCTGAGATTGTTATCTTTGCGGTTCTTTTCCTTAACTCTCTTCCTCTCCCTAAATTCTCCTTTCAGGATCTCTTCTCTTTTTTTACCTATGTCATTGGTACCAATATGTACCACGACCTCAGGCTCCTCTCCCTCCTTTTTCAGGATATCTTGGACACGTTCAGACACATCCAGACCCTGGCACCAGGGAGGCAAACTACCATCCGGGTCTCCGGACTGCGTCCACAGAATCGCCAATTTGACCCCCTTACTATAGAGTCCCCTATTACTAATGCCCTCCTCTTCTTTTCCTTACCAGGGGGCGCCGTCCTCTTCTTCTTTTCCTTACCACTAGGGGGTGCCGTCCTGTATGGTATGGCTGCCCAGCCTGCAGCTGTATGTCTTTCCCCCTTTTCTTTTTTTTAGTGTGGTAAAGTGTTTTGTTTTGGAGCCTATTCTTTTTTATGTGGGGGGGGGGGGGAAGGGGGAAACTGCTTTTCCTGGTCCCTACCTGGTCGGAGAGGCAGCTTTTCTCCGGGCTGCATCTTCGACCTGTCCTCGCAGCCTACCAGCGGGCCTGGAGCGGCGTTTCCTGAGGGGCCGCCCAGAACCTCGGCTTCAGCAGCGGCGGAGCGCTGGAGCGCTGGAGCACCATCGCGGGACGGACCGGGCGATGCCTTGCCTGGGTCGCTGCGCTGGAACTCCGGTGAGCTGGGACCGCCGAGACAAACATCGCGGAGCCGCGGGTCTGTGGAGCGGCCGGCTGCGGGCGGCGGCGCTGAACTTTAACATCGGGAGCCAGTGGGGGAGCTCCATTCAGCGCGGCCTTGTCGGCTTCGGAAGCCGCGGACTCCAGTGGGAAGCGGCCGTTCCGGGTGTCCCAAGCCGCTGAGAGGATTCTCCCGACGCCGGAGCACCATCACCCGGCGAGAACGGCCTGGAACATCGGGCCTCCGTGAAGGCAACTGCGGAGGCCTCAATAGGCCCGACTATGGGTGGACATGGGTTGGGGACTGGACGTTGTGCCTTCCCTCATAATGGGAACCATTGTGGGGAGATGTTTTTATGTTTAAATCTCTTTATTAGTGTTGTGTTTGTATTCTTTATTTTATGTGCTGCATGGCAAGAAGCATTTCACTACACCAATTGGTGTATGTGACAAATAAACTAACCTTGAACCTTGAACATTGAACCCTTCTGAGCAACAGGGCCGGTGTCTGTACAGCAGGCCAGGTCGCTGTTGCTACCCCCAGGTAGGCTGTCCCCCCCAACAGCACTCAAACAGGAGTACTGATTTTCAAGGTGTACAGCCACTGGTGTACTCTCTAGCGCCCGCCTCTGCCCCTTGCCTCTCCTAACCGTGACCCACGTGTCTGCCTCCTGTGGTTTTGGAGAGACTACCTCCCTGTAACTCCTCTCTATGACCTCCTCACTCTCCCTGACCAGACGGAGGTCATCGAGCTGCTGCTCCAGGTTCCTAACACACTCCTTTAGGAGCCCCATCTCGACACACCTGGCGCAGATGTGGACGTCTGGAGGGCTACCCGACTCCATGACCTCCCACATCTGACATCCAGAACAGTAAGCTACCCTGGCGCTTATACTTCCCTTACCCTAGATACAACACAAAATACAATATACAATACAACAATACAATACAAAATACAAAGTACAGTACACTGCAAACTGCTGGAATCTGACTGCCAATCAGCTGTGTACTCAAGTCCACCAATCAGCGGCTTCCTCAAGCACAGTTAATTGAATGGAACGTTACGGATTTAGGACGTTACGGATTCTGGTTCCTCCCTCACCAACGGCTCCTGGGCCTCTGATGCTGGTTTAAACCAAACATAGACACAAAAATCTGGGTGAAAACGATGGGGGAGAGATAGAGAGAGAGGGAATGTCGCGGCTACCTGAGTAAGATAAATCAATGTTCATACCACAGGGGTGTAAGCTGCCCAGGTGAAATATCAGATGCTGTTCTTCCAATTAGCGTTTAGCCTCACTCTGACAATGGAGGAGACCTAGGACAGAAAGGTCTGTGTAGGAATGGGAATGAGAATTAGACTGTTTGGCAACCAGGTATCAGGATGGTTCACCGGGTTGGTTCCACCAAATGATCGCCCATTCTGAGTTTGGTCTTGACAATGTACATCCCACAATCCTGGGGCACCGCGCACGACCGCGCGTCACTACCTACGTCACCACACACCACGTGCGCGGCAGGACGCACGCGTCGTGCATCGTGATGCGTAAATGATGTCACGTAAATGACGCCCAAGTGGGACAGGCCCTTAAGAGTCCACATCTTGAACAGCTAATGCAGTAGATGAGGTTGGAGGAGGTGCAAGTGAACCTCTGCCTAACCTAAAAGGATTGTCGGGGTCCCTGGACAGATTCGAGGGAGGACGTATAGGGACAGGTGTTGCATCTGAGTTACTCTAGCTTTTTGTGTCTATCTTCCTCCTGGGAATTCCTGATATTCTTTGGCACAGAGGAATATTTGCAGTGGGACATTCCTGTTGTTCTCTGAGGTTTGATGCGGGAGAGTCGGACATCCCGTGGCCCACCTGGGATGATTTCTCTGACATTTATCCTGGGAGGCACTGGGACATTCAGGATATCTCCTGAGAGGCCTGGAACATTCAGGATACCTCCGGGGAGGCACTGGGACATTCAGGATACCTCCGGGGAGTTGCTGGGACATTCACGATACCTCCTGGGAGGCACTGGGACTTCAGGCATTCACCATCGAAGTGGGGACATCCATTCTCTGGTACATTTGCAGTGTCTAGAATGATTGGCAGCTTGTCGCTGAATCAGTGGAGATTGTTCCTGGGATCACCTGCGTGGTTGAGGGACTCTGGTACCTGTTGCCTGGGTTAGAGGGTGGAAGCTATAGGGAGAGGTTGAGTAGGCTGTGTCTCTGTTCCTTGGAGCGCAGGAGGATGAGGGGTGATCTTACAGAGGTGTAGAATATCATGAGAGGAGTAGATCAGGTACATGCACAGTCCCTTGACCAGAGTTGGTGAATCGAGGACCAGAGGACATAGATTCAAGGTGAGGGATAAAGATTTAATAGTAATCTGAGGGGTACCTCTTTCACACAAAGGGTGGTGGCTGTATGGAACAAGCTGCCAGGGGAGGTAGTTGAGGCTGGGACTATCCCAACGTTTAAGAAACAGTTAGACAGGTACATGGATCGGACAGTTTTGGAGGGATATGGGCCAAATGCTGGCAGATGGGACCAGTGTCGCTGGGGCATGTTGGCCGGTGTGGGTAAGTTGGACCAAATGGCCTCTTTCCATGCTGTATCACTCTGTGTCTCCGTGTCTCCATGACTGCATGTCTCCATGTCTCTATGTCGATGTGTGTCTGTGACTCTGTGTGACTGTGTCTCTGTCTCTGCCTCTGTCTCTGTGACTGTGTCTCTGTGTGTCTCTGTGTGTCTCTGTGTCTCTGTGTTTCTGTGTCTCTGTGTCTCTGTGTGTCTCTGTCTCTGTCTCTGTCTCTGTCACTCTGTGACTCTGTGTGACTTTTTTCACTGTCTCTGCCTCTGTTTCTGTGACTGTGTCTCTGTGTGTCTCTGTGTGTCTCTGTGTCTCTGTGTTTCTGTGTCTCTGTGTCTCTGTGTGTCTCTGTCTCTGTCTCTGTCACTCTGTGACTCTGTGTGACTGTGTCTCTGTCTCTGCCTCTGTTTCTGTGACTGTGTCTCTGTGTGTCTCTGTGTGTCTCTGTGTCTCTGTGTGTATCTGTCTCTGTCACTCGGTGTCTCTGTGTCTCTGTGTCTCTGTCTCTGTCACTCTGTGTCTCCGTGTCTCTGTGTCTCTGTGTGTCTCTGTGTCTCTGTCACTCTGTGTCTCTGTCTCTGTCACTCTGTCTCTGTGTCTGTGTGTGTCTCTGTGTCTCTGTGTCTCTGTCTCTGTGTCTGTGTGTCTGTGTGTCTGTGTGTCTCTGTGTCTCTGTGTCTCTGTCTCTGTCACTCTCTGTCTCTGTCTCTGTGTCTCTGTGTCACTCTGTGACCTCCTGGGCAGGTCAACAAATCGTCCATTGGCCTTATAACCAAATTGTGGGCTGGAATTTGAGTTTGCTCAATGTGGCCTTGTGGTGAAGATACATTCAAACCATTCACCTCCCCCCCACCCTCCTCCTCCTCCCCTCCATTCCCCCCACCCTCCTCCCCCTCCCCCCCACCATGCTCCCACTTCCAACCCCCACCCTCCTCCCCCTCCCCCCATTCCCCGCACCCTCCTCCCCCTCCCCCCCACCATGCTCCCACTTCCAACCCCCACCTCCACCCCCCCACTCCCCCCACCCTCCTCCCCCTCCCCCCCACCATGCTCCCTCTTCCACCCCCCACCCCCACCCCCCCCCCCCACTCCCCCCACCCTCCTCTCTCGCTCTCTCTCTCCCCACTCCTCCTCCCTCGGGGTAGAGATATGTTCAAACCATTTGTGGTATTTTGTTGACATTTGACAAATATGTATTTAATTGTGTGGTTTTCAGATTCAGATACCTGAGCGTGCCCGAGCAACAGGTAGGATGTTAAGACAGACAAAGTGCTTATCCCTGTAAATATTTCAGCACAAAAAGCAAGTCATGACATTCCTTCCCCACCTGCCTACTGGCTTGTGATTGCAATGGGTTTAATCTGCCCAGAATCATCCGCAGCTTGTTAATGTCAGCCCACTGCCTGGGGCCTGTCCGCCCACTCATCCAGAGTGGCGTTAACTCTTGCCAGGCCATGCTCCTATGGGGAGCAGTCACGCCACAGAATGGACACATATTCAGGTCTTCACTCAGCGAATCAAACATCATTGTCCTGGTGGAATAGCAGAAGGTGCTGAACGCATGTCCGCCGGTGTTGTGGGAAGCCAACCTGAAGGAGGCCTGATCAACACTACTGCCCCTAACAAATGGACATGTAGACATCCGAGAAGTGTGTATCTTCCATTTCTCTCCACAGATGCTGCCTGGTCCCTCGAGTGTTTCGATATTCTTGTTCATAATACTTCATCAGAATTAAGCCATTCGGCCCATCGAGTCCACTCTGCCATTCGACCATGGCTGATCGATCGTTCCCTCTCAACCCCATTCTCCTGCCTTCTCCCTATAACCCCTGACACCCACACTAGTCAAGAACCGGCCAATCTCCGCGTAAAAAATAGCCAATGACTTGGCCACCACCGCCATCTGTGGCAAAGAATTCCACGGATTCATCACACTTTGACTAAAGAACCTCCTTATGATTTAGATGAAGGGATTACAAGTAACATTAGCAAATTTGCAGATGAGACAAAGTTGGGTGGCAGTGTGAACTATGAAGAGGATGCTATGAGAATGCAGGGTGACTTGGGCAGGTTGAGTGAGTGGGCAGATGCATGGCAGATGCAGTTTAATGTGGATAAATGTGAGGTTATCCGCTTTGGTAGCAAAAACAGGAAGGCAGATTATTATCTAAATGGAGTCAAGTTGGGAAAAGGGGAAGTACAAAGGGATCTGGGGATCCTTGTTCATCAATCAATTAAAGTAAGCATGCAGGTACAGCAGGCAGTGAAGAAAGCGAATGGCATATTGGCCTTCATAACAAGAGGAGTTGAGTATAGGAGCAAAGAGGTCCTTCTGAAGTTGTACAGGGCTCTAGTGAGACCACATCTGGAGTATTGTGTGTAGTTTTGGTCTCCAAATTTGAGGAAGGGCATTCTTGCTATTGAGGGAGTGCAGAGTAGGTTCACAGGATTAATTCTCGGGATGGCAGCACTGTCATTTGCTGAGAGAATGGAACGGCTGGGTGTGTATACTCTGAAATTTAGAAGGATGAGAGGCGATCTTATTGAAACATATAAGATTATTAAGGGGTTGGACATGCTAGAGGCAGGAAACATGTTCCCGATGTTTGGGGAGTCCAGAACCGGGGCCACAGTTTAAGAATAATGGGTAAACCATTTAGAACGGAGATGAGGAAACACTTTTTCACACAGAGAGTTGTGAGTGTGGAATTTTCTGCCTCAGATGGCAGTGGAGGCCAGTTTTCTGGATACTTTCAAGACAGAGCTAGATAGGGCTCTTAAAGATAGCGGAGTCAGGGGATATGGGGAGAAGGCAGAAATGGGGTACTGATTGTGGATGATCAGCCATGATCACAATGGTGTCTCGAAGGGCCGAATGGCCTACTCCTGCACATATAGTCTATTGTCTATTATTTCATTTCTAAAGGTACATCCTTTTACTCTGAGGGTCTGCCCTTTGGTCCGAGAATCTGCCCCTATTGGAAATGTCCGCACTATCCAAGCCTTTCACTATTTGGTAAGTTTCAATGAGGTCCCCCTGATCTTTCTAAGTGCAGGCCCAGTACTGTCCAAAGCTAATCATACCTTTACCCACTCATCCCAGGGATCATTCTCGTAAACCTCCTCTGGACTCTCCCCGATGCCAGAACAACCCTCCTCAGATATGGAACCCAAAAGTGCTCTCAGAAGAAAGGTTTGCTCTCCTCATTTATATTATTGGCCAGTTACCATCATAATCTCATCATAATACCATCAATGCTGGTACCTTGCAGTCAGAAGCAGGAGAATTGATCATGGGGAACAAGGACATGGCAGACCAGTTGAATAACTACTTTGGTTCTGTCTTCACTAAGGAAGACATAAATAATCTGCCGGAAATAGCAGTGGACTGGAGGTCAAATAAGATGGAGGAACTGAGTGAAATCCAGGTTGGCCGGGAAGTGGTGTTGGGTAAATTGAATGGATTAAAGTCCCAGAGTGCTCAAGGAGGTAGCCACGGAAATAGTGGATGCATTAGTGATAATTTTTCAAAACTCTTTAGATTCTGGAGTAGTTTCTGAGGATTGGAGGATAGCTAATGTAACCCCACTTTTCAAAAAAGGAGAGAGAGAAAGCGGGGAATTACAGACCAGTTAGTCTAACATCGGTAGCGGGGAAACTGCTAGAGTCAGTTCTTGAAGATGGGATAGCAGCACATTTGGAAAGCGGTGAAATCATTGGACAAAGTCAGCATGGATTTACAAAAGGTAAATCATGTCTGACGAATCTTATTGAATTTTTCGAGGATGTAACTAGTAGAGTGGATAAGGGAGAACCAGTGGATGTGTTATATCTGGACTTTCAGAAGGCTTTTGACAAGGTCCCACATAAGAGATTAGTATATAAACTTAAAGCACACGGTATTGGTGGTTCAATATTGATGTGGATAGAGAACTGGCTGGCAGACAGGAAGCAAAGGGTAGGAGTAAACGGGTCCTTTTCAGAATGGCAGGCAGTGACTAGTGGGGTACCGCAAGGCTCAGTGCTGGGACCCAAGCTATTTACAATATATATTAATGATTTGGACGAGGGAATTGAATGCAACATCTCCAAATTTGCAGATGACACCAAGCTGGTGGGTATAGTTAGGTGTGAGGAGGATGCTAGGAGGCTGCAGGGTGATTTGGATAGGCTGAGTGAATGGGCAGATGCATGGCAGATGCAGTATAGTGTGGATAAATGTGAGGTTATCCACTTTGGTGGCAAAAACATGAGGGTAGACTATTATCTGAATGGTGGCAGGTTAGGAAAAGGGGGAGATGCAACGAGACCTGGGTGTCATGGTACACCAGTCATTGAAAGTAGGCATGCAGGTGCAGCAGGCAGTGAAGAAAGCAAATGGTATGTTAGCATTCATAGCAAAAGGATTTGAGTATAGGAGCAGGGAGGTTCTACTGCAGTTGTACAGGGTTTTGGTGAGACCACACCTGGAGTATTGCGTACAGTTTTGGTCTCCAAATCTGAGGAAAGACATTCTTGCCATAGAGGGGGTTCAGAGAAGGTTCACCAGACTGATTCCTGGGATGTCGGGACTTTCATTTGAAGAAAGACTGGATAGACTCGGCTTGTACTCGCTGGAATTTAGAAAACTGAGGGGGGATCTTATAGAAAATTCCTAAGGGGTTGGACAAGCTAGATGCAGGAAGATTGTTCCCGATGTTGGGGGAGTCCAGAACAAGGGGTCACAGTCTAAGGATAAGGGGGAATTCCTTTAGGACCGAGATGAGGAAAACATTCTTTACACAGAGAGTGGTGAGTCTCTGGAATTCTCTGCCACAGAAGGTCGTTGAGGCCAGTTCATTGGCTATATTCAAGAGGGAGTTGGATGTGGCTCTTGCGGCTAAAGGGATCAGGGGGTATGGAGAGAAGGCAGGTACGGGATACTGAGTTGGATGATCAGCCATGATCATATTGAATGGCGGTGCAGGCTCGAAGGGCCGAATGGCCTACTCCTGCACCTATTTTTCTATCTTTCTATGTTTCTATAAGGTACCTCATTTCTCTTCTGTTCACATATTTACATTTCTGGCGGAAAACCTCACAAACTGGGTCGAAATATACTTGTCACCATGACTCCGTCTTGCAAGTGGGGGGGAAATGGATTGGGTTCGGTTTAAGAGGAGTTGGTTTTGGCATCATATTCGATGCAGACTTTGTGGGCTCCGATGGGGCGTCAAGGTCAGCATGGAAGAGTTGGGCCGAATGGCCTGTTTCAGTGCTGTATGGCTCCATGTCCGGGCTATTATTCTAACTCTTGCCACTCACAACGCTTTTGGAAAATTCAATTGAAAACAAATGCTTGGTGTTTCATTCTGATTCCGGGAGGTATTAAAGTTACAACGCGCGAGTCATTTTGTGGTGACGTTTAAAATGAGCAAAACTAATATAGGATTGTTGACAGTAAAATAGAGGGATTAGTGGTCAGAGTCCTTCAACCCACAGAAATATCCCACAACAGAACACAGTTCCACAAGCTCAGTACCAGGGCTCACACACTCAGCTTGTGTGTGTGTGCGCGTGTGTGTGTCAAAAAAGTCAAAATCTCAAAAGAGTTTATTGTCATGTGCCCCTGACAGCACAATGAAATTCTTGCTTTGCTTCAGCACAACAGAACATAGTAGGCATTGACTACAAAACAGATCAGTGTGTCCATATACCATTATATACGTAAATACACACATGAATAAATAAATTGATAAAGTGCAAATAGCAGTTAAATTGGTATTAATGTTCAGAGTATTGTCCGAGCCACGTTTAATAGCCTGATGGCTGTGGGGAAGTAGCTATTCCTGAACCTAGTTGTTGCAGTCTTCAGGCTCCTATACCTTCTACCTGAAGGTAGCAGGGAGATGAGTGTGTGGCTAGGTTGGTGTGGGTCCTTGATGATGCTGCCAGCCTTTTTGAGGCAGCGACTGCGATAGATCCCCTCGATGGAAGGAAGTTCAGAGCCGATGATGGACTGGGCAGTGTTCACTACCTTTTGTAGTCTTTTCCTCTCAAGGGCGCTCAAGTTGCTGAACCAAGCCACAGCAGGTGGGAACCTTAGACCTCAGAAGTGACAGGTTGAAAATGTCCATAAAAACTCCAGCCAGTTGGTCTGCACAGGTTTTTAGAACACGACCAGGTATGCCATCAGGTCTAGGCGCTTTTCGAGGGTTCACCCCTCTGAAGGATTTCCTGACGTCGGCCTCTGTGACTGAGACTGAAATACCATCACAGCGACTGGGGGCTCGGGAAGGCACGTCAGTGTTCTCCCCATCAAAGCGTGCGTAAAATGCATTGAGCTCATCAGGGAGTGATGGTTCGCCGATATTCGAGCTGCCTCCCTGTTTCGCCTTGTAGGAGGTGATTGCATTCAGGCCCCGCCACAGCTGCCGAACATCTGTCTCATCCTCCAGCTTGGAGCAGAAGTCCCTTTTGGCCTTTTTGATGGCCTTACCAAGGTCGTATCTGGACTTCTTGTAGACCACTGTATCATCAGACATGAATGCCCGGTGTCTGGTCTTCAGAAGAGTGCGGATCTCAAAATTGATCCAAGGTTTCTGATTGGGAAACACTCGGAAGGTTTTTGTAGGGATGCAGTCCTCCACACATTTCTTTATGAAGTCTGTAACGACTGTGGCGTATTCCTTCAAGTCCGTTGCCGAGTCCTTGAACATAGCCCAGTCTACAGACTCCAAACAGTCCTGTAGTTGTTCCTCTGCCCCCCCCCAGACCAGCTCTGTACTGTCCTCACCTCTGGCGGTGCACTCTTTAATTGCTGCCTGTAGGCAGGAAGAAGCAGCACCGCGGTATGGTCGGATTTACCAAAGTGAGGGTGAGGGATAGAGTGGTAGGCATTCTTGATGGTGGTGTAGCAGTGGTCGAGGGTTTTGGTCCTCTGGTGCAGCAGGAGACATGTTGGTGGAAGTTGGGGAGTGATTTCTTTAGCTTTGCCTTATTGAAGTCCCCAGAAATGTGGTAAATGCCTCAGGGTAAGACTTCTGGTGTTTGTTGACCACGGCGTGCAGCTCCTCCAGTGCCAGGCGGACGTCTGCCTGGGGTGGGATGTAGACCGCGGTCAGGATGATGGAGGTGAATTCCCTCGGAAGATAGAAGGGACGGCACTTCACCGCCAGATGTTCCAGATGTGGAGAGCAGGAGTTGGACAGGACTGCCACGTCTGAGCACCACGCAGAGTTGACCATGAGGCAGACGCCCCCTCCTCTCCCTTTCCCAGATGCCTGTGTATGGTCCATACGGTGGATGGAGAACCCTTCAGGCTGGACCGCTGCGTCTGGGGAGCTGGGGGTGAGCCATGTCTCTGTGAAACAGAACACAGAGCATTCCCTCAGCTCCCTGACCCGCTGAGTTACTCCAGCACTCTGTGAAACGTCACCTATCCATGTTCTCCACAGATGCTGCCTGACCCACTGAGTTACTCCAGCACTCTGTGAAACGTCACCTATCCATGTTCTCCACAGATGCTGCCTGACCCACTGAGTCACTCCAGCACTCTGTGTCATTTTGTGTATTAACCAGCACCTGTAGTTCTGTGTTTCAACCACATACAATGATAATTCTGTACTCGGTGATAGTGGACACCATAGTCAAAAAGGCTTTCAGCATTTTGGCCTTGATCCGTCAGATTATTGAGTGTAGTTGAGGGTACCGATGACCAAGGAAAGATGGGGCCCACAATGATCCATTGTTGGCTGTTGAGGGGGTGATAACTAAAGGAGATAGGGATGTGAACATGGGACAATTAGGGTGGGGGAGAAGTGGAGGGAGAGGGAATGCAAGGGTTAATTAAAGTCAATGTTCATATCGCTGTAGTTGATCGATGCCCAAGTGAAATATGAGGCGCTGTTCCTACAATTTGCGCTGGGCCTCACTCTGACGATGGAGGAGGCCCAGGACAGAAAGGTCTATGTGGGAATGGAAGAGGGAATTAAAGTGTTTGTCCTCTGTAGCATGAAGCAAGGTTCAGCTGCAGGAAACACATTGCCTGAAGCAGCATCACAGACTCCAACACGCAAACACGCTAATTACATGGAACATTGTGGAAGAATGAAGATGGCAAAACAACACATTCCATCCCCTCTCTCTCTGTCTCTCCCTCTCTCTCTCTGTCTATCTCTCTCACTCTCTCTGTCTCTCCCTCTCCGTCTCTCACTCTTTCTCACACTCTCTCTCTGTCTATCTCTCTCATTCTCTCTCTGCCTCTCACTCTCTCTGTGTCTCTCTCACTCTCTCTCTGTCTATCTCTATCACTCTCTCTCTGTCTCTCACTGTCTCTCTGTCTCTCTCACTCTCTCTCTGTCTATCTCTATCACTCTCTCTATCTCTCTTTCTCTCTCTCTCTGTCTCTCTCTCTCTGTCTATCTTTCTCTCTCTCTCTCTCTCCCTCTCTGTCTCTCGCACTCTCTCTCTCTGTCTATCTCTATCACTCTCTCTCTATCTCTCTCACTGTCGTTCTCTGTCTCTCTCTCACTCTCTGTCTCTCTCACTCTCCGGGGGGGAGGAGGAAGGGGGGTGTCCAGTCCTCGGGGTTACGCCTGTGACTGGAGAAGATGCGATTATCTCTGTCAAGACATTTACCTGATCGATTCCCCTCATTGAATAGGTACTTCGGATCTGTCTTCACTAAGGAAGACACAAACAATCTCCCAGATGTACTGGAGGACAAAGGATCTGAGGCAGTAGAGGAACTGAAAGAAATTTTCATTAGGCGAGAATTAATATTGGGTAGGCTAATGGGACTGAAGGATGATAAATCCCATGGGCCTGCTGGTCTGCATCCCAGGGTCCTCGGGGAGGTGGCTCTAGAAATAGTGGACGCATTGGTGATAATTTTCCAATGTTCAATAGATTCAGGATCAGTTCCTGTGGATTGGAGGATAGATAATGTTATCCCACTTTTCAAGAAAGGAGCGAGAGAGAAAACGGGGAATTACAGACCAGTTAGCCTGACTTCGGTGGTGGGAAAGGTGCTGGAGTCAATTATTAAAGATGTAATAATGGGGCATTTGGATAGCAGTAAAAGGATTAGTCCAAGTCAGCATGGATTTATGAAAGGAAAATCATGCTTGACTAATCTTATGGAATTTTTTGAGGATGTGACAAGTAAAATGGATGAAGGGGAGCCAGTGGATGGAGTATATCTGGACTTTCAGAAAGCCTTTGATAAGGTCCCGCACATGAGACTAGTGACTAAAATTAGAGCACTTGCTATTGGGGGTAGGGTGTTGACATGGATAGAAAATTGGTTGGCAGACTGGAAGCAAAGAGTAGGAGTGAACGGGTCCTTTTCAGAATGGCAGACAGTGGCGAGTGGAGTGCCGCAAGGCTTGGAGTTGCCGCAACTGTTTTACATATATATTAATGATTTGGAAGAGGGAATTAGGAGCAACACTAGCAAGTTTGTGGATGATACAAAGCTGGGTGGCAGTGTGAACTGTGAAGAGGATGTTAGGAGGTTGCAGGGTGACCTGGACAGGTTGCGTGAGTGGGCAGATGCGTGGCAGATGCAGTTTGATATAGATAAACATAGAAACATAGAAACATAGAAATTAGGTGCAGGAGTAGGCCATTCGGCCCTTCGAGCCTGCACCGCCATTCAATATGATCATGGCTGATCATCCAACTCAGTATCCCGTACCTGCCTTCTCTCCATACCCTCAGATACCCTTAGCCACAAGGGCCACATCTAACTCCCTCTTAAATATAGCCAATGAACTGGCCTCAACTACACCCTGTGGCAGAGAGTTCCAGAGACCCACCACTCTCTGTGTGAAATGTGAGGTTATCCACTTTGGCGGCAAAAACAAGGGGGGCAGATTATTATCTCAATGGGGTTAGGTTAGGTAAGGGGGAGGTACAGCGAGGCCTGGGTGTCGTTGTACACCGGTCACTGAAAGTTGGCGTGCAGGTACAGCAGGCAGTGTAGAAAGCTCAGATTAAGATTCAGATTCAGATTCAGATTCAATTTTAATTGTCATTGTCAGTGTACAGTACAGAGACAACAAAATGCATTATGGAAAAGCTCATGGAATGTTGTCCTTCATAACAAGAGGATTTCAGTATAGGAGTAAAGAGGTTCTTCTGCAGTTGCATAGGGCTCTGGTGAGACCACATCTGGAGTAATGTGTACAGTTTTGGTCTTCTAATTTGAGGAAGGACATCCTTGTGACTGAGGCAGTGCAGCGTTGGTTCACGAGATTGATCCCTGAGATGGCGGGACTGTCATATGAGGAAAGATTGAAAAGACTAGGCTTGTATTCACTGGAGTTTAGAAAGATTAGATTAGATTATCATCTGAAATTTTGTTACCTTGCAAATAACATATAACATATATGTCATAACATATAATAAAAAACAAACCACACAATAAACACATATTTAACATCCACCACAGTGAGTTCACCAAACACCTCCTCACTGTGATGGAAGGCAAAAGTCTTAGAGGCTCTGTCTTCTTCCCTCCTTGTTCTTCCTCTGCGCTGAGGAGATCCAGACCTCCGATGTTGCCGTCCACCAAGCCCGCGACCGAGCCTCCGAAACCGGGCCGCCGCTACCGCCGTCGCCGGAACGCCGGAACACCGCCACCGGGCCCGCCGCAGGAACGTCGCTGGAGCACCGCAGCCCCGAAAGCCAGGTCGCCGCTGGAGCACCGCAGCTCCCGAAAGCCAGGCGGCCGCTGGAACGCCACTGAAGCACCGCAGCCCCGAAAGCCAGGCCGCCACTGGAGCACCGCAGCTCCGAAAGCCAGGCGGCCGGAACGCCGCTGGAGCACCGCAGCCCCGAAAGCCAGGTCACCGCTGGAGCACCGCAGCTTCAAAGCTAGGTTGCCGCTGGAGCACCGCAGCCAGGCCGCCGCTGAAGCCCTGAAGCCGTGCCACCGCTGCTGGAAGCTGGAAGGCTGCCATAGCTGCAAGGCCGCCAGCTCCGCCATTAGGGCCTCAGCACAGACGGAGACGGTGCCAGGTGACACGACAAGAAAAGTCGCATCTCCCCGAAGGGAGAGACTAAAACCCTGTTTCTCCCACACACACACACATACACAGCCTAATAAAAACAAAATAATCACTAAAACAGACACAAGAAGACAAAAATAAAATAAAAAACAGGCAGACTGCAGGTGAGCCGCAGCTGCCAGGCAACGCTGCTACTTCTGGATGAGGGGGGGGGGGGGATCTTATAGAAACATATACAATTATAAAAGGACTGGACAAGCTAGATGCAGGAAAAATGTTCCCAATGTTGGGTGAGTTCAGAACCAGGGGCCACAGTCTTAGAATAAAGGGGAAGCCATTTAAGACTGAGGTGAGAAAAATGTTTTCACCCAGAGAGTTGTGAATCTGTGGAATTCCCTGCCACAGAGGGCAGTGGAGGCCAAATCACTGGATGGATTTAAGAGAGAGTTAGATAGAGCTCTAGGGGCTAGTGGAATCAAGGGATATGGGGAGAAGGCAGACACGGGTTATTGATAGGGGATGATCAGCCATGATCACAATGAATGGCGGTGCTGGCTCGAAGGGCCGAATGGCCTCCTCCTGCACCTATTTTATATGTTCCTATGTTTCTATGATTTTATTCACCTCTTTCAGATCACCTTCATCCTCTTGCGCCTCGGGAGAACAATGTCCGAACGCACCCTAACGTCCCGTGTAACTCAGACCCTCAAGTCCTGGCAACATCCTCGTGTTCCTCGCCGACCTGACATCACCTCACAGCTAACCCGCCCACCAACGCAGGGCGTGAGTGTCTGCGTGTGTGAACGTGTCTGCGTGTGTGTGAGTGTGAGCCTGTGTGTTTGATTGTGTGTGTGAATGTGTGTGTGTGAGTGTGAGCATGTGGTTGTGTGTGAGTGTGAGCGTATGTGTGATTGTGTGTGAGTGTGTGTGAGTGTGAGCGTGTGTGTGTGTGTAAGTGTGTGTGTGTGAGCGTGTGATTGTGTGTGAGTGTGAGCATATGTGTGATTGTGTGTGATTGTGTGTGAGTGTGAGCGTGTGTGTGAGCGTGAGTGTGAGTGTGAGCATGTGATTGTGTGTGAGTGTGAGCCTATGTGTGTGATTGTGTGCATGTGTGTGAGTGTGAGTGTGTGTGTGAGAGCATGTGTGAGTGTGAGCGTGTGATTGTGTGTGAGTGTGAGCCTGTGTGTTTGATTGTGTGAGCGTGTGTGTGAGTGTGTGTGTGTGAGTGTGAGCGTGTGATTGTGTGTGAATGTGAGCCTGTGTGTTTGATTGTGTGTGCGTGTGTGTGAGTGTGAGCGTGTGTGTGAGAGCATCTGTGAGTGTGAGCGTGATTGTGTATGAGTGTGAGCCTGTGTGTTTGATTGTGTGAGCGTGTGTGTGTGAGCATGTGTGTGTGTGTGTGTGTGTGAGTGTGAGTGTGTGATTGTGTGTGAGTGTGAGCGTATGTGTGATTGTGTGCGAGTGTGTGTGAGTGTGAGCGTGTGTGTGTGAGTGTGAGTGTGTGATTGTGTGTGAGTGTGAGCGTATGTGTGATTGTGTGCGAGTGTGTGTGAGTGTGAGCGTGTGTGTGTGAGTGTGAGCATGTGATTGTGTGTGAGTGTGAGCATACGTATGATTGTGTGCGAGTGTGTGTGAGTGTGAGCGTTTGTGTGTGAGTGTGAGCGTATGTGTGATTGTGTGCGAGTGTGTGTGCGGTGGTTGCGGCACTGACGGCGGAGGAAGGGAGGGAGGGAGGAAGGGAGGGAGGGAGGGGAGTGTAGGAGGGGGCAGGGTTGGAGGGAGAGTGTGAGGGGAGAGGGGTTGGAGGGGGAAGGGAAAGGCTGAGGTGTCAGAGGCGGGGATGTTGGTGACCCCACCCTCCATCCTCCCACGCCAATGATGCAAATGGAGGGGCGAGCGCCGTTTCCCCAGCCTGTCCCCGACTCGGGAACTCCGCAGCGCTGCCGTGAGGAACAAGACCTGTCTATCCAACCCACTCCCCACCAACCGCGTCCCCATTTACTCAACAAACAACTGGAGGCATTTTGCATTGAGATGAGAGTTTATTTCATTCTTTAAATGAACAGTAAAGCGACGGGACACTGGCCAGGCGTCGCGCCGGGCGGAAGGCGGGAGTTGCCGCTGAGGCGACTGGGCTGGGAGGCCCCTCACTGAGCAAGGCTCACACCTGGGCGAGGCTCACACCTGGGCGAGGCTCACACCTGGACAAGGATCCCACTGGGCGAGGCTCACACCGGGGTGAGGCTCACACCTGGGCGAGGCTCACACCTGGGCGAGGCTCACACCTGGGCGAGGCTCACACCGGGGCGAGGCTCACACCTGGGCGAGGCTCACACCTGGGCGAGGCTCACACCTGGGCGAGGCTCACACCTGGGCGAGGCTCACACCTGGACGAGGCTCACACCTGGGCGAGGCTCACACCTGGATGAGGATCCCACTGGGCGAGGCTTACACCTGGACAAGGATCCCGCTGGGTGAGGCTCATACCGGGGCGAGGCTCACACCTGGGCGAGGCTCACACTGGGGCGAGGCTCACACCGGGGCGAGGCTCACACCTGGGCAAGGCTCACACCTGGGTGAGGATCCCGCTGGGCGAGGCTCACACCTGGGCGAAGCTCACACCTGGGTGAGGATCCCGCTGGGCGAGGCTCACACCTGTACGAGGCTCACATCTGGTCGAGGCTCACACCTGGACGAGGATCCCGCTGGGCGAGGATCCCGCTGGGCGAGGCTCACACTGGACGTGGCTCACACCTGGACGAAGATCCCGCTGGGCGAGGCTCGCACCTGGACGAGGATCCAGCTGGGCGAGGCTCACATCTGGACGAGGATCCCGCTGGGCGAGGCTCACATCTGGACGAGGATCCCGCTGGGCGAGGTTCACACCTGGGCGAGGCTCACACCTGTACGAGGATCCCGCTGGGCGAGGCTCACACCTGGGCGAGGCTTACACCTGGGCGAGGATCCCGCTGGGCGAGGCTCACACCTGGGCGAGACTCACACCTGGGCGAGGATCTCGCTGGGCGAGGCTCACACCTGGGCGAGACTCACACCTGGGCGAGGATCCCGCTGGGCGAGGCTCACACCTGGACGAGGCTCACACCTGGATGAGGATCCCGCTATGCGAGGCTCACACCTGGGCGAGGCTCACACCTGGGCGAGGCTCACACCTGGATGAGGCTCACACCTGGACGAGGCTCACACCTGGACGAGGCTCACACCTGGACGAGGCTCTCGCTAGGCGATGCTCACAGCTGGATTTCGCTGCTGAGTAGAGGGCGGAGTGAGCTGAGTTAGTGGTTCCATCCGTAGCGGGTGTAGTTGGGCCACTCGCTCCCTGGAAGGTGATGAGGCGCGGCCCGGTCTGGTTGATATCCTGGTTGACGATCCACACGCCCTGCTTCACCTTATGAAACGAGACCAGGTGATTGTCAGCTCTCCGCAGGTCATCCACTTTTCCAAGGTGCTGCTGAAATTGCCCCTGCACTGCAGGTGCTCGAACAGATCGATCTGCCTGTGGCTCAGATCCTCGTTCACCAGCCACAGCGAGCTAATCTTCCGGTCCAACTGGCCCTGTGGTCGCCGGGCCTCAAGACCAAGAACTCGCCCTTGAGGTCGTCTCCCATGAAGGCAATAGACAATAGGTGCAGGAGTAGGCCATTCGGCCTTTCGAGCCAGCAGCGCCATTCAATGTGATCGTGGGTGATCATCCCCAATCAGTACCCCGTTCCTGCCTTCTCCCCATATCCCCTGACTCCGCTATTTTTAAGAGCCCTATCTAGCTCTCTCTTGAAAGCATCCAGAGAACCCCCCTCCACCGCCCTCTGAGGCAGAGAATTCCACACTCACCACTCTCTGTGAGAACAAGTGTTTGCTCGTCACCGTTCTAAATGGCTTACTCCTTATTCTCAAACTGTGGCCCCTGGTTCTGGACTGCCCCAACATTGGGAACATGTTTCCTGCCTCTATTATCCAAACCCTTAACAATCTTACATGTTTCAATGAGATATCCTCTCATCCTTCTAAACTCCAGAGTGTACAAGCCCAGCTGCTCCATTCTCTCAGCATATGACAGTCCCGCCATCCTGCGAATTAACCTTGTAAACCTACGCTGCACTCCCTCAATAGCAAGAATGTCCTTCCTCAAATCAGGGGACCAAAACTGTACACAATGATCCAGGTGTGGTCTCACTAGGACCCTGTACAACTGCAGAAGGGCCTCTTTGCTCCTATACTCGACTCCTCTTGTTATGAAGGCCAACATGCCATTTATTTTCTTCACTGTCTGCTGTATCTGCATGCTCACTTCATAGACTGATGTACAAGGACCCCCAGATCCCGTTGTACTTCCCCTTTTCCCAACTGGACGCCATTTAGATAGTAATCTGCCTTCCTGTTTTGCTACCAAAGTGGATAACCTCACATTTATCCACATTAAACTTCTGCCATGCATCTGTATCTTATGAAGAAAGACTGGATAGACTCGGTTTATACTCTCTAGAATTTAGGAGATTGAGAGTGGATCTTATAGAAACTTACAAAATTCTTAAGGGGTTAGACAGGCTAGATGCAGGAAGATTGTTCCCGATGTTGGGGAGGTCCAGGACAAGGGGTCACAGTCTAAGTGTTAGGTACTCCCCCCCCCAAGGAGGCATGTCACAGCACTTTGTACATTTGTCGCCTATATTTGTAAATTAATGTTGTATTGGGACGGAAGAGATGACCTGAGAGTTTTGGGGTATTTTGGTTGCAGGGTTATGTCTATATAGGGAGGATTAGAGTCTTCAGTCCGACGGCCCATTGAGAGGCTGGCTGGAGCACACTTATATATTATTTGTTAGCCGATTCTGGTCCCTGACCGTGTTGTTTAAATCAGTTTCGGGGTTGTCTTCGTTTAACAAAATTAAAAACTTTTTTTCCTTAACCTTGACCCTGATTTTTGATTTGTTACACGACTCTGAAGAACCTGCCTTTGGGAGTCGTAACAAAATGGGGGCTCGTCCTAAGCTTTCAGGACCCTAAACAGTTTGGGTTTTTTCTGGTAGGCTTCTGGTGACTGAGGAAGTCTGTGTTGTGAGGGGATTTTTTTCCCCTTCCATTTGTGGTAACATTTGTGCCCAGGGTTTGGCTGGTGGTTTGGTCCTGACATTTGATATGGAGTTTAAAGTGGATGACTTTACTGAGGCTCCTAGTCGGGAGTTTTTCAACAAATGTACGAAGGAGCAGTTGTTAGTGCTGGCAGAGAGCTATAAGGTGTCTATTGATAAGCATTTGAAGAAAGAGGCTATAAAGTCGATTTTATGGTCTGAGTTGAAGAGGAGTGAGGTATTGCCTGCTGAGGCAGACAGTCCTCTAACTCCTACACAGCCTGGTCAGGAAATGGGGACCTCATTCGATTGAAGGAGTTAGAGCTTGAAATGAAAAAGGAGGAGAGGGCCTTAAGAGAGAAAGAGCTCATGCTTGAGATGAAACACCTTGAGCTGCAGGAGAAGCAATTGAATGCCTACCGAGTTCCTTCTGGGGAAAGGGAGTTTGATATGAGCAAGAACATCCGCCTGGTTCCCCCGTTTAATGAGAAGGATGTAGACAAGTATTTTGCAGTGTTTGAACGGGTAGATTCGTCCTTGAAGTGGCCTAAGGGCATGTGGGCCTTGCTATTGCAGTGTGTCCTTGTGGGTAAAGCACGGGAGCTGTACTCGTCTTTATCTCTTGACAACAGTCTGGACTATGAGTGTGTGAAGTCTTTGGTATTAAGGGCTTATGAATTAGTTCTAGAGGCGTACCGGCAGAAGTTCCGGCACTTTAGGAAGTTTGATAGTCAGACTTATGTGGAGTTTGCTTGGGAGAAGGAGGCACTTTTTGACAGGTGGTGCACTTCTCAAGGAGTGAAGGATTTTAAGCTGCTGCGGGCCTTGATGATTATGGAAGACTTTAAGAACTGTCTCCCTGAGAGGGTTGCTACTTACCTTAATGAGCAGAAGGTGACGGAGGTGCCTAAGGCCGCGGTGTTAGCAGATGAGTATGTATTGACTCATAAAACTGAGTTTGTTGGGTGATCCTATAGTTTTGGTGCACGGCCGTTTAATCGTGGTGGTGTCGCCGGTGGCAGTGTCAAAGCTGTTTCTGTGCCTGCAAGTGTCAGCACAGTGATACAGGGGGAGGTCCGAGCTGATAAGGTTGACGGCTATTGTAAATTACGGGATACTGAGTTGGATGATCAGCCATGATCACATTGAATGGCGGTGCAGGCTCGAAGGGCCGAATGGCCTACTCCTGCACCTATTTTTCTATGTTTCTATGTTTCTAAAGGGAGCGGGCATATCGTAAGGTCGTGTCCCGTCCTGCACAAGAAAAATGCAAAGCCTGTGGTTTTGGTTGGTACACAAAAAAGCACCTGTGGTTCCTGGGATGTCTGCGTCTGATGAGTGTAGTAATTATTCTGCGTTCATCATGAAAGGTTTTGTTTCTCTAGAGGATGGGGGTCATAAAGTTCCAGTATCCATCTTGCGTGATACTGGTGCTACTCAGTCCTTTATATTGGATAGTGTACTGCCGTTTTCTGGGGAGTCATCGGTTGGGTCCAGTGTCCCTGTGGTAGGATTCGGGTTGGACGACATGGTAGTGCCTTTGCATACCGTGAATCTCGAGTCCGAGTTGGTTTCAGGCCGGGTAATTGTTCGTTTACGGCCGTGTTTTTCCGTTGCGGGAGTTTCTGTGATTTTGGGGAATGACTTGGCAGGAGGTAGAGTTTTCATTACTCCTGAGGTGACGGCTGTTCCGATGGTGCAGAGTCCTGATAGATTGGCTATGCAGCATCCGATGGTCTTCACAGCTTGTGCTGTCATGAGTGCTATGGCTAAGAGCCAGGCAAAGTTTGAAGATGTAGTGGACCTGAGTGAGAGCATTTCTGGGGATCAGGATGATGGATCCTGTGTTGTGAAGGGTGTTTCTACATCATCTTGTGTTGTGAAGGGTGCAAGGGATTACGTTATTGGTACCCCTGATCGGAGGCGTAAGACTCAGCTCTGTCATGTCAACATGCTGAAGCAGTACCATGAGCAGGAGCATGTACGGGTTGATGGGGAGGAGCTGTGTCCTTCGATTTTGTCTTAGCCAGTTTTGGCTGTAGCAGTGCTGCCCCCTGACACGGGTGGTGATGTGGGTGAGGCACGGTTGTCTGTGGCAGTGACGCAGGGAAAGCTGTGCAACTCTGAAGCTTTGGAGTCGCTTCCCTTGTGGTTGTCTCATTTGTCTGGGAGTCAGCGCGGTGATCTGCTTGCTTTGGTGGGGTCAAATGGGTCACTGTTCTCGGATGTGCCTTCTCAGACGTCTGTGCTGCAGCATGGCATTGACGTGGCCGGTGCTGCGCCAATTAAACAGCATCCGTATCGGGTCAATCCTGACAAGCGTCATCGTCTAAGAGGTCAGGTTGACTATATGCTGCAGCATGCAATTGCTGAACCTAGTTGTAGTCCGTGGAGTTCTCCATGTCTACTGGCCAGGAAGGCCAATGGGGGGACAGTTCGGAAGGTGAACGCTGTAACTAAGCCGGATTGCTATCCTCTTCCACGGATGGAGGGTTGTGTGGATCATGTGTCTAAGTTGGACTTGCTAAAAGGGTATTGGCAAGCTCCTTTGTTACTGAATAGTTTCTTCGGAAGCTTATTCAGTATCTTTGGGTGGGGGTGTTAGGTACTGCCCCCCCCCCCCCTCCCTCCCCGGTGAATGCTATGTACTTACCTTTCTGTTTCTCTGCAGGCCATAGTTGGGAGCCATGAATCAAGGGGTTAAGAGCTTCTGTACCCGATTGGCCAAGCTACATCAGGTGACTCATTGGGAGCTTAAAGGCAGAAGCTCCCAGAATTCGCTCTCTCTTCATGCTAGATCCCTGAAGGAAGAGGTGCCGGTCTGGGCTGCAGGAGGCCTGGCCGCATGGCACAGCACTTTGTATATTTGTCGCCTATATTTGTAAATTAATGTTGTATTGGGACGGAAGTGATGACCTGAGTTTTCAGGGTATTTTGGTTGCAGGGTTATGTCTATATAGGCAGGATGAGAGTCTTCAGTCTGACGGCCCATTGAGAGGCTGGCTGGAGCACACTTATATATTATTTGTTAGATGCTTCTGGTCCCTGACCGTGTTGTTTAAATCAGGTTCGGGTTTTGTCTTAGTTTAACAAAATTAAACACTGTTTTTTTTCTTAAACTTGACCCTGATTTTTGATTTGTTACGCGACTCTGAGGAACCTGCCTTCGGGAGTCGTAACATTAAGGATAAGGGGGAAATCCTTTTAGGACCGAGATAAGAAAAACATTTTCAACACAGAGAGTGGTGAGTCTGTGGAATTCTCTGCCACAGAAGGTAGTTGAGGCCAGATCATTGGCTATATTTAAGAGGGAGTTAGATGTGGCCCTTGAGGCTAGAGGGATCAGGGGTTATGGAGAGAAGGTAGGTACAGGATACTGAGTTGGATGATCAGCCATGATCATATTGAATAGCGGTGCAGGCTCGAAGGGCCAAATGGCCTACTGCTGCACCTAATTTCTATGTTTCTATGTTTCTATCTGCCCACTCCCCCAACCTGTCCAAGTCACCCTGCATTCTCATGGCATCCTCCTCACAGTTCACACTGCCACCCAGCTTTCTGCAAATTTGCTAATGTTACTTTGAATCCCTTCATCCAAATCATTGATGTATATTGTAAATAGCTGCGGTCCCAAAACCGAGCCTTGCGGTACCCCACTAGCCACTGCCTGCCATTCTGAAAGGGACCCATTAATCCCTACTCTTTGTTTCCTGTCTGTCAACCACTTCTCTATTCAAGGCGACCCAGTGCTGGCCCACCACCTGCACCGAGCGGCCAACATTGACAGGTCTGGCACATTCGCCACAAACTCCTTAGACTCCCCGTTGAAGTCAGGTTGGTCGTACAGGGTGATTTTATACATGGTACCCGAGGTGACAGCGCTCCACAAGATTCCTGTCAGACGCTGGGGAAACGATGTGATTCTTCGGGATTCGGCTACACTTTTATGTTCATCTCTCACCCACGCACCAGCCGCCCCATCCAATCGCTGGTCACCGCCTCAGCCACGCCGACAATCCGTGCATACAAGGAACTGCAGATGCTGGTTATCAAGGAAAGGCGCAATGTGCTGGAGTGACTCAGCGGGATTCCTCTCTCCCCTCCCTCCCTATCTCTCCAATAGCACTGCACATATCGCTGCCCCTCTCCCCCGCCCTTGCACTCCCTCCAGCCCAGCAACGCACCCCCCTCACAACGCAGTTGGTTTACAATCATTGCCGGCTGTTTGATTGCACAACAATAGCAAAACATGAAGACATTCAACTTGAAACCTGCAACTACCAGCTTAAAGTTGTAGGAAATTAAACTGGGAAAGTTGCCAACATGAAATGAAAATGCACCAGGAATTTCTATTTCAAAACTCGTGACTTCATCGGTAGAGTGTTGGGTATGGAAGTTGAGAGCGCATGTTACAAGACATTAGTAACTGCCCTGATGGTGGTTTAAATCTAAGGTAGACACAAATGCTGGAGTAACTCAGTGGGACAGACAGCATCTCTGGAGAGAAGGAATGGGTAACGTAACGGGTCTAGACCCTTCAGACATTAGCAAGGCCACATTTGGAGTATTGTGCTCAGTTTTGGTCATCCTGTTACAGAAAGATGTTGTCAAGTTGGAAAGTGTGCAGATAAGATGTAGAAGGATGTTGCCATGAGGTCTGAGGCACAGAGAGAGGTTCAGCAGGCTAAGGCTCTTTTCCTTTGAGCACACAAGGTTCTGGGGTGATGTTATAGAGGTGTACAAGATCATGAGAGGAATTCATCCTGTAAATGCAGTCTCTTGCCCAGAGTAGGAGAATTGAGATCCAGAGGACATAGGTTTAAGGTGAGGGGAGAAAGATTTCATAGGAACTTGAGGGGTAACTCTTTTTTAAAGGGTAGAGGGTGTATGGAACCAAAATAAGGCATGACCAACTTTGAAGGTGTTAGACAGGAACACGCTCAAGTTGAATGGAGCAGGTTGTTTGAAGGAAAAGGAATGTCAGGAAAGTAGGAAGTTTTTTAAAGTGTGCTGACAAGAGTCCAGGACATGCATGTCCCTGTTAGAGTGAAGGGCAAAGCAGGTGGGCGTAAGGAAGCTTGGATGATGAGAGAAATGGAGGCTCTGGGCAAGAGTAAGGAGGCATGGGGCAGGTAGATGCAGCTTGGATCAAGTGTATCCCTGGAGGAGATTCTGGAACTGAGGAGCAAGTTATAAAAGGAAATCAGGAAGGCAAAAAGGGGACAGCGGATAGCTTTGGAAATTAGCTTTAAGCATAATTATGAGATTGTATAAGTACATCAAGGGAAAAAGGGTAACTAGAGAGAGAGTGGGACCCCTGAGGAATCAAAGTGGTCAACTGTGTGTGGAGCCACAGGAGATGGGCAAGGTCCTCAACAAGTATTTCACCTATGATTTTATCATGGGGAGAGACTGGGGAACTTGAGGCAGTCCATGGAACTGCCTTGAGTACAGTCGAGGAGGTGCTGAAGGTCCTGACACGCATGTAGGTAGACAAATCTCCCTGGCTGATCAGATATATCCCAGGGCACTGTGGGAAGCTAGAGAGGAAATTGCAGGAGCCCTGGCTGAGATTACGAATCATCATTATATATGGGTGAGGTGCCGGTAGACTGGAGGGTGGTAAATGTTCTGTGCTTATTTAAAAAGGGCTGCAGGGAAAAGCCTGGGAATACCGGCCAGTGAGCCTGACATCTGTGGTAAGAAAGTTACTAGAGTAGACACAAAATGCTGGAGTAACTCAGCGGGACAGGCAGCATCTCTGGAGAGGAGTGAAGACTAAAGAAGGGTCTCGACCCGAAACATCACCCATTCCTTCTCTCCACAGATGCTGCCTGTCCCACTGAGTTACTCCAGCTCTCTGTGAAACGTCACCCATTCCTTCTCTCCACAGACGCTGCCTGACCCGCTGAGTTACTCCAGCACTCTGTGAAACGTCACCTATCCATGTTCTCCACAGATGCTGCCTGACCCACTGAGTTACTCCAGCACTCTGTGAAACGTCACCCATTCCTTCTCTCCACAGATGCTGCCTGACCCGCTAAGTTACTCCAGTATTTTGTGTCTATCTCCGATTCTAACCAGCATCTGCAGTTATTCCCTACACAGTTACTAGAGTATTCTGGGGTAAGACATACACATGCATTTAGATCAACAAGAGCTGATTAGGGATAGTCGGCATGGTTTTGTACGTGGTTGGTCGTGTCTCACGAATCTGATGGAGATTTTTGAAGACGTGACCATAAAGGTCGATAGGGCAGAGTTGTAGATGTTATCTACATGGACTTCTGTAAAGCATTTGACAAGGTTCCGCATGGTAGGCTGCTCTGGAAGGTTACATCCTATACGATCCAAGGAGAGAAAGCTCCTCTGTCCAATGATCTTATTGCTCTGCTCCTCCTCACAGCTACCACCACCAGGTCCAAACAGCGCAGACATTGTTAATACATCAGCCTCCCCCCTCCCTCCCTCCCTTCACACTTACAATGACTGGCCTTCCTCTTGTGGCTCCATGTGTGGTGAGGGGCGGGGCAGAGGGGTGAACGGCAGGGGAACAGAGGGGGGCAGAGTGGTGAGGGGCAGGGGAACAGAGGGGGCAGAGGGGTGAGGGACAGGGCAACAGAGGAGGGCAGAGGGGTGAGGGGCAGGGGAACAGAGGGGGGCAGAGGGTGAGGGACAGGGGGGCAGAGGGTGAGGGGCAGGGGAACAGAGGGTGAGGGGCAGGGGAACAGAGGGGAACAGAGGTTGAGGGACAGGGCAACAGAGTGAAGGCTTCAGCCGTTGGCCCTATGGACGGTAATTATGGCAACGATGACCCAGGCTTACGGCCAGGGCGGAGAAGCAGCGCCAACTCCAGCTCAACTCTGCCTGTCTTGCCGGGTTAACCTACAGCACTGCCTGGACTGACAGGGCACCAGTCCGGAGCCGTGGAACTAGTGCTGCTTTTCCGCGCTGGCCATAAACCTGAGCCAGGCAGGGCTGGCGGGACAGGCAGAGTTGAGCTGCATTTAGTGCTGCTTCTCTGCGCTGGCTGTGGGCCTGGAGACAACGCTCCTGTCTGACTCCCGGCGTCTCTGGCCGCCCCCGGGCGTGTGGGGACGTGGATGGTTCAGTGATTGCAGCGCTGGAAACCCGGAATCGATCCTGGCTGCGGATGAGGGAGGCGCAGGTCTGTGTCCAGGGCTGCCGAGAGTGTTCTTCGCTTGTGTCCTGGGCATGCAATTCGAGCTCCTCTCCATGGTCTTTGCTCCACCAAGACGTCTCCCTCCTCCAATCACCGAGCTCTATTCGCAGCGGAGATTTCACTAGGTTTTAAAATCCGGATCACAAAAAAATGGGGGGTATCGTCCCCCACCGCTCAAAACGGGGGATGGGGGGGGGGGGGGGTCGTGTCAGGTGCCTGCGACCCAGTTGTTTGCCTCGCCTTTATAAAGAGTTTGTGCTCACAAAATGGATTTTGGTTGTCAGGTGGCTGCGGCCCAATTGTTTGCCTCTCCTTTTTCAAGAGTTTGTTTTCACAAATTTAATTTTAGTTTTCACGTGGCCCAAGTGAAATGACATTTTCATTTGAAATGAATATCAAATTAACCCGATATCCTGGAAGATTTGACACAAAAATAGCGGGTAACTCAGCGGGCCAGGCAGCATCACAGGAGAAAATGATGTTTCTGGTCGAATTCAGACCATGGAAAACTGTCAAACTATATTTACGTAAAATAAAACGGACGCGGCCAACTATAAAATTGGGGCGAGGTTTTCACGGCTTGTGAAATTCACAATTCTTTACAGATCAATACACAAAGTGCTTGCGGGTTCCATTTTTTACAGTGAAATTGACAGTAATCTAGGCGTGGATGGAGTTAATCAGTGCTGAATGAACTCTGTATCAATGCACCCGAGTGTGAAATCACACCAGTGTCGAAGTGTTACTGTCACTAGTTTCAGAATTGTGTGTAGAAAGTACAGCAGTGTGTGTTGTACAGGTGAGTGTGTGAGTGTGTGTGGTGCAGTCGAACGTGTACTGGTGTATGTACAAATGATAGGTAGCGTTAATAAGCCAATGCCCAGTAAAGTTCAGTAGGAGCGTAGCCATACCTTGCGATGCTTTATCATCTTTGATCTGCAGTTCTTTCTTAGATGTGTTCACAGAAGATGCGCGGCCGTGCCGGCGGCTTTGCGCACGGTGCAGTACAGCCAGAGATACGCGCTCGGCGGGCCGGATTACGGGGAGAAATCTGCCTGCGGGTCGGATGATTTCAGGTTACAGGCCGCATTCGGCCCTGGGGATGTAGGTTGCCCACCCCTGATCTAAATCATTGATGTATATTGTAAATAGCTGCGGTCCCAGCACCGAGCCTTGAGGTACCCCAATAGTCACTGCCTGTTTTGGTCTCCAAATCTGAGAAAAGACATTCTTGCCATAGAGGGCGTACAGAGAAGGTTCACCAGACTGATTCCTGGGATGTCAGGACTTTCATACGAGGAAAGACTGGATAGACTTGGCTTGTAATCGCTAGAATTTAGTCTGCAGATAAGGGGGAATTCCTTTAGGACCCAGATGAGGAAAACATTTTTCACACAGAGAGTGGTGAGTCTGTGGAATTCTCTGCCACAGAAGGTAGTTGAGGCCAGTTCATTGGCTATATTTAAGAGGGACTTAGATGTGACCCTTGTGGCTAAAGGAATCAGGGGGTATGGAGAGAAGGCAGGTACAGGATACTGAGTTGGATGATCAGCCATGATCATATTGAATGGCGGTGCAGGCTCGAAGGGCCGAATGGCACTACTCCTGCACCTATTTTCTATGTTTCTATATTTCCCTTTTATTTTTATAGCGTCCTTGACTTCCCTTGTCAGCCACGGTCGCCCCTTACACCCCTTGGAATCTTTTTTCCTCGTTGGAATGAACTGATCCTGCACCTTCTGTATTATTCCCAGAGTTAGAGTATGGGGTGATCGCTGGTCAGCACGCGCTCAGTGGCCGAAGGGCCTGTTTCCAAGCTGTGAAGTTTCACGAGTGTGTCCGTATGGCAGCTTCCTTTAATGAACACGAGGAACGTGTACATGGTAGAGTTTCAGGGAGTGGGGTTCCTTCTCACCGCCCACCATTATCTGTGTGCCCACAAGCCTCGCCCCGACCTCAATGTGTGGTAGTACTGGCCATCTGTGGCAGAGTGACCACTACCCACACACCACTGTGTGCAGGACACAGGGGCACATAGACAATGATGGTGAAACCCAGACTCTGTAGAAGAGCAAACACAGCCTCAGTCACACTAACTGGAGCAACAGACGTACACACTCTACAACACAATGATGGGAACACTCTTCCCCAGACACACTGGAGGGACGAACCCCAGCTCCCTGGACGGGCTTCTGCACCACCTCAGCTCGTCAAACTCTCACGTTTATTCTGCTTTACTTTCATTTGAGGATCACGGGCCATCAGAACTGGAAGGAAGAAAACGGGTGGTGAGTGAGGAATTAGTGAGGGGGGACGGGAGGGGGAGAGAGAGGGAGAGGGAGAGAGGGGGAATTGGGGAGAAGGGGAGAGAGAGGGAGAGAGAGAGGGGAAGTGGGGGAGAGAGGGAGAGGGAGAGAGGGGGAGTGGGGGAGAGAGGGGGAATTGGGGAGAAGGGGAGAGAGAGGGAGAGAGAGAGGGGAAGTGAGAGGGGAATTGGGGAGAAGGGGAGAGAGAGGGAGAGAGGACGAGAGGGGAGAGGTAGAGAGAGAGGGGAAGTGAGAGGGGGAATTGGGGAGAAGGGGAGAGAGAGGGAGGGAGGAAGAGAGGGGAGAGGGAGAGAGCGAGGGAAAGTGAGAGGGGGAATTGGGGAGAAGGGGAGAGAGAGGGAGAGAGGAAGAGAGGGGAGAGGTAGAGAGAGAGGGGCGGTGAGAGGGGGAATTGGGGAGGGGAGAGAGAGGGAGAGAGAGAGGGGAAGTGAGGGAGAGAGGTAGAGCGAGAGGGAGAGAGGGGAATTGGGGAGAAGGGGAGAGAGAGAGGGAGAGAGGGGAAGTGGGGGAGAGAGGGGGAGTGGGGGAAAGGGGGAAGAGGGAGGGGGTGGGAGGGGGAGTGGGGGAATTGGGGAGAAGGAGAGTAGTGAGAGAGGGGAGGGGGAGAGAGATGGAGAGAGGAGGAGTGCGGGAGAAGGGTAGAGGGGAAGAGGGGGAGGGGAAGAGGATGGGAGGGAGGGTGGGAGGGAGAGGGGGAGGGGGAGGGTGGGAGGGAGCGAGGGAGGGGGAGAGGGGGAGGGGGAGAGGGGGAGGGGGAGTGGGAGGGGGAGTATACTCCCACCCACTGTCCCTCTACCAACCCCCCCTCTCCCCTCACCCCTCACCGGCCAGCTCTACCCACATACACCCCCCAACTGTCCCCCCCTCCACTCCTGCCACTTACGGTGCATGGTGTAAAAGAGTACAAAGACCAACATGGGGAAGATGTAGACGAAGCTGGCTATAAGTCCCCGTGTGATCAGCAGTTGATCTGAATATTGGCACTGATGGGCTGCGGGAAACAGAAGATTATAACGTAGAGAGCCGAGCAGTGATGCAGCTTTACAAATCACCGTACACAAACATCAACGTTATGTACCATCCACATCGCTACATTTACACAATCTAGTCTTTGGATTTCAATGCACCTCACACCATGTTAGATTCTTGATATTTCACATTACAACACACCGAAACACTACAAACTACAAAAATTATAACATAGTAATTACTAAATATAAATAGTAAAGGCATGGGAGAATTATGCCTACCCAAGAGATCGATCTCTTTGGTAGGCATAATTCTCCGTACCTTTCTACTGCAGTGCTTGTAACACGGGAAGCTCTGTGCAGCCCACATGCCGTCAGCGCTCCCTGAAGCCATCAATTTCAAGCGGGGCTGAAGGCAGCAGATATTCTGCCTTTGCAGCACTGCGTATGGCAGCAGCCAACTGCGCATGAACAGCGCTAGTTTCTTGGAGGGGTTTTCAAATATGGATTAGCATTATTTTAAGTGTATCTTAGGAAACAGAGAGAGAAGAATGGAGCTTGTGTACCAGTGATGTGGTAAGTACATTTGTTGGTGATGTTTTTAAATACCGTACTTCCCGGGGTGTGGGGGTGGGGGGGGAGAGCTCCTTTCACAGCGTTTGGGGTAAAGTTGCGGGAAGGGCACGAATGTTGTGAAGGAGGGGATCGGGATAATGCCACTTGCGACACTCCTTGCACGGAGGCGTGCAAAACCTCTCTCCTGCCGCTCACTGGCCTCACTCATGTCCTTAAATTCCGACAGCATGATTGAGTTTACTCGGCTGTGGGAATTTAAGAATTTGCAGGAAGTGGCTTACATGAGCGAGTGGCAGGTGAGAGGTGTTCAGACGGAGAGCACTGCCGGAGGTGAGCGGACCGGCAGAAGGCACTGAAGTGTCGACCAGTTCTGCTGTCGGCTCCTGGCGGCCGCTCGCAGCTCCCCGGGCTGCTTCAATCCCCGGCTACAATGCGGTGGCTTCGCGCCTGGAGACCTGCGGTAGTGGTGAGTGAGTGAGTTACTGGCATTATCCCCGACCCCCTCCTTCTCAACACTCCTGCTCTTCCCGCAACTTTACCCCTGGCACAGACTCTCCACACGTTCTCCCCCCAATTGGTCCCTTGAACAAGTGTTGTCTTTCAATAAGATGACAACTGATTCAACTTTCCCCTGTACTCCTGTTTTTCCCACCATCTCTCCACCTGCCATCAATCTTCACCACCCACCCATTCAGTAATTCAGAATAAAGGAGACTAGGAAGCCTTGGGCAAATTGAATTGTTTCTGCTTTTATTTTTATTTTTAATTTTTATGGAGAGAACAATCTGCGCATGCGCGGTTTACATTTTTTTAAAGCCGACTGAGTGCCTACACTGAGTAATTACTCACGGCACGTGCCTGTTTGTAGTGAACACATCTGTGATCACTACAGCTCCCACCCAGTGTAGGTGAACTCATCTGTGATCACTACAGCTCACACCCAGTGTAGGTGAACACATCAGTGATCACTACAGCTCCCACCCAGTGTAGGTGAACACATCTGTGATCACTACAGCTCCCACCCAGTGTAGGTGAACACATCAGTGATCACTACAGCTCACACCCAGTGTAGGTGAACACATCTGTGATCACTACAGCTCCCACCCAGTGTAGGTGAACTCATCTGTGATCACTACAGCTCACACACACCTAATGTGAACACACCTCCAGAAGAAGTTGGTGGACTTCTTCTGGGGCAACGGAAAGCACTGGGTCTCTGCAGCGGTCCTGAGTCTCCCGATCGAGGAGGGTGGTCAGTCGCTGGTGTGCATTCGCACCAAGTTGGTGGCTCTCCGCCTCAGGACCTTGCAGAGCTACCTGTACTCAGGGCATCCTCCCAGGTGGCACGTGCTGGCGACGCACTTTTTCCAATGGGGCCACTGCCTTCAAGGAGGTATCCGGATCCCTGTGGTGGGCATCAGCCGTGCGGTCCTGATGGGGATGCCCGGCTTCTCCAGGGACTTGTTGAGAGTCTGGAACCTGGCTGCCGTTGACTGGGCCCCCCCCCCCTCCGCCGGCGGATGGCGACGGCCCGGGCGTGAGAGCAGCCGGTCCTTGTCCCGCCTCACCGGGTGTAGGAGGGGGGGGGGGGCTCAAATGCGTGGAGTACCTGTGGTTGAGCAAACCCCCGCTCAGCTGGAAGTATTTCTCAGACCCAGGCGCCGTAATCCTTCTCGGGAGCCGGTCCCACACAACTTGAGCCGCCTTTCCTCGACACCCATCATCTCCGTCCGAGACGCAGGGAGGTATGTCCTGTACGGGTTCCTCCTTCATATCCTGCGCTTCCTCGCCCTGGTCCACTGTCCGGACACTAGGTGGCGGTCGGTGCTGCTTCCGGTCGCGAGGGGGGGGGGGGGGGGGTGTCCGGTTTTGGTCCCTCTAGCAGGGATTCTCCCCCTCTACATTGGGGACCTGGGGTGGAGGGTATTGCACCGAGGTGTTGCCTGCAACCTGTTTCTCTCACGGTTTACAGACTTGCCAGCCGCCTGCCACTGTTGCGGGCTGGAAGAGTCTGTGTACCACGTGTACATGGAGTGTGTGGGGCTGCAGCCACTGTGTGAATGCCTAAAGGGGCTGCTCCTTGCCTTCTGGCTGCATTTTGCACCCACCATCCGCATCTTTGGACACCCTGTGCATAGGGGAGAGGGTAGGGTTGAAGATGTCCTGGTTGGAATGCTCCAGGGCCTGGCCAAGCTGGCCATCCACGAGTAACGGCGCCAGGCGGTGGAGGGCTTTACTCGAGCCGGCTGCCTGCCCCTTTTCCGGGGATACGTCCGTGCCCGGGTGCGGTTAGAAAGGGAATACGCCCTGTCCACGGGCACCCTGAGGGAGTTCCGGGACCGCTGGGCTCTGCAGGGTGTAGAATGTATCCTCAATAAGGGTTGTATCATAGTTGTATAGTACTTTATTATGGATAAATGTTTGTATTGTATTATGCTGGTGGGTTCTGGCTTGTTTTATTGTAGTGTAAATATTATTTTTTAATAATTGAATAAATCTTTTGATTACATTTTTTTTTAAAAAATGTGAACACACCTCCAGAAGACGTTGGTGGACTTCGCCTGGGGCAAGGGAAATCACTGGGTCTCTGCAGCGGTGCTTTCCGTTGCCCCAGACGAAGTCCACCAACTTCTCCCGATCGAGGAGGCGGTCAGTCGCTGGTGTGCACTCGCACCAAGTTGGCGGCTCTCCGCCACAGGACCCTGCAGAGCTACCTGTACTCCTCCCAGATGGCACATTTCCAACGGGGCCGCTGCCTTCAAGGAGGTATGCGGATCCCTGTGGTGGGCATCAGCCGTGCGGTCCTGATGGGGATGCCCGGCTTCTACAGGGACTCGTTGGGAGTTGGAACCTGGTTGCCGTTGACCGGGCCCCCCCTCCGCCGGTGGAGGGCGATGGCCTGGGCGTGAGAGCAGTCGGTCCTTGTCCCGCCTCACCGGGTGTGGGACAAATTTTTTGATTAAAAAAATATATAAAAATGCGAACACACCTGTGATCACTACAGCTCACACCCAGTGTAGATGACCAATAGACAATAGGTGCAGGAATAGGCCATTCGGCCCTTCGAAGCAGCACCGCCATTCACTGTGATCATGGCTGATCATCCCCAATCAGTACCCCGTTCCTGCCTTCTCCCCATATCCCCTGACTCCGCTATTTTTAAGAGCCCTAACACACCTGTGATCACTATAGCTCACACACACCTAACGTGAACACCCGTGATCACTACAGCCCACATACAGACAGACACTGCTAAGTTCCAAATATTAAATACATACCAGCAATGTTAAAGGATACTGATTATGAATATGGAGACAGCAATCATCTATAGTTTAATTAGTAGCGTATTGACCAATGTTAAATATATTCCATCCACACTGTCAAACAGCATAGGTTATAAACACAATGATTGTAAGTGCAGTGACCACACAACTCCATGTTTACTCAGAGTGGTGGCTGTGTGGAATGATCTTCCAGCAGAAGTGGTGGAGGCAGGATCGATTTTAACATTTAAAAGTAAAGTGGATAGGTATATGGACGGGAAGGGAATGGAGGGGTATGGTCTGAGTGCAGGTAGATGGGACTAGGGGAAAATAAATGGTTGGCATGGACTGGAAGGGCTGAGAAGGCCTGTTTCCGTGCTGTAATTGTTATATGGATATATGGTTTACTCCAAGGTCAAAGCAGAAGAGACTGCAGCCGGTAATATTAAACTGAGCACCACCGATACAGTGTAAAACATGAGACCCAACAGCATCAACATTGTCTGGTCACTGGGGGTTTCACACTTAGCTACTCTGAGATGGTAGGTTTGACCTGGTCACTCACTCACTGGTAGCTGCCAAGGGTTTGGCTGTCACTGCCCTGATACACTCACCAATATCTGCAACTTTGAAGAGCAGCACACATGGAAGCAACACAGATGTCAGTCCCAGGATGTAAATCAAGCAATTTTGATCTGCAAGTCAATAAAATAATTAATCTGAGCTTGAACACAAAGTGCTGGAGAAACTCTACACCACATTCCAGCATCTGCAGTTCCCAATGTCTCCAATTCACCTGAGCCACTCATGTTGGGAATGGTGATGTGACCTTGCCATTCCTGAAGCAGAAGGAATACCGGTGCTCCACCTCTCTGGGCAAGGAGCAAGTTCCACACTGCCGGAATCTCCAAAGCATGTCCTGACAACCAGGGATCAAAAGGCCAATCATTGTTGCTGTAATCACCCACTGGCCCACGGCTGGAGTAAAAGGATGGAGTGGATGTTTCTGCTGGTGAGAGGGTGTGGGGTAGAGTGGGAGTGTGTGTCTTTGGTGGGGAGATATGCAGGAGTTTTCTTGGTCGGGGGGGTGATGTCTGTGAAATTCATTGCCACAGATGGCGGTTGAAGCCAAGTCATTGGGTGCTTTTGGAGCAGACATTGACAGGCTCATGATTGGTGAAGGTGTCAAGGATTATGGGGTAATAGACAATAAACAATAGGTGCAGGAGTAGGCCATTCCGCCCTTCGAGCCAACATCGCCATTCAATGTGATCATGGCTGATCATCCACAATCAGTACCCCGTTCCTGCCTTCTTCCCATATCCCCTGACTCCGCTATCTTTAAGAGCTCTATCTAACTCTCTCTTGAAAACCTCCGGAGAATTGGCCTCAACTGCCTTCTGAGGCAGAGAATTCCACAGATTCACAACTCTCTGTATGAAAAAGCTTTTCCTCATCTCTGTTGCAAATGGCTTACCCCTTAGTCTTAAACTGTGGCCCCTTGTTCTGGACTCCCCCAACATCCAGAACATGTTTCCTGCCTCCAGTGTGGCCAAACCCTTAATAATTTTATATGTTTCAATCAGATCCCCTCTCATCCTTCTAAATTCCAGCCACTCCATTCTATCAGCATATGACAGTCCTGCCAACCTGGGAATTAACATTGTGAACCTACGCTGCACTCCCTCAATAGCAATTATGTCCTTCCTCAAATTTGGAGACCAAAACTGCACACAATACTCCTATTTTGGTCTCGCTAGAGCCCTGTACAACTGCAGACGGACCTCCTTGCTCCTATATTCTGCTCCTCTTGTTATGAAGGCCGACATGCCATTAGCTTTCTTCATTGCCTGCTGTCCCTGCATGCCTACTTTCATTGGCTGATGAACAAGGACCACCAGATCCCGTTGTACTTCCCCTTTCCCCAACTTGACATAATTCAGTTAATAATCTGCCTTCCTGTTTTTGCCACCAAAGTGGATAACCTCACATTTATCCACATTAAACTGCATCTGCCATGCATCTGCCCACTCACCCGACCTGTCCAAGTCACCCTGCATTCTCATAGCATCCTCCTCACAGTTCACCCTGCCACCCAGTTTTGTGTCATCTACAAAGTTGCTAATGTTACATTTAATCCCTTCATCTAAATCAGCAGCCGGCAACCTTGTTCTGCATAGGGGCCGGGCGCGGATGGTAAGCGGATAGTGGGGCACATGGATCCCGCCCCGGATGGCAGGCAACAAATCACGTGTTCACATCAGGTAGACAAAAATGCTGGAGAAATTCAGTGGACGAGGGAGCCTGATGCAATCTTTGCATGACTCACCCGATGAGTTTCTCTAGCATTTTTGTCTACCTTTGATTTTTCCAGCATCTGCATCAAAGATGGTGGAGCAAAGTAAGATAGACCACTCGATGTAAAAGCCATAGTAGGTCATGGATCAATACAAGCGCCATCTTAGTAAGCAGATTCACGCGGTTCCCGGACGCTACTGCTGTAATTTGGATGTTGTGTGTGTGTCTGATCAGTGCGTGTGCCTGTCTGCGTTAGTGTGTCTTTGAAATAATTGGAATGACATTTTATTCCGTGACTTCAACCTCCCTTGCTCCTCAAAAGTCTCCAAATGTGAGGTGCAAGACATGGGGAGATAGATCTCCTGCGCCCACCGCCCGCTTCCGTCACAAGTCGACCTAAATCTTGAACTAACACAGAATTCAGAGTAAACTCGGAGAAAACAACTATCGCCACAGTTGAAGGCGTGCCTTCGGCCTCTCCCTGTGTATAGCGCGCCACCTCGCACCCGTATACAGGTCGCTGCTGCTCTGCGGGAGGTGGTCGGGACAGTCGCGGAGACTGAACACTTCATCGAGGAGGGACATGCAATTTGAGAAGGAGAAGGTTAAATCGGAAGTGGCAGTGATGCAGTTGAACCAAGTTGATTATGAAGGCATGAGAGGAGCTGGCCAAGGTAGACTGGAAAGGGATACTAGCAGGAATGACAGTGGAACAGCAACGGCAAGAATTTCTGGGCATAATCCGGAAGATGCAAGATCATTTCATTCCAAAAAGGAAGAAAGATTCTAAGGGGAGTCGGAGGCAACCGTGGCTAACAAGAGAAGTTAGGCATAGAATAAAACTAAAATAAAAGATGTATAACACAGCAAAGAGTAGCCAGAAGCCAGAGGATTGGGAAACTTTCATAGGACAACAGAAGGAAACAAAATGGGCAATACGGGCTGAAAAGATGAAGTACGAAGGGAAGCTGGCCAGGAATGTAAGAAGCTTCTTTAGATATGTTAAGGGAAAAAGAATAACAAAGTAAAAATGTGGGTCCCTTGAAGGCAGACACGGGTGAAATTATTATGGGGAACAAGGAAATGATAGAAGAGTTGACCAGGTACTTCAAATCTGTCTTCACTAAGGAAGACACAAACAATCTGCCAGTAGTACTGAAGGACATAGGATCTAAGGGGGTCGGGGAACTTAAATAAACATTCATTAGGTGAGAAATAGTATTGGGTAGGCTAATGGGACTGAAGGATGATAAATCCCATGGGCCTGATGGACTGTATCCCAGGGTCCTCAGGGAGGTGGTTCCAGAAATAGTGGACGCATTGGTGATCATTTTCCAATGTTCAATAGATTCAGGATCAGTTCCTGTGGATTGGAGGATAGCTAATGTTATCCCACTTTTCAAGAAAGGAGCGAGAGAGAAAACGGGGAATTATAGACCAGTTAGCCTGACTTCGGTGGTGGGAAAGATGCTGGAGTCAATTATTAAAAAGGTAATAATGGAGCATTTGGATAGCAGTAAAAGGATTAGCCAAGTCAGCATGGATTTATGAAAGGGAAATCATGCTTGACTAATCTTCTGGAATTTTTTTGAGGATGTGACAAGTAAAATGGATGAAGGGGAGCCAGTGGATGTACTGTATCTACTTTCAGAAAGCCTTTGATAAGGTCCCGCACGGGAGACTGATGACTAAAATTAGAGCACATGGTATTGGGGGTAGGATGTTGACATGGATAGAAAATTGGTTGGCAGACAGGAAGCAAAAAGTGGAGTGCCGCAAGGCTTGGTGTTGTGGCCGCCACTGTTTACCATATTTATATGTGATTTGGAAGAGGGAATTAGGAGCAACACTGGCAAGTTTGCAGATGACACAAAGCTGGGTGGCAGTGTGAACTGTGCAGAGGATGTTAGGAGGTTGCAGGGTGACCTGGACAGGTTGATTGAGTGGGCAGATGCGTGGCAAATGCAGTAAATATAGATAACTGTGAAGTTATCCACTTTGGCAGCAAAAACAAGGGGGCAGATTATTATCTCAATGGGGTTAGGTTAGGTAAGGGGGGAGTGCAGCGAGACCTGGGTGTCCTTGTACACCAGTCGCTGAAAGGTGGCGTGCAGCTACAGCAGGCAGTGAAGAAAACTAATTGAACGTTACCATTCATAACAAGAGGATTTCAGTATAGGAGTAAAGAGGTTCTTCTGCAGTTGTATAGGGCTCTGGTGAGACCACATCTGGAGTATTGTGTACAGTTTTGGTCTCCTAATTTGAGGAAGGACATCCTTGTGATTGAGGCAGTGCAGTGTAGGTTCACGAGATTGATCCCTGGGATGGCGGGATTGTCATATGAGGAAAGATTGAAAAGACTAGGCTTGTATTCACTGGAGTTTAGAAGGATGAAGGGGGATCTTATAGAAACATATAAAATTATAAAAGGACTGGACAAGCTAGATGCAGGAAAAATGTTCCCAATGTTGGGCGAGTCCAGAACCAGGGGTCACAGTCTTAGAATAAAGGGGAGACCATCTAAGACTGAGGTGAGAAAAAATGTTTTCACCCAGAGAGTTGTGAATCTGTGGAATTTCCTGCCACAGAGGGCAGTGTAGGCCAAGTCACTGGATGGATTTAAGAGAGAGTTAGATAGAGATCTAGGGGCTAGTGGAATCAGGGGATATGGGGGAAGTCAGACACGGGTTATTGATTGGGGACGATCAGCCATGATCGCAATGAACGGCGGTGCTGGCTCGAAGGGCCGAATGGCCTCCTCCTGCACCTATTTCTTCTATGACAGGACTCACTGACAAACTTTCTCCCTGATACATGGGTCCTATCTGTCAAGATGAGTTAGAAGATTATATTCAATGTATATAATTTTACAAAGCCGCCTATTCCAATGTGCACTTGTGTGCGCGATGCACCGAGACCCATCCGACACGTTAGAGAGATAACTCCCACGGTAACCCAGCCCCCTGACTCAGGCACTCATTGCCAACCATGGACATTTACATTTAAAATAAATATCAAATTGACCTGATACCTTGGAAAATTTGACACAAAAATCAGGGGTGTCAGGCAGCATCTCTGGAGAAAATGACGTTTCTGGTCGAATTCAGACCATGGAAAACTGTCAAACTATATTTATATAAAATAAAACGGACGCGGCCAACTATAAAATTGGGGCGAGGTTTTCACGGCTTGTGAAATTCACAATTCTTTACAGATCAATACACAAAGTGCTTGCGGGTTCCATTTTTTACAGTGAAATTGACAGTAATCTAGGCGTGGAGGGAGTTAATCAGTGATGAATGAACTCCGTATCAATGCAGCCGAGTGTGAAATCACACCAGTGTCGGAGTGTTACTGCCACTAGTTTCAGAATTGTGTGTAGAAAGTACAGCAGTGTGTGTTGTACAGGTGAGTGTGGTGCAGTCGAACGTGTACAGGTGTATGTACAAATGATAGGTAGCGTTAATAAGCCAATGCCCAGCAAAGTTCAGTAGGAGCGTAGCCATACCTTGCGATGCTTTATCATCTTTGATCTGCAGTTCTTTCTTAGATGTGTTCACAGAAGATGCGCAGCCGTGCCGCGCTCGGCGGGCCGGATTACGGGAAAACAAAATCTGCCTGCGGGCCGGATGATTTCGGTTCGGCTCAGGGGCCGTAGGTTGCCTACCCCTGACCTAAATCATTAATGTATACTAGACCAAGGGGGACTAGACCCGTTGGGTCCCGTCCCCTCAACACGCAGTAACGGGGGGGGGGGGGGGGGGGGCTGCAGCGTCTCACACACACACTAACCACCCCCCCCCTCTCACACACACACACACACACACACTAACCACCCCCCCCCCCTCACACACATACACACACCGTGGGGGGAAGGGGGGAGGCACTAGTCACTACCCGCCATTCTGAAAGGGACCCGTTAATCGTTACTCTTTGTTTCAATAGGCAGTGTACAATGGACAATAGGCGCAGGAGTAGGCCATGCTCTCTCTTGAAAGCATCTAGAGAATGTCTGCCAACCAATTTTCTATCCATGTCAGCACTAACCCCAATACCATGTGCTCTAATTTTGCGCACTTTTCTCCTATGTGGGACCTCAGCAAATGTTTTCTGAAAGTCCAGGTACACTACATCCACTGACTCTCCGTTGTCCATTTTCCTAGTTACATCCTGAAAAAATTCCAGAAGATTAGTCAAGCATGATTTCCCCTTGGTAAATCCACGCTGACTTGGACCGATCCTGTTACTGCTATTCAAATGTGCAGCTATTTCATCTTTTATAATTGACTCCAGCATCTTCCCCACAACTGATGTCTGGCTAACTGGTCTATAATTCTTGTTGTTCTCTCTCCCGCCTTTCTTAAAAAGTGGGGTAACATTAGCTACCCTCCAATCCACTGGAACTTATTCTGAATCTATAGAACATTGGAAAAATATCACCAATGCATCCACGAGTTCTAGAACCACTTCCTTAACTACCCTGGGCTGCAGACCATCAAGCCCTGGGGATTTGCTAGCCTTCAGTCCCATCAGTCTACCCAACACCATTTCCTGCCTAATGTGAATTTCCTTCAGTTCCTCCATCACCGTAGATCCTCTGTCCACTAGTACATCAGGCAGACTGTTTGTGCCCTCCTTAGTGAACAGAGATCCAAAGTACCTGTTCAACTCGTCTGCCATTTCCTTGTTCCCCAAAATAAATTCACCTTTTCCAGTCTTCAAGGGTCCAACTTTGGTTCTAACTATTTTTTCCCTCTTCACATACCTAATGAAGCTTTTACTATCCTCCTTTATAATCTTGGCTAGCTTACCTTTGTACCTCATTTTCCCGGTATTGTCTTTTTAGTTATCTTCTGTTGCTCTTTAAACATTACCAAATCCTCTTGCTTCCCGCTTATCTTTGCTACGTTGTACTTCTTCCCTTTTATATTTATACTGTCCCTGACGTCCCTTGTCAGGCACGGTCGCCCCTTACTCCCCTTGGAATCTTTCTACCTCTTTGGAATGAACTGATCCTGCACCTTCTGTATTATTTCCAGAAATACCTGCCATTGTTGTTCCACTGTCATCCCTGCTAGGGTATCTTTCCAGTCAACTTTGGCCAGCTCCTCCCTCATGGCTCCATAGTCCCCTTTGTTCAACTAATACTGACACTTACGATTTTCCCTTCTCCCTCTCAAATTGTATATCAAAGCTTATCATATTATGGTCACTACCTCCTAATGGATCCTTTACCTTGAGTTTCCTTGTCAAATCCGGTTCATTACACAACACTAAATCCAGAATTGCCTTCTCCCCGGTAGGCTCCAGTAGAAACTGCTCTAAGAATCCATCACGGAGGCACTCCACAAACTCCCTTTCTTTGGGTCCAGTACCAACCTCATTTTCCCAGTCTACCTGCATGTTAAAATCTCCCATAACAACCGTAGCATTACCTTCACGACATGCCAATTTTAACTCTTGATTCAACTTGCACCCTATATCCAGGCTACTGTTTGGGGGCCTGTAGACAAGTCCCATTAGGGTCTTTTTACCCTTACAATTCCTCAGTTCTATTCATACTGACTCTACATCTCCTGATTCTATATCACTTGGGTATGTTACAATACTTACCTTCAGCGGCGCTGCTGTTCTGGACTGGCCCTGTGCGCGACTTTGGCGCCTTTGAGGGTGGGGTGGGGGGGGGGGGGGGGGTGGCGGGATTAAAATGCCATTTTCTCCTGCCTGTCTGAGATATATTTTCTCGGGCTACTACCTGATGCAGCAAAATCGTTCCGACTTGCGTTCTCTGAAGTTTTTTTTTAAATCGTGGGACAATTTAATCGCTGGAGTAAAATAAAAAAGCGACTTCTAATGCCGTCAACGCTGACAACGGGACAGATCTCACGCAGGGGACAAAACATAAGGTAAGTCGTCTATTTTACATATAAACCTGCTTCTAAGGATGACTTTAATCAAAGTTTCCTTGGCGAAAATGCGATTATGGCCCCATAAGAACTGGCAACGTTCCAATCGATCGCGTTCCACAAAAACCCACTTGCAAGATGATTTAAATGGCCATTCATTTACAGGAATTAAACATTAAATTCCTTCCATTTGGCCTATAAATTCATGACAATGAGATTTAAAAATCATGTTATGTTGTGAATTCTTGTGTGAATGTTATTTGGACACTTAGCTATTTAAAAATGTTAATCTTTTCTTAAGAAATGGATAGATGTTTAGATCTAGTAATAGAATTTTGTAATTAGCTACAATTAGGTAACTAACTAATTATATGCTTTATTTTCAGGTCATCCAAGTAAGATTGTTTCATATTTGTTTCAGAATGCTTCAATCTATAATAACTGAAAATGTCTGAAAATTTTTAAGAAAGTTATGGGCTTTTGACTGTGCTCGATCACAGCTTTTTTGTTAAGTCAATGGAAATACAATAGGGAACAAAATGTTAATTTCCAAGTATGAAAATGGCCATAACGTTTTTAACTTTCAGAAGGCTTTCGACAAGGTCCCACACAAGAGATTAGTATACAAACGTAAAGCACACGGTATTGGCGGTTCAGTATTACCATATAACCATATAACAATTACAGCACGGAAACAGGCCATCTCGGCCCTTCAAGTCCGTGCCGAACAACTTTTTTCCCTTAGTTCCACCTGCCTGCACTCATACCATAACCCTCCATACCCTTCTCATCCATATGCCTATCCAATTTATTTTTAAATGATACCAACGAACCTGCCGCCACCACTTCCACTGGAAGCTCATTCCTCACCGCTACCACTCTCTGAGTAAAGAAGTTCCCCCTCATGTTACCCCTAAACCTCTGTCCCTTAATTCTAAAGTCATGTCCTCTTGTTTGAATTGATGTGGATAGAGAACTGGCTGGCAGACAGGAAGCAAAGGGTAGGAGTAAACGGGTCCTTTTCAGGATGGCAGGCAGTGACTAGTGGGGTGCCGCAAGGCTCAGTGCTGGGACCCCAGCTATTTACAATATATATTAATGATTTGGACGAGGGAATTAAATGCAACATCTCGAAGTTTGCGGACGACACGAAGCTGGGGGGCAGTGTTAGCTGTGAGGAGGATGCTAGGAGGCTGCAAGGTGACTTGGATAGGCTGGGTGAGTGGGCAAATGCATGGCAGATGCGGTATAATGTGGATAAATGTGAGGTTATCCACTTTGGTGGCAAAAACAGGAAAGTAGACTATTATTTGACTATCAGTTCGTTCGCTATATTTAAGAGGGAGTTAGATGTGGCCCTTGTGGCTAAAGGGATCAGGGGGTATGGAAAGAAGGCAGGTACAGGATACTGAGTTGGATGATCAGCCATGATCATATTGAATGGCGGTGCAGGCTCGAAGGGCCGAATGGCCTACTCCTGCACCTATTTTCTATGTTTCTATGTAATACTGAAGATATGAAAGTGAATTAGGTGTCAAATTAAACTTGTTTTTATGCTTTATCTGTGGGATAAATTGCAGACTTGATTTTTAAAATCTCAAAATTTTGTAACATTGGTATATCACTCCTCGCAAGGGACATTGGGTGGGAGAGAGACGGATGGATCAGCCACGGCTGGCAGAGCGGACACGATGGACCCAATGGCCTAATTCTGCTCCTATAACTAATGAACATGAACCTATATGTTAGCTATGCGTGATGGTACCCAAGACAGGCACCCTCTGCATGCTGGTCCCAGAGGTGGATCTGCAATCATCCATTAGAATAGCTCCACTCTTTTAAACCTCTGCTTCAACAGCAGCTATACACTGTGGATGTCATGTACAGTCTTTCCAATGACTGGATAGAAGACATCAAAAAAGCAGAGGCATACAACGGCCCTACCCCCCAACTCTATCTCTGTTACATTAATGATTGCATCGGTGTTACCTCCTGCACAACTCATGGACTTCATCAACTTCACCACCAATTTTCATCCTGCACTCAAAACCACTTGGACCATCTCCGACTCCTCCCTCCCCTTTCTCGATCTCACCGTCTCCATCACAAGATATAGACTATTGACTGACGTCTATTACAAACCCACTTACTCCCACAACTATCTCGACTACACTTCTTCCCACCCTGCTTCCTGCAAAGGCTCTATCACCTACTCCCAACTCCTCCGTCTACGCCGCATCTACGCCCAGGATGAGGTGTTCCATACTAGGGCATTCGAGATGTCCTCATTCTTTAGGAAAGATAGATGAGGCCCTCACTTGTGTCTCCTTGGTACCCCACAGCTCTTCCCTTGCTCCCCTCCCCCCTAATCGCAACAGTGACCGAGTCCCCCTAGTCCTCACCTTCCACCCCATCAGCCTCGCATACAACACACAATCCTCCAAAGTTTCTGCCACCTCCAAAGGGATCCCACCATTAGCCACATTTTCCCATCTCCATCCCTTTCCGCAGAGACCATTCCCTCTGCAAATCTCTGGTTAACTCATCCATTCCCACCCAAACCACCCCCTCCCCAGGTTACTTCCCCTGCAACTGCAGAAGATGCCAACTCCACACCTGTCGCTATATCTCCTCCCTCGACTCTGTCCAGGGACCATGACAGTCCTTTCAGGTTAGGCAGAGGTTCACTTGCACCTCCTCCAACCTCATCTACTGTAGCCGTTGTTCAAGATGTGGACTCTTATACATTGGCGAGACCAAACGCAGACTGGGCGATCATTTCAAGGAACACCTTCGCTCAGCCCATCAGAACCATCCTGACCTCCCGGTTGCTGGACACTTTAATTCTCCTTCCCATTCCTACACTGAACCTTTCTTTCCTCTGTCTCCTCCATTGTCAGAGTGAGGCTGAACACAAATTGGAGGGACAGCATCTCATATTTCGCTTGGGCAGCTTACAGCCCAGTGGTATGAATAATGATTTCTCTCACTTCAGGTAGCCCCGGCATTCCCTCTCTCTCTCTATCCCTCCCCCACCCAAGTCCCACCAGCTTCTAGTTTTCACCCAACAGCTTACAATGGCATGTTTCGTTTTTGCATATCTTTCATTCATTGTTCTTTATCTCTCCACATCACTGTCTAAATCTCTCGTTTCCCTTATCCCTAACCGTCTTAAGATGGGTCTCGACCCAAAACTTCACCCATTCCTTCTCTCCTGAGATGCTGCCTGTCCCGCTGAGTTACTCCAGCTTTTTGTGTCTATCTTCTACTATGATTGGTTCACATGCAATAACCAATCTACAACCAGCATCTGCAGTTCCTTCTTACACAACAAAAAAGCTATTGGCTCTACCTTGGTACATGTGACAATAAAGCAGACTAGCCTGCAGTTGGGCAGGGGAAGGGGACAGACACAGCAACAACTTTATACTTACGGTTGTATATGAACTTCGTAGACTCTTCTGGGTTTGGGCTGAGGAACATTACCGCAATATAGATGATCATCGTTAAACTGAAGATGCAACCAAACGCTGCGATCACCCTGAACCACGTTGTAAAGGCTGCAAGAGATTGTGTGGCAGGTGGGTGAGGTCTGGCACCCTTTCCCTCAGCCCTCAACACCGCACAGTGAGAGGCACGAATGGAACAGAGCAGAAGGGGATCAGAGCAGAACGACGGAGACAAGGGGAGAGTGGCACCCTTTCCCTCAGCCCTCAACACCGCACAGTGAGAGACACGAATGGAACAGAGCAGAAGGGGATCAGAGCAGAACGACGGAGACGAGGGGAGGGGGGGAGGGGAGGAGAGAGGGGAGGGAGAGTATGGGGAGTGAGGGAGAGTGAGGGGAGTAGGGGGAGTGAGGGGAGTACTCAAGGAGGAGGCCCGAGTAATCGTGGATGTTGGTGATCATTTTCCAATGTTCTATAGACTCCGGATCAGTTCCTGTGGACTGGTGGGTAGCCAATGTAACTCCACTTTTTAAGAAAGGAGGGAGAGAAAAAACGGGGTATTATAGACCAGTTAGCCATACATCTGTAGTGGGGAAGATGCTGGAGTCAATTATTAAAGGTGTAATAGCAGCGCACTTGGAAAGCAGTGATGAGATCGGCCAAAGTCAGCATGGATTTATGAAGGGGAAATCATGCTTGACTAATCTTCTGGAAAACTTTGAGGATGTAACAAGTAGAATGGATAAGGGAGACCCAGTGGATGTGGTGTATCTGGACATAAAAATTTTAAGGGATTGGACAGGCTAGTAAAATGTTCCCCTTGTTCGGGGAGTCCAGAACCAGGGGTCACAGTTTAAGAATAACGGGTTGGCCATTTAGGACTGAGATGAGGAAAAACGTTTTCACCCAGAGAGTTGTGCTTCTGTGGAATTCTCTGCTGCAGAAGTAAGTGGCCAATTCACTGAATATTTTCAAGAGAGAGTTGGATTTAGCTCTTCTGGCCAACGGAATCAAGGGATATGGGGGAAAAGCAGGAATGGGGTACTGATTCTGGATGATCAGCCATGATCATATTGAATGGCGGTGCTGGCTCGATGGGCTGAATGGCCTACTCCTGCACCTATTTTCTATGTTTCTATGCCATGACCTTCGACACCTATAACCTCTATAAGATGACCCCTCATCCTCCTGCACTCAAAGGAATAAAGTCCTAGCCTGTCCAACCTCTCCCTGGAGCTCAGGGCCTTGATTCTTGGCAGCATCCTCATAAATCTCCTCTGCATTTTATCCAGCGTAACGATATCCTTCCTGTAGCCGGGTGACCAAACTGAAGGCAATACTCCAAATGTGGCTGCACAAACATCTTGTACAACTGTAACATCTTGTCCCAACTTCTGTCCCAACTTAATATCCTGATTGATGAAGGCCAATGTACCAAAAGCTGTCTTGACCACCCTATCTACCTGTGATGCCACGTTCAAGAAAGTATGTATCTGCACTCTTTGATCCCTCTGCTCCACAACACTCCCCTAAGCCCTGCCATTCACTGTGAACGTCTGACTTCCCAAAATTCAACACCTTCCATTTATTTGCCTTAAGCACCATTCACCATTCATCATACCACCGGCCCAGCAGATTAAGATCCTGCTGTAATTTTTAATAAACATCTTCACTGTCTACAATACCACCCACTTTAGTGACTCCTTCAAACTCCCAAATCAAGTGCAGGTTTGTAGTTTGATTGGCCTCTGCAAATTACGGTGGTGGGGCTCATCTCCGGGGGGGACGAGTACCCCTATCGGGATGAGGTGGAGCAGCTGACAGTGTGGTGTGGAGAAAATAACCTGCTCCTGAACACCTTAAAGACCAAGGAGATAATAATAGACTTCAGGAAGAACAAAACAGAACTGGTACCACTAATCATCAGAGGGGACTGTGTGGAGAGGGTGGTGGATTTCCGCTTCCTGGGAATCCATATTGAGGAGTCCTGACATGGAGCGTGAACACCTCTGCGCTGCTGAAAAAGGTCCAGCAGAGACTGCACTTCCTGAGGGTGCTCAGGAAGAATAACATCACACAGAGACTGCTGCTGTCCTTTTATCGGTGCTCCATTGAGAGCATCCTAACATACTGTGTATGTGTGTGGTACACCAGCTGCACAGCGGCTCAGAGGAAAGCGCTCCAGGGGGCCATTGACAACGCCCAGAGGATTGTCGGCTGCCCTCTCCTTACCTTGGAGGACTTACACAGTTCCCGCTGCATCAAAAAAATCCCAGAATATTATAAAGGACATTTCCCACCCCGGACACTCCTTGTTTGAACTGTTGCCGTCAGGCAGACGGTACAGTTCTACAAGGGCAAGGACAAACAGACTTAAAAACAGTTTTTACCCCACTGCTATAAAGGCACTAAATGTAGCCGCCAAGGAACGCGGGGACTATGGTTGGTACACTGTGAAATCGACAGAAGGATGTAGGGTTGGGTGTATATGCGTGCCATTTTCATATTTCATATTTATTTTAGTTGTTTATCTTTTTTAATATTTTACCTTGTATGTATCGTTAGCTTTTATGGTTTGAATGTTGCACTGACTGGTTGACATTTTAAAATTTTGTTGTACATGGTTCATGTTACAATGACAATAAAGAAACTATTCTATTCTATTCTTACCCCTAGCTTGTCGGGAGTGGATGAGAAAGTGAGATAACATAGAAATAGTGTGAACAGGTGAGTGAAGGGCCGAAGGGCATGCTTCCATGCTGTATCTGTAAACTAAAGTGAATGTGATGAGTGCAGATGTGTGCTTCTTGGCCATTGTGGACATGGTTCCTCACCTGAATCGTAGATACAGAGAAGACTCGCAATAAGCAGGCAGATAAAGGACAGAAGCTGGAACGTCACAAAGATGAAGATGAGTTCATTATGAAACTTTGCAACTGTGAAAATGAGAACAGAAGAACACAACTTGATGGGTTGAGGTTCAACAAAGCTGATGCTGTAATTTCAAATGATCAAGGAGCACAATACCTCGTGAATTCTGAAGGACAACAAAGTTGATCACGAAAGCTGCGATGAACGAGGTGAAATTACTGACCAGAGCAACGACTGACATCACAAATGCATAGAAAACAATGAACAGAATACCTAAAACAGGAACAGAACACCAACTTATTTCAGTTAAATACACTAATCAATTGTACATCTGAATGTTTCAATTAGGACATCTGAGCATGAGAGAATAGCCTATCTCCTCCAATTGTTTTCATATAACAGGCCACCAGCCAACAAGCCTGGTGAAGATCCACTCACTCCACTCAACAGATTTACCTTATTGTATACACAATAATTCTGTATGTGAGACAAGGTGTAAATGTTTAACTGTTGACAGAGAAACAGATAGTTCTAAATAGTGAAGAGCTGGATGTAAGAGGGTGCTGGAAGCTAATGTTAAGACAGTTAGCAACCAGGGAAGCAAGTCACAAAGGCATTTATTGCAAGAAGGACGTGAAGAAGGACAAGATAAAGAGCAGGAATTTGGTGAGATTTATTGTTGGGGAGAAGCAGGTGATGGGTGCCATGATTATCAGGGTTAAAATAATAATTTACCACCAATTTTAGAAAGCTTTAACTGCTAACCTATGATTTTGGAAAAATAAATGCCAGACTGTATTCTGCAGTCTGGCATTTTTCTGAATGTAGCATGCTCTGCCTGGAATAAACCACATGGCTCCCGTGCACGTGTGCTAACAAACGGCATAGCTCCTCTGCATGTGTGTGCTCATAAACTGCAAGGGTCCCCTGCATGTGTGCGAATAAATTGTGATGAAGTGTATTCAAGGTTGAGAAGGATGGATTTTCAGGTGGGCAGGGAAGCAACCAAAGAGGGCAAGTTTGCAGTACAGGGAGAAAAAACGGGCATGGAGTCACTGCAGAGCCTTGTATCACTGCTACTGATTGTATCTGTATGTGGCAGGAAGTGGAGTCACCACAGAGCCTGTATCGCTGCTACTGCTGATATCTGTATGTGGCAGGAAGTGGAGTGACCACAGAGCCTTGTATCACTGCTACTGAACGTATCTGTATGTGGCAGGAAGTGGAGTGACCACAGAGCCTGTATCGCTGCTACTGATCGTATCTGTATGTGGCAGGAAGTGGAGTGACCACAGAGCCTGTATCGCTGCTACTGAACGTATCTGTATGTGGCAGGAAGTGGAGTGACCACAGAGCCTGTATCGCTGCTACTGAATGTATCTGTACGTGGCAGGAAGTGGAGTGACCACAGAGCCTGTATCGCTGCTACTGAACGTATCTGTATGTGGCAGGAAGTGGAGTGACCACAGAGCCTGTATCGCTGCTACTGAACGTATCTGTACGTGGCAGGAAGTGGAGTGACCACAGAGCCTGTATCGCTGCTACTGATCGTATCTGTATGTGGCAGGAAGTGGAGTCACTGCAGAGCCTGTATCGCTGCTACTGAACGTATCTGTATGTGGCAGGAAGTGGAGTGACCACAGAGCCTTGTATTGCTGCTACTGCTGATATCTGTATGTGGCAGGAAGTGGAGTCACTGCAGAGCCTGTATCGCTGCTACTGAACGTATCTGTATGTGGCAGGAAGTGGAGTCACCACAGAGCCTGTATCGCTGCTACTGATCGTATCTGTATGAGTGCAGGTGCATGGTTCCTTGAAAGTGGCGTCACAGGTAGACAGGGTGGTCAAGAGGTCTTTTGGCACATTGGCCTTCATCAGTCAGAGTATTGAAAACAGAAGTTACAGTTGTACAAGACATTGGTGAGGTCACATTTAGAGTATTATGTTCAGTTTTGGTCACCCTATCATTGGAAAGATGTTAAGCTGGTAAGGGTGCAGGAATGATTTACGAGGATGTTGCCTGGATGTGATGGCATGAGCTATAGGGAGAGTAAGCAAGGGCTTGATTCATTGGAACGCAGGAGAATGAGGGGTGATCTTATAGAGTTATACAAAATCATGAGAGGAATAGATTGGCAAATGCATCAAATATTTGACCCAGAGTAGGGGAACAGGGAGTAAGAGGGGAAGATTTGAGTGGAACCTGACAGGCAACCATTTATATTACACATAGGGTGGTGAGTGTATTGAACGAGCTGCCAGTGGAGGTTGTTGAGGCATGTACTGTCACAATGTTTAAGAAACATTTAGACAGGTACATGTATAGGATAGGTTTCAAGGTATATGGGACCAAAGACAGGCAGGTGGGACCAGTGTAGATGGGGTATGCTGGTTGGCATGGGCATGTTGGGCTGAAGGGCCTGTTCTGTGCTGCATGACTATGGCTCTACATCTCTAACATCACTACAAGAATTCTACATTACAATCAAAGGGCAACACAGTCGCAGCTTAGCATATTCCAACACATATCCCTCCGCATCTTCCAAAATCCCTCAGCATGGATTTACGAAGTGGAAATCATGCTTGACTAATCTTCTAGAATTTTTTGAGGATGTAACTAGGAAAATGGACAAGGGAGAGCCAGTGGGTGTAGTGCACCTGGACTTTCAGAAAGCATTTGATAGATTGGTGGGCAAAATCAGAGCACATGGTATTGGGGGTAGGGTACTGACATGGATAGAAAATTGGCTGGCAGACAGGAAACAAAGAGTAGGGATAAACGGGTCCCTTTAAGAATGGCAGGCAGTGACTAGTGGGGTACTGCAAGGCTCGGACCACAACTATTTACAATATACATTAGTGATTTAGATGAAGAGATTAAAAGTAACATTAGTGAATTTGCTGATGACACATAACTGGGTGGCAGGATGAACTGTGAGGAGGATGCTATGAGGATGCTGGGTGACTTGGACAGGTTGGGTGAGTGGGTAGATGCATGGCAGAAGTCAGTGGCCATGCAATTTAATGTGGATAAATGTGTGGTCATCCACTTTGGTGGCAAAAACAGGAAGGCAGAGTATTATCTGAATGGTGTCAAGTTGGGAAAAGGGGAAATACAACGAGATTTGTGAGTCCTTGTTCATCAGTCACTTAAGTATGCATGCAGGTACAACAGGCTGTGAAGAAAGTGAATGACATTTTGGCCTTCATAACAAGAGGAGTTGAGTATTGGAGCAAAGAGGTCCTTCTGCAGTTGTACAGGGCCCTAGTGTATTGTGTGCAGTTTTGGTTTCCAAATTTAAGGAAGGTCATTCTTGCTAGTGAGGGAGTGCAGAATAGGTTCACAGGGTTAATTCCCGGGTTGGCGGGACTGTCATATGTTGATAGAATGGAGCGGCTGGGCTTGTATACTCTGGAATTTAGAAGGATGATAGGGTATCTTATTGAAACATAAAAGATTATTAAGGGTTTGGACACGCTCGTGGGATGAAACATGTTCCCAATGTTGTGAGAGTCCGGAACCAGGGGCCACAGCTTAAGAACCTGGTTATAGTGGACTCCTACTTGGTTGGTTTGAGATTGATTTGCTCCGCACTGCCTCATCAGCGGCAGTTATTCAGAAACTTGCAAGACACTTGTCAGTTCACGGGGCCCCTCTCTCCCTCATGTCAGACAATGCAGGACAATTTATAACCCAAAGCTTCAAAGACTTTACCCAATGCTGGGATTTCAAACATATCACCAGCAGCCCAGAATATCTGCAGTCGAACGGGTTAGTGGAAAGTGCCGTTCGAAGTGCGAAACAGGTGATGGAAAAATCTAAAAGAGCGGTGTCTGACATCTTCCTGGACCTTCTCAACTTACGGAACGTTTCACGGGACGCAGCGTTAGGTTCACCTGCACAACGCTTGATGTCCAGACAAACCCGCACTACCCTTCCAGTAACTAAGCAACTGCTACAACCTCAGGTTCGTGATGCACATGCAGTCCAGGCCAAACTACAACACAAAAGGCAAGTTCAAAAATCGTATTACGACCAAACCAGCTGCCCCCTCTCGCCTTTGCCTCCCGGTCGAACGGTCCGCCTACAAACACAGAAAGGACATGACCGTACAGGCGTAGTGGCAGAAACCTGGCTGGAGCCACGTTCCTATCTAGTCCGTTCCGAAGGAGGAATTTATATGCACAATAGGAAACATATTCTGCCGGTGAGCGAACCAAGACCATCACAGCAGTTCTCGTATGGCTACGTCAGTGTCCCGGACTTTGTGCCAAAGAGTCTGACTCCTTCGCTCCTTAGATGCTGCTGCACCCGCTGAGTTTCTCCAGCCTGTTGTGTACCCACTAATGGAGAGACTGTGGGTTCAAACCGTAATGGCTCCCCAATAGCCAAAGAGTCATCGGCACTATTGGCAAAATTACCTATTAGACCGCCGGTGGTGTCACCCGTGAAGTCTCCTGCAAAGATTGTTGAACCACCACCTGATATGATGTCACCCGTCCCTTCAGGAGAGGGCCTGGACCGTACAAGTATAGGACGGGTTTGTCGGCCTTACCCTAAATACAAAGGCTGTATTAAATACTGATTACAGGTTTCCATTACCGAGTCAACATTGTATTCCTCCTTATTCATATCCTTCACGGTTTAAATGCGATTTGAAAAGCACTCTATCTTCCTACTGTACATTGGAAATGTTAGTTGTATGCTTATTTAGTTGATTGATTTATTATATTTAAGAAGGAGGATGTAGATCAGTCAGTACTGGTTGACCTGATCCATGTTATGTTTTACTGCATACCACTGCACACTCAAACAGCTATCTGGTTCAGTGTCTCATATATTATCTAGCCTGCTAGTCCAGCCTCTAGTTAGATTCCTCATTGAGGTTGAGCTCATAACACCTATGTATTTGAGTTATGTGTGCTTTCTTAATAAACAACTTATAACTCAGAATCCAAAATAATTGAATTCTGAGTTATTCGACATTCTCAGTGAGATCTTACCATCGGCGCTGACAAAGCGTGAGGCGAAATTGCTGCTGACGTCATTGTGCACTCGGCAGATGTACAAGCCACAGTCCGACACTTTCAGGTCTTTAATGAGCAGCATAGTGCCATCATCATTCACTTCGAAATGGGAATGGTTCATCAACGACACATCATTTTTCATCCATTCGGTGTGGATGTTATTATGACCTTGCATAAAGCAGATCAGCTGAACACTATCCACGATATAGTCAGGTTTCTGATATATCTTTGGGGTAGCCAGCAGCTCTGACAAAAAATAACAACACAAAGTTGGTCAAACCTAATCTGTGTTCAGATTGCTAATTATATTTATATCAGCTCTCGCTCATACAGTTCATCCTCATCTCCTTTCTAAAGTTATGTCCTTTTATTCTGGGTCTGTGACCGCTGTTTACTCGACTCTCTTTACTGGAAACGTCCTCTCCACATCCACTCTATCTTTCATTATCCTTTCATTATCCGGTAGTTATCAATGAGATCCCCCTCATCTTCCTAAACTCCAGCAAGTACAGGCCCAGTGTCGTCAAACACACATCATGTGTTAACCCAATCATCCCCAGATCATTCTCGCAAACCTTCTCTGGACCCTCTCCCAACATCTCTCTCACATTATTCCAAATATGGTCTCACCGTGTGAAAACCTCAGTGTTATGTTTTTCCTTTCATATTCTAGTTCTCTTGAAATGAAGGATTGCATTGCATTTCATTTACCTTGCTTACTGCTGACTCAACCTGCAAATTCATCTTTTGGAAATCCAGCATTCCCAAGTCCTTTTCAACCTCTGATTTCTGACTTTATTCTCTCTACCAAAGTGCATGACTCCACACTTTGTCCACTATATTCCATCAGCCACTTCTCTGCCCATTCTCCCAACATGTCCAAGTCCTTCTGCAGTCCCCCTGTTTCCTCAATACTACATGCCCCTCCACCTATCATCGTACCATTCGCAAACTTGGGCACAAAGCCTTCAATTCCATATAATGAGATATTACAATTTCAAAATTTAATTATATTATATAGATAATTTACATATAACATGAAATGTAGCGGACCCAACAGCGCCCCCTGTGGAACCACACGTCACCAACAGTCAACCTGAAAAGTTGCTTTTTATTCACACTCTATGCCTTCTGCCAGTCAGCCAAACTTCTATCCAAGCAAGTAGCTCACCTGCTAAGCAGCCACCCATGTGACACCTTATCAAAGGCCTATAACAATCCAAGTAAACAACATCCACCCGCCTCTCCTTTGTCTATCCTGCTTGTTACCTGCTCATAAAGCTCCAATACATTTGTCAGCAAAGCTCCGCCCTATTTTATCATGTGCTTCCAATTACCCTGACACCTCACCCTTAATAATGGACTCTAAAATGTTACCAACCACAGAAGTCAAAATGATTGACCTATTGCATCTTTTCTTTTGTCTCTGAAGAAGGGTCCGACCCGAAACGTCACCTATTTCCTTCGCTCCATAGATGCTGCCTCACCCACTGAGTTTCTCTAGCATTACCTTTTTTTTGTCTCGACCCTCTTTTGTGATTTTCCAGTCCTCTGGAACCATTCCTGACGATCAATTCTGGAAAGATCACTACTAATGCCTCCACAATCTCTACAGCTACCCTAGGGTGTGGTCAATGATCTGGTCCGGGTGACTTATCCACCTTCAGACCCTTCAGTTCCCAAGCACCTTCTCCTCAGTAATAGTGAGTGTATGTCACTTCTGCCTCGTGACTCCTGGGAACATTTCGCACATTATTGGTATCTTGCACTGTTAGAAGCTGAGAGAGATGTTTGTTGAGCGAATGTCAGGCATACATACCCTGCACTTCCAAGTAATAATAGACATTTTTGGATGTAATTGTCTTGTCGTCTGTGAGTTCACTCAAAATTACTTCATATAGGCCACCATCTGTCAATTCAAATTAGTTACTAAAAGTGAACCAGTCAATAAATCATAATCGGTCCGGTATCTGAAGTATGAATTGAAGGACACCATGTTACTGTAGGACACGTGCTCCAGGATGGTCAGTTCACGTTCATGATTGCGAAACTTCCACACCACCTTCCTCCTCAACCTGTTGGGATTAACAGACAGCAGCACCGATGAGCCGACTGGTTGCTTCATGTTGATGTTCGGGCATCACAAACCTGAACGTTACTGTGTGGATGTGAGAGAGGAGATACAGGAACAGATGTTACATCTCCAACATCTGTGTCAACCCTATTAGTCTTGCACATACTGTAATTAAATTATCCCCCTTTTCATTCTCAGCTCCAGCCATATTGCCTCACAGGATGAACCATCAGTAATGTCTTCTCAGACTACTGTCGTGACATTCTCCTTGATCAGTAAAGCACACCCCCCCTTCATTTATCCCCTCTCTATCTCTGCTGCAGGCCTGTACCCTGGTACTTGAAACTGCAAGTCCTGTCCGTCTCTGCCAGGTTTCGGTAACGGCTTAAACGTCACAGTCGCACGTAGCAATCCAACGTCCCAGTCGCTCATAGCGGGCGAACGTCCCAGTCGTACGTAGCGGGCGAACGTCACAGCCCGCAGATAGCAATCCAACGTCACTGTCGCACGTAGCGGTCGAACATCAGTCGCACGTAGCAATCCAATGTCACAATTGCACATAGTAATCCACACGGTGTTTACGCCACACCTCGCGCGTCATGAACTCCCGTGCGCCCACCTGCCCCTCTGTCATGTGCCCACCTCTCCCACACCCCCCATGCCACCCACACCCCCCCGCGCTCCCCCCTCCATGCTCCCACCCCCCCCCCATGTCACGCTCCCCACCCCATGCCCCCACGACATGCGGGTCTGTGTGAAGCAAGGATCTCGCACTAGTTCCCCGCACTTCACGCTCCTAATCTCTAGTTCTACACTACGCACTAGTGATAATGTACAGAAGCCATTTAACCTCCAAACCTACATGTCTTTGGAATGTGGGCGGGAACCGGAGCACCCGGAGAAAACCCAAGCAGTCACGGGGAGAAGGCACAAACTCTGTACAGGATCTGGATCTGGATCAGGCACGTGCCATGAGTAATTACTCAGGGTAGGCACTCAGTTCGCCTTAAAAGAAAATATAAACTGCGCATGCGCAGATTGTTCTCCCCGTTAAATAAATAAAAAAATAAAAACAGTGACATTTTAATTTGCCCAAGGCTTGCTAGTTCTAGACCAATTGGGGGAACAGTTCCTTTCACATCGTGTGTAGAGTCTGTGCCAGGGGTAAAGTTGTGGGGTGGGCACGAGTGTTGAGAAGGAGGGTGTCGGGGATACTGCCAGTAACTCACTCACTCACCGCTACCGCAGCTCTCCGGGCGCGAAGCCATGCACTGTAGCTGGGGTTGCCCAGCTCGCCTCTCCCCCACACCCCCCCATGCCACCCACCCCCCCCGCGCTCCCCACTCCATGCTCCCACCCCCCCCACGTCACGCTCCCACCCCATGCCCCCACGACATGCGGGTCTGTGTGAAGCAAGGATCTCGCACTAGTTCCCGCACTTCACGCTCCCAATCTCTAGTTCTACACTACGCACTAGTGATAACGCCCGCTCACCTTTGGCAGTGCTCTCCGTCGGAACACCTGTCACCTGCCGTTTGCTGACATCGCTCATGTCAGCGGCTTCCTGCAAATCCTTAAATTCCCACAGCCGAGTAACCTCAATCGCGCTGTCGGAATTTAAGGGACATGAGTGAGGCCCAGCGAGCGGCAGGAGAGAGGTTTTTAGATGGAGAGCTGCAGAGGTGAGCGGGGACCGGCAGAAGGAGCTAAGGTGGCGGCTGGTTCCGCTGTCCGGCCCGGCAGCCGCTCAGCCACCCGAGCTACTTCTCTCTCTCCCCCCCCCCCCCCCCCCCCCCCCCCGCCTCAATGCGGTGTCATTGCACGACCCCGTGCAAGGAGCATCGCAAGTGGCATTATCCCAATCACCTCATTCATAAAATTCTCGCCCTCCCCGCAACTTTACCCCGGGCCAGACTCCCCAAAAGCTGTGAAAGGAGCGCTCCCCCTACCCCCACACCCCGGGAAATACAGTATTTAAAAACATAAACACAAAATGTACTTACCACATTATTGGTACACAAACTCCATTCTTCTCTCTTTGTTACCTAACCTACACTTAAAATATTGACAATCCATATTTGAAAACCGTGCCAAAGAAACTTGCGCCTGCGCATGCGCAGTAGACTGATGTGCATGCGCAGTGCCGCAAAAGGCAGAATTTCTGCTGCCTTCAGCCACGCTTGAAAGTGACGGCTTCAGGCAGCGCTGACGGCACGTGGGCTGCACAGACCTTCCCGTGTTACAAGCGCTGCGGATGAAAGGCACGGAGAATTATGCCTACCTAAGAGATCGATCTCTCACATAGGCATAATTCTCCCATGCCTTTATTATTTATATTTAGTTATTACTATGTATAATTTTAGTCAGGGTAGGCAGTGCCTACCTTGCCTACCCTGACGGCACGTGCCTGATCTGGATATATACGTAGTCAGGATGGAACCCGGGTCTCTGCGCTGTAAGGCAGCAACTCTACCGCTGTGCCACCATGCCGCTCTCTCCCTTACCAGTCTTACGCATCTGTTCAAAGTGCCTGTTTGCATTCAACAGATCTTGTCTAGTGTCCAGGCCCTCCTCGACATGTTCAGAAGCTCGGGTGACGTATTCCCACTTTTGCTCAGCCTCACTTTCTTCATCTTCTGCTGCAGCAGCGGCAGCTGAGAAGTATACCATGGAGTGGCTAATATATGGGTCAGTATCCCTGCAACTGTAGCAGTGCTACAGGTTAGCACACATTAACAGGACTGGGTGAAAAGCAAAAACATCACGAAAAACACAAAGCATGGCAATAAATCCAGGGAATGCAGCTTGCTCTTGGACAACAGCTGATCACAGATAGCTGCGTCACTGGTAGGGGCAGGTTGTTATCAACTCACAGGTGATAGGAGCAGAATTAGGCCATTCAGCCCATCAAGCCTACTCCACCATTCAACCATGTCTCTCCCTCCTAACCCCATTCTCCTGCCTTCTCCCCATAACCCCTGACACCCTGTTGCGTGGGTTAGATCCCCCAACAGCTTGCAGATCAGGAACTCCAGATGCCATGGGAAGGGAGGGGAGAGGAGGGAAGAAATCGATCCAGAATATTTGTCATATGTACCAACGATGGAACTATAAAATTCTAACTTCTCCACCCCCTCCCCCTCTCCCCTTCACCTATCTCCCTTAT